>OZ026627.1:197200-539700 GCA_964020975.1 Hermodice carunculata
CAAATCTAATTAGTTTAGATGCCCTCCCAGGGACCATCCTGTGACGTAAAATGACGGAATCACTTAAAGCCGCGACAAAGTGGAGGACATGGGCTTCCCTTCGGTGATCGACTCTCACATAAATATCACAATATCTAATTTATTCAAAGACCATCATGGTTAACAGCACGAAGACACATAATCTTTCAATGGAAAACATTAATTCAGGGCACGAATCGCTCAAATGTAAAAGATAAGATCCGCACCGAAAATGGATGATCGTTCAAGCACAGGTTCATGGCAGTTAGGCATGTGATATATCTAAAATGGTCGTTGTCAAGGGTACTCGTGGTGCCACATCAAATGTTACACGGCTGATAACCAATCAGATTACTTCATTCTTACTTGAAGTGCAAGAAACATACACATACATACATACATACATACATACATACATACATACATACATACATGTACATACATACATACATACATACATACATACATACATACATACATACATACATACACACATACATACATACATACATACACATATGCATGCATACATACATACATACATACATACATACATACATACACACATACATTCATACATATATACACAAATACATACATACACACATGCATGCATACATACATGCATACATACATACATACATACATATATAAATACATACATACATACACACATGCATACATACATACATACACACATGCATGCATGCATGCATACATACATACATACATACATAATACATACATACATACATACATACATGACACGGGCAAATTATCTGTGACTGATTATTTGGATTTATCCAAAAGCTTTTGATAATTTAGACCATGGTAATCTTCTTCAGAAATTACATTATTATTATGGAGTCAATGGTATTGCATAAGCTTGGTTCTAAAGTTATGCAACAGATAGATTTCAACATGATCAGTTTGATGATATTCGGTCTTAAACATCTCTTATTCAAAATTGAGTACCACAAGGCTTAATTTTTGGAGCATCTTTATTCATTCTAGAAATAAATGATTCAATGGTAGCTTCTCCTAAATTTGAGTCTTTATTATACGCAAACAATATTATTTAATCGATTTTTTATTTTTTTAACAGTGACGATACTGATGATTATGCCAATATTTCTGATGCTATAAATCAAGAATTAAAAAGGTTTAAGGTTAGCTCTCTGCAAATAAATTGTCTTTAAGTATACCGAAAATTATAATGTTCAATTTCCTGAACGTAAAATATATTTTGAGTTGCACCCTCAAATTGCCAAGACATTTATTAAAAGAACAACGACACTTGACTCCTTACGATTAACAGTTTATGAGTCTTTTAATTGGAACAGTCATATTTGTATAATCTCAACTAAGTTTTTAAATATTATGGCATATTTAAGAGGTTGCATAATATCATTCCTTCTCAACAACTTACGGTAATTTACAATTCGCTTTTTTTTTGGCACCTCACATAAATTATTGTATACTTGCTTGGGGGATTATTTGGATTGATTTTTTGTTTTTATTTTTGTTTTTTCTTTGTTATTTTGTTGGGTTTTTTTTGTTTGTTTTTTGTTTTTTTGTTTTTTGTTTTTGTTTTGTTTTTTTGTTTCTGTTTTTATGATTTTTTGGGGGGTTTTTTTGTTTGCTTTTGTTTTTGTTGCTTCAAAAACAAGCTATCCATTTTATCTACTCTGGTAATTTTATTGTGCAAACCGAACCTTTATTTAAACACCAAAATACATTGAAAGTGATTGACATCATGAAAAATGGCACTGTGGTATTCACTGCCAAATTGCTCTAGGTAAAACCAAGAACTCCATTCGTTTTGACGTCCCGAGCTTGTCAAATGATATACCAACTTGTACCATGGACTATTTTGTACCCAACGATACGATCGCTTATCCAAATATACAAAGTCTCTTTTCTGGCATCAATACTCTAATATGTGCCATTCCAAATCGTTATGCACGTAACTACAGACCAATCATGATTGATGGTCAACCACCAGTATAAATTATATTTTGTTCATATGTTTACCTATATCAACCATATTTCAGTTAGTTGTTACGTATTTTCAAGTAAAATAATTCTAAGGTGGTCCCAATGATAGCGACCTGTACAACTCCTTAACTGAGGTCTCCAGACATATCATTATATTTCTTATTTATTTCACTAATATTAAGAGATATTTTTTGTAACACTAGTGCCTGTTAAGGCAAAAATGCAAATTTTTGTCGAATAAACTGATTTGATTATACGTACATTCATTCATACATGCATGCATACATACATACATAAATACATAGATACACACATACATATACATACATACATGCATGCATTCATGCATACATACATACATACATGCATACATCCAGACATACATACATGTACATACATACATGTACATACATACATACATACACACATACATACATACATACATACATACATACATACATACATACATACATACATACATACGTGAGTGTGTTTGTATGCGTATTAGCGTAAAATAGCCACATCAAAATGTATCATCCAAATTGATGTAGACAGAGATTGACGTCATTCCTACATGTAATTGAGACCTGAGGCTAGACGCGGTATACAAGACCATCGTATTCCTGGCCACTCCTGTGAAAGCCCTTGCTGGAAGACGGATCTTGAAGTTTTTTTTATTAGACAATCAGCGTCCATCTGCTTCATTATTGTTAACATGAAGTCTGATAGTTTAGACCATTCATCTGTGTTAAAGCAAATATGTTTATTCTGGATGGACTCATTTCCTTCTGCTTTTTTTACACAAACACAATCCTCCATTTCTTGTCTTTGCTAGCTTAAACAACTCTGTAACCCCCAACCAGCGCTGTCCGTGTAATTGAGTCTACAAGTCAGAAACTTATTGATTTATATGGTTTGCTCATTTTTTAATACAAATTATGGGGATATCTATAATGTTCCACCGGCCCTATAATCATTAACCCTGTGCAGTGAAGGCACTACGGCAGTCAGTTAGTCCTGAATGGTACAGCTAAATTTGGCTGACCTGGGTATATGGCTAAATATTGTAGACCTAATATTAAGAGCGGCGTCTGTGTAAAGTGAAAATTCATGTTAGGCTAAGTTATATAACAGGTCGGTCCCCTAGTCTGTAAGCTTAGGCTTCAAATGTTCTCATCATTTCAATTTTTAAAGAATGGCCATCATCATAATCACATTTTGTTTAATCCTTGCCACGCACTATCACGAGGCTTAAAGCACCCGTACCACTCAGCAAGGCGCCGCCACTCCGCTTGCTGAAAGGGACGTAAAATTACGTCCAATGCAACTACGATGAAATCAAGATGACCCATCAGGTTCAAAAATGTTGTGCCGCTGCGATATTTTATGTCGCAAAATTGTGCCTGCTTCTCCCTTTATTAAATAAAAGTTACTTCTCGCGTGAGAGTGATAGACATGCAGAAGGACAAAGTTCAAATCTTGGATATATTTACTTACACTAAAAAATTCAAAGAAACAACAGAGTTTTGCACATTCACGGGCGTGGCTAGTATTTACTCTATTCCAGTTATGCTCATTTTGAGGCAATGTTTCTTTACAATTTGTGTGTTTTTGTTCCTATTGTCTTTATACATGTTACTGACAGGAAACAATAAGTTCATGTCCCGATAGCGAAACTAAGCGCTGAATCATATTACAGCAAAAACACTAAGGTTGTGTAACTATCCTCATGATTAGGAAAGTTACACGACCTTTAGTGTTTTTGCTATTATGTGATTATGTTCAGCAGATTGTGCCTGATGACCCATGATTGCTGATGTCACAAAAAAGTATGGGAGAGGGTTTCAAAACAGGTTCGAATTGGCACCCAGACAGATTTGCTTGCAAATCTATCCATTCATGGGTGGTCGTCTGTAGGGCGATTTTGCTGGTTGCTGGTCGCTTGTTGCAGCTGGTCCAGGCTTGTCCAATGGGAGCATCGGGGCAGTTATCAATTGAAATTTTTGGTCTACGTATCGACCATGCCAGTTTTTTTTGTTTTTTTGTTTTGTTTTTTTTTGGGGGGGGTGCTTTTTGTTTTGTTTGTTTGTTTTGTTTTGTTTTTTTTTTTGTATGGTTTTTCTTTTTCTTTTTTTTTACTTTTTGTTTGTTTGTTTTTTTTTTTTTTTTTTTTTGTTTTGTTTTGTTTTCTGAGACGCTGGTCACGCATTGGGCCAGTATAGGCCAGGCTTGGTGCATGAGCCCTAGGATGAACATTTAAGTTGAAAACACATTATTCAAGATAAGCTTAAAGCAAAGATGGTGGAAAGAAAGATCATGGTGATCACACTAAATTCACAAAAAGGCTCAAAAGCTACCAGAGCTTACTGGTACATGCTCAAGAGACTGAATGCAAAGAATAATTACCCTTTGAGAATGGCTGATCCAAATGACTATTCTCGGTTTATAGAAAACTTCCCAAAAATGTCACTTATTTTTGGTCATTATTGGCGCAGTATTGCACGCAGAAGCATCCATATTGTTTCGTCTGTCGATCTGTTAAAGGTCAAGATAGACAAATTACAAAATTCCATAGGTGACCATAACGACCTTACTGATAATTAGGTGGATTTTGGAAAGGTAAAAAACTCTGTTAAAAACTCAAATGTGGTAAAGTGTTGAGTGGAAAATATCCCAAAACGAGTTCCCTAAGTACGTCGGACATAGCATGATCCGTTCCTTAGACAATCTATTTCAATTTTCTAAAGTAATGGGAAGTTTCACGGAAGAGTGGTCTCGGAGAATGGTGGAATCCCTTCATAGAGATGGATCGAAAGACGTGCTACTAACTACCGCGGTATCTCGGTCACTTCATGCGTGTATAAATTATTTACATCCGTGATTGAAGAACAATTTATAGAATTATTAGAAAAAGATGAGGTGCTCAGTGAAATGCATGCGACCTATACCGAAAGAAGCGACGGCTAGAGGACCAATACTTTAGCTTGAAAGGTTTATGTAACATAAGGGAACAGCAGAAAATAAAAAAACGCGTTTAATATTTCTCGGCATATCTGAAGCCTTCGACACAGTAAGTAGAGACATCCTATTTTTGAAACTATGAGAGAAAGGTATTCAAGGGGAGGTGTGGCACTATATTAAAGGCCTGTATAGCCAAGTGGATCACAAATTTATTTTGGCCCGTTTGAATCTTCCTGGCTTGAGACAGCACACGGGATTAAACAGGGATACATTTTATCACCAACCCTGTTCTCCCTGGTTATGTAGGATTTGGTTCATATGCTAAATGATTAGAAGCTTTGCGTGTCTTTCAATGGTGCTAAAATTCCCTGCCTACTTACGCAAATGATATGGTACTTACGGTTGGACGTCAAGAGAATATGCAGTAAATGTTGAATGTTTCATGCACACTTGTGACGAAATGGGTATGTCATTTATTATTATTATTATTATTATTATTATTATTATTATTATTATTATTATTATTATTATTATTATTATTATTATTATTATTATTATTATTATTATTATTATTGTCAACACCATCACCATAATCATCATCATTATTATTATATTATTTTTATTACGTCGCCAAGCACATATTTTTTCACCTTATGTTGTTCCAAAGTGCATCGCTGGCCGATAGATGTTCAGTGCACGAACTGACACGGAGGCTATACAATTTCACTACTTGGAAACTATTTTAACTATTCTTTTCAGTGCTATGTTGGAGATTGAGTCAACAACTTTTGTCCGCACAGTTTTTGTGCTGTCCGTCCAAGCACGCCGAAGGAAGTTGTCGAACTGCACATGTTTTTCCGGGAAATAAGGACGTGTTGCCACCTGAGTGACAGGTCTTTTCATGAAAATCTGGAATCGTTTAATATACTATTCTAAATACACGCGACCTTTTCATTCTGAGCAAAACTTGAACCTAGAAGAGTTAATGATTTTTGTCCTTTCACTTCAAGGCATTATAGGTTTATTGAGATTAGTTACAAGAAGGATTTGTACCAATAGTATGTCGTACGTGCATGTTACATTCGACTGAGATTTCGCCGACAGCCAGGACTGGACGCTGAAGTTTGGCTATAAACAGAAGGATCAATATACATTAAGTCCATATGTACAGTCAGTGGTCGCATTGTCTGCAGCATTCATCGCTGAGCCCTGATAAATTTACGTCGTCAGTGTGTAAAAGAAATCACCTTAATCTATGTCCTTCGTGTGGCGAATAAGTCGCTACTTCCCCATGAAATCTTAATAACGAATGTTGATATATCTGTCTGATACATTACATCAAACGGACATTGCTCACACTGAAATTCTAAAGCAAGTTCCAAAGTGATAATGGAGTAATGGGAACATCAAACAGAGCTTTCTGTGCCATTGAATTAAGAAAAGGGATATTGGGATGTATCTGGTTCAAAAGATTTGCAATAGTGTGTGATAATTACGATAGAATCCCAGGGTTAACCACAGAGGCCGGGTGGGATTCTAATTACGCAAATAAACCTGTAGTTTGGCCCGCATATGTCCGCGTGACGCTTATATGGTTTTTATGCGGCATAAATGGTATTCCCTTTAAGAGTAACAAGAGTCTAGAGGAAAGCTATTTGAACCATTGCTCTGTCAAGATGAACACAGACACACCAACACATAACGACAACAAAAACAACAACAACAACAACAACAACAACAACAACAACAACAAAAGAGTGCTGTTAAACTGCTTATTGTTTAAAGAGCAACTGCACCTTTTTACCTGTGCACATTGCCTCCACAGGATCCCCCTGGATCGCTATATGTTTCTGATGTGCTCTCGTCGGCAAGCACATAAAAAAATAAGAGAAAGAAGACGAACATCCACATCAGTGAACGCAATAGCGAGTCAGGGAGATGCTTTGGAGGCAACTATGCACAGTACCTACTATAAAATTTCTGAGACCTATTTCGCTTCAAGTCAGCAGATTTCTCGGGGCACCGCGGACACTGAACATGTGGCTTTACAAACGGGGATGGCTGGCTGTGATTAAGTTAATTTTGACTTTCTTAGTCGAGTTGTCTTGTGTGTTTGGAAAATGAATAGTCTTTTAGCCCTCTTCTTAGGATGAGATTAAGACTCAGTCAATAGCTTTCGCCTCAACCCACGCCATAGAAAGTTACTAACCTGGGATTTTCCATCAGAATTAGTCTTATACATGTACCATTCTCTACAGCAATGTGTTCTATTAACTTTAAGTAAAAATATCAAAGTAGACGAATATTAATATCCGAGCACTCTTCGATGGTTTGAATGGGAAAGGGTTTAAGCTGGGTACTGTAGAAGATGAACATTTAACACTATTTGACAAATTCCTTTGCAGCCACATCGGCAAGTGCTTTCAAACAGCTTCATTTTTTAAAATAATTTAGCAGACCTGGGTCTTTGTCTAAATATTCATTTCCCTCATACAGATTCGCCCTCTGAACCCTGACGCCACAGCTTCTCTTTCCAAAATCTAAGACAAAGCGTCCGGGAGGCGGCAACCAGGCCCACTGTCTACCGATGACATATATTATGTCAAACAAACGAAAAAAAGGAGGAGGGGAAGAAAGAAAGATAGGAAGAAAAAAAGGAAAAAAATTGACGCCACTTCGCGGGAGATCTGCTGTCCTCACTTTCCAAAATGTCTGAATCCGCCCTTGGTCAGACTGACGGGAATGTAAATAACGAACCACTCTTTTGTTTCATTCAAATTATTCAGGAACTCTCAAGGCAAATTGTGCACAATACTCGTATAATATGTGCAACCAATTACTAAGACGGTAGGGGGCATTATCAAAGCCTGGACTGACAGATTAATCTTATGATTCAGCAGCAATACTTGTAAGGATCACTTATGTCATAAGATATATGTATTCCAGAGTCATTATCAGGCACATGTTGCCCAGAAGAAAATGTTTTGTCTTGAGGACCATAGAAAGAAAGATTTCAGTAGTTTGCCACACAACATCTTTGCCAATTACGACCCTTTAAAATCCAGTCACCCATTTTGGCCACCATGATCACAGAACGATATTTCACGCTACATGGACGTATAGACAATGGATGGGTATAGGATACCGTCCGAAAATAAGTTTGCAGTTGAATTTTTTTTTCTTTCTTTCTTTCTTTCTTTCTTTTTTTTTTCTTTTTTTTTTTTTAACACACAACGGTCAATTTTTTATGTCTTCGGAGAAGTGTTAATAGGTATACGTGGTTCTTTTCTGAAGTTCCCCGCACAAGTGTAACCACGCAATGCAGGTCAAGCTAGTTTGAATTAACTTGGCCAGAAAAGCACATGATAACCATGAAGTGGTCAAACCAGTGATCGTCGCTTTGAGTGCCTCAAGTCGGTAGCTGAACTCCGAAAGGCCCGGATTCTATTGCACCCTGTTAGGCGTAATCTCGTTTTTGTCTGCATATTCTCTAGCTAACAGTATTAAGAGAACGACACAGAAAAACTGGTACATGCCCCATCCCGAAAAAAAAAATATACATATGCGCTTATAATTGTTCTGATCCGGTTTTTTTTCCTGTAGGTACCTATGCACCCAAGTGTTTTGTCAACTTTTAATTGTCGAATAATGAAGTAGGTTTCCAGTGGGAAAAAGTGAAGTAAAATATACACCATTACAATAATAATAATAATGATGATGATGATAATAATAATAATAATAATAATAATAATAATAATAATAATAATAATAATAATAATAATAATAATAATAATAATAAACACTAAAAGGTGAAGACTTATGAAATCTTTCTTTGCCAATAAAGAAAAAATACTTACATTATCTGACTTACATGTAACATAACGACAAGGGATTACTATTGGTTTCTTTGTTAACCGACCTTTTAATAAAGTACAAAATTGTCTACACTTGCAGAGACTGTACGAATAGTCCCGGGCAGAGACCATACGAATAGTCCAGGTCAACAGCTTTCATCAGCACATTTAGTGCACATAGAAAAATGCTGTCCACTTGGTCAAAACCCGGCAGTGAGACCCAATGACCTTCCATCCCCCGACAATATGTGTTCTGGTATGAATCTGCGTTTTAGAATTGTCACATATCACTTTCATATGAATAAGGAGGTTTGAATACATTTACACAATCGTCATATCTTTGGTTTAAACATATTTTATTCCATGAAAAAAAACAAAAACAAAAACAAAAAAAACAAAAAAACAAAAAACAGTTGGCCCATTGGCTCACAAGCCCATATTAGGGCCTCTTGTACACATATGACAATACAAACGATGAAATTTCGGAACACCATTACACACATAGATTGGACACACAGGACCACAAAAGATTAACAAAGTTAAAAGGAGTTGGTATGGGAGCTTCCTACGCGACGACTATAGTGCCTAATTCAGTAGTTTACTAGCCATGTTATAAATACCACTCATAATTTGAATCTTCCAGTATCCTTAATATAATTATGAACTGCTTCAAAATTTCAATGTTTATTATATCTTTAATGTTATCTCTCCAGGACAGATGTTAAGTAATGGCGCAGAGTGAACTTCATATACAGTTCTATCATGTGGTATAGAAGGGAACTTTAATTAGCATCTGCAACCACGAGACCGCATCTGCTTTCTCGCGCAACGCCTACGCTTGGCACGCTGCGATTATTTAAACCGCCTGTGGTATTTGGCAGCAAAATGATTAGATAGCGTCTTCTTACTAGACTCATTAACTCTTTCAGCGACACATTCGGACTGACAGCACTTTTCCTCCCAGCACATTGGAAGGCTGTTGACGTGGACTTTTTTATCCTCTGCGTAACTACAACGATGCTGGTACTTGAACAAGGGTTTTTTTTGTTTTTTTTGTTTTTTTGTTTTTGTTTTTTTTGTTTTTTTACAGGAACACGAATTTAGCACGCAAATTACAATTCAGGGCAGCACATTTTAAGTTGTTTGACTTAAGTCGCAGTTGGTACTGAAAGAGTTAAAAAACAATCAAGAGGTCAGATCTTTGCTTTCAGTTCGTATAGACTCCGAGGAGTGTGTGTATATATATATAAAGTACATAATTGGATACATCTAGATAGAAAACATATACACAGTTGGAATAAATAAAACAAGTACACCGAAATATGCAATATCAATATACAGAGTTAAGAAGCAGCAGACATATATGTACTGGAAGACATTCGCCGACGAATGACAGAGAGACCAACACCCACATCTGATACCAAAACGCTCCTTAATCTAAATTAGACAGTGTCATTACCATATCCAAACTGTAGTCCTAATGAAACAAATCCAATTCAATTCCGACCAAAAGCAATGTTCCTTGCTATGTTTAGCTCAATCACATAAATTTATAGTTCGTCTGTATCCAAAAGACTCCAAAACCTACATCCAAAGGTCCGTAGGGTCAAAAAAGCCATGTCTAGTTTTAACATACCTGCAAAAAAAAAATTGTTTGAAAATATGGGCCTACTGCAGAAAAATCGATCGACAGGTGCATCATTTATGTGCATATAGGACCGTACAATTCATGAAAAGGGACCAAAATCTGTAGTACAGTAGAGAATATGCAAGCACTAGTTCCAAATCTGTCCAAATATCAATAAAATTCAGCATTTGAAATATACTAGTTTCAACCACCGTCTTAACAATGATCATCATCCATAAGAGTCCCCAAAGTGCCACTAACACCAACATCAGTCCATCAAAAAAAACCCTAGGTCTAAAATGATCATCAACAAGTATCCAATCAACATGATTATACAATTCGATGTGATTTAGAAATGTAGTTAAAGGTATGATGTTGTTTTACAGGAGATAAACTAAAGGTATTCCCAAAAGAAAGGTTTTTAAATGTGCAAGTATACTGGTCTAAATTAAATATAATGTCAGAATTTGTAAGTATGCTGGTTCAAATGTCAAAACAAGTGATATTAGGTCTCAAAACGCAAAACAGCAGTCAAAAATTCCAAGAACAGTAGACAAATTACATTACAATTGCCAAAAATTGTAAGCATAGCAGTCAAATTTCAACAATGGTTTCCATAAGTATTTTTGAAAGCAAAATTAAATATTCAAGACAGGGCGGCGATGTAGTGAAGAGTGTTCTTTTTTTCTCTTTTTCTTTTTCTGAAGAATGAAGTGGAATGTAGTCTAGTGTCGTGATGTGATGTATTGTTTTGTATTATACTATATTGTATTGTATCGTATGGTGATTCATGTATATATTTATGTGTTTTGACTGACAGAAAACCATGTATGTATATGGTGCAGTTAATAAAGTCATTCATTCATTCATTCATTCATTCATTCATTCATTCAAGAGAGCATAGAATCCCACAAGTCATCTAATAGGTTTTTTTTGAAGGTAATAATTTCGAATTCAAAAGATGTAGTATGCCGTGGTAAGTCATCTGCGAGTCAGCTAAGCATAATGTACATCTAATTCATTGTTCTATAAAGTTCAAAAGGTCAAAATGTAGAACAGTCCTAAAGATTTTAAAAGTCTATCACATTTATCAGAGAAAGAGTTAGGTTTTATGGAGAGAGAGAGAGAGAGAGAGAGAGAGAGAGAGAGAGAGAGAGAGAGAGAGAGAGAGAGAGAGAGAGAGAGAGAGAGAGAGAGAGAGAGAGAGAGAGAGAGAATCATGTCGAAATCCCTAAAGGTAACTGTACGTGACGCTGTCTTCCATGTAACAGTTTTATTTATTTTTCATTGACAATCAGACATAGGTCAACTTGTCGGTCAGCTGATTTAGATGCTTATTATTTATACAAAAAAGAGACAGAAAAAGAAACAAATATGTATAAATTTACCCATTCGTGGAAAGTAACCATGCCTCAGCTGCACATCAAACACTTCGAGCCAGCATGACATGATTTTCACAATAACAAACTATACTCATCTGACAATTGTAAAAATAACATCAGTCCTGCTACATTTGGAACACTCACTGCACTGCACTGCAATAGTTTGCAGAAAATGCCCGAATGTTCAAAATGTTAGCAAAATACGTGGTAGCTCCATGAAAAGAGAAGCGGACAGCAGTTTTTAATGATAGTGATGAGACCAAATCGTATACCAGCTCAACCTTGTCAGATCCAGTATCATTTTCGAATTAGTAAGACATGCTAGTGTTCATCGTCAAAAGGATCCATGATCAACAATTATAAACTTTAAATGAATGAAGGTATCTTCCACCTGACTTGGAACGGGTTACAAACATATTGGCAGCGGGTTAAACCAGTTTTACAGGATCCCAATCCTCCCACTTTGGACAACAACCAAGATATGATTATGTCACAGTTTCTACTGGTCAAGTCACTCACCAAATGCTTTAATGAGCAAGTAAAGTCCCTTAATAAAGTTTACCTGTTATCATATTCAGTTATCAAATAATCATATATATATATATATATATATATATATATATATATATATATATATATATATATATATATATATATATATATATATATATATATATATATATATATATATATATTATGTATAATATGTATATGTAATATTAATTATTAAAATCACCTCTTGCAAAATGTCCGCGGTTTCAGCAACCTCGACGACAGATGCATGGTATATTTGTTACAAGTGTTCACCAGCAAGCATCCAGGAACATATCACTCAATCTGAGTACAAGAGCGTAAACTACAGATGGACAAGATTTATCTTCAGAGCCTTTACAATATCAGTGCCAATCGCGACTCAACTCAAATTACCTAACACGAAGACCCCCAAATAATAACAAGGGTACAAGATTCATGTTCCGTGTAAAAAAAAAAAAAAGAAGAAGAAGAAGAAGAAGAAGAAGAAGAAGAAGAAGAAGAAGAAGAAGAAGAAGAAGAAGAAGAAGAAGAAGAAGAAGAAGAAGAAGAAAACTTAATTCAAGTACCAAAATTCCTACAGTTACATAGACCATAATGATCCGGATCAACGGCTTTCCTGGGCGCGCTTTGGGCACATTGCTGCAAAGGAGCCTAAGTAGTAACTGCTAACCCCACTGTTTACACTGACCACGACGTCACACCTAAAGACTATACTGGAATAATGTTTTAACCCTTTCCCCCTCAAATTTACCAAAAGCGCCCGCGTTTAGCTTGTCGTCCGCTCTCTTCTTTTACTAAATATTCATGTCAATGGAAAACATCTTTGTTGAGAATTGTTCTGGCACATAGCCGCTTCCTTTACTGCACTACATCTGCACTTGACCATCATGAAAACACGCGTGGAAGAGAACTCGATTCACGCAAAACACGACTTGCTTCCAATGTTTGTAAACGAAAGGGAGCTGTCTGTGTTTCCTCTGTCTGTTGAGGAACAGGGAGGGTTTTTTCCCACACACAAAGGTTATCTCAGCTAGCTTATCCCAAGTCATATCTTGGAAAAGCTTTACCATTGTTTCACGTCGCATTTTGAAGTTATAATAATGCACAATTACTGATGACAAAACAAAAAGCCACGTCCTTTTTTTCATTGTTACACGCACAACTTCCAATTTGATGATTAATCAATTTTGATTAGGTACGCAGACGATACGGTTTACATTTTACTGCCTACTATTAGGCCTATGTTCCCACGCGTGAAATGGATATAAACTAGCGATAAATCACCAAGAAGACTTATCAATATCGTACACAGCGTTTTCCACCCGTTAGAAGAATGAGAATTCTTAATCGCAATGTTTTTTCTGCACTTGAAAAACTCACATAGATCAATGAGTTACACGGAAAACGCCTGCATAATAAAAGAGGTTTTCGCGGAAGAGCTGATCGATGCACAGAAGACCTGCATAGTAAATGAGCTCGATGGAGAAACAACTAAGTGACGACTGTTTGTAAACGGACTGTTTGTTCTTATTTTAAAAACATGTGTTTCTAAATAATTAATTTTGTCTCAACACACAATTTTATTGTAAAAGTAATGTGGGGAAATATTAGATACACTCAATTGCTGATTAACATTAACTGACCCAGGGAACTCTTTTTTTGAAGCTCAAGGACCAATTTACTCTTTGTGCGTAGTGCTATCTGTATAGTTTTATTTAGAAAATACGGTGTCTTAAAACGGCGAGCACCGAGGCAAACCTCCTCCAGTCAACTGTCTTTTGGGACACAAAACACCTGTGTGCAAAAAAGGAATGGACGATAGGCCATGAATCTGGGATAGGCAGTTTGCACGCGTTGGACGATTTTGGGAGTTTTTGCGAGGCAAAGCGTTGCAAAAACTCCCAAATCCCCCATTGCATGCCAACACCTTATACCAGTTTCCCGGCCTATCATGAATTCACTTGTGTGACATGTCAGTCTGAAAACTGATCATCTCCAATATCATTTATTTTGGCCTAGCAAACCTTGGTCTTGCGATACGATCTCAAGTTTCTTGGAATCTGCATAATAATTTGCTTATTCCACTAGCTACATTCCTCGACTATGTGCGTTTCCGACCATCCTACCTGAATATCTGCCTTCTTGCACCATACCACAATTTGTCATTTTTCATATAGACAGGGCAATGTCCTCTTATGTGGTCATTCTCAAGATGACTTGATGCATACAGTTTTGCCCATAGTGTAGATTCACCAAGCTACAGTATAGTCCATTTCCATCCAAGACTACATGTAAAAAACAACGAGTTAGTTGATCAATCAACTGTGAAGGAAGTCACAACAAATAAGGTCATCAAATGTAATTGTACTCCAACCAAAGAATTGCAAACTGCATTGCATGGCATAACTATTACCCATTATTACCACTCAGTGGGACGCTCTCTAGAAAATTAGTTCGATTTTGCTGACACAGTAAAACCTCGTAACACACTGCACTACCCGTTTGACCCATGTGCTAATACATTAGTGGCCCGCTACTTTTGTTAGAAGTAGTAATTATAGTAATAACATGCCTTTGTCGGGTGTGTAACACTTTTTCGCTGGCCCATCATCAATGATTAGCAGCCCTTCAAAACTAAGTTGTCTTGCTGATTGAGTCATTACTGATGTACATGCGTAAAGGTGTGGTTAAAAAAATTTGGCTGTATGCCACATCCCTTTCTGTCGTCTGCTCAAGATTGGTTGCAGTGCTGACCTATTTCTCTACTATGCAACACTTATACTTGATTAAAGTGTGTCAACACACACTCTTCTGTTTTTTCCTCAACTTCTCTCTTTCTCTCTGTTTCTTTCCTGTATTTTCTTTCTTCGTAACAGTGAATTTGTCCGACACTTTTCTCTGACACTATTATACATAGAAACTGCAAAATTGGCATGATCGTACCTCCATACAAAGAGTTTGGTCTTTTTACTCAGAGGAATAAAGATGTTTAAAATTATTCAAATTAGGGGAATTTGAATTTTTTAATCTTGAATAACTTCAAAAGTATAACAAATACAGATGTCATTCCAACTTCTACTAGAGGGTTATTGACTGTTGCGCATCTAATGTGATATAAAACAAAAGTTGTAGCAATTTACATTATGCTTATTAGCAGCATTTGAAATTTTAAATCTTGAATATCTTCGAAAGTATTATAGATAGAAACGTCATTTCAACTTCTACTAAGAGGTTATTGACCATTGCGCGTGCAATAAATCTAAAACGAATGTTGTAGCAATTTAAATGTTGCTAATCAGCAGTACTCGAAATTTCCAATCTTGAATATCTTCAAAACTTTTTAGATAGAAATGTGATTCCAACTTTGAGTGGGGGAGGGGGGGGTGCTGACCATTGCGCACACAATGAATTAAAAAAAAAAGTTGTAGCAATTTAAATTATGCTAAGTAGCACCACTGAAATTTTTAGATATTGAATAAATTCAAAGCTATGATAGATGGAGATGCCATTCCAACTTATACTGCTACGTTATGGACTAGTACACATCTGATAAATTGGTAACGAAGGCTGCACAAATTTCAAAGCAAATTAAGGGCATTTGAAATTTCAAATCTTGAATGTTTTCAAAAATATGCACATAAGACAGATTTGTCCAGGTCTCTGATAGGTGCTGACACCCTGTGAGAGACAATAAAAAATAGAATCGGAGGGATGACTCTGTCATCAAAAATATAGTAGTTGGACTTTTCCATTTATATCTTCTCTGACTGTGTATGTAATCGATCCAGTTAGATAAACTGAAATGAAGCAAATGGTGCTGAGACTGGGAGTTCCTAGTCTCGGATTGGGGCAAGGCCAGTTGCCTAGCAACTGACCAGGCATGTTGGTGAAAGTGGAGCCACAGAGTAGGGGTGAGTTATGCAGTGTGGCTTTGAGTAAAATATTGTCTGCCTCAGCTGTGACAGAGCTCTATTTTTAGATATTAATAATTAGTATGTGTAAAAGATGCGTAACTTCTGTATGCACACTGGCATGTTGTGCCTGCATCACATGCACCAGACAGGCTTGTGCACAAGCTTGGCTGGATGTGTAAGACATACATGTACTTCTGGGATTACACAGAGGTTTATGTAGCAAAATTGAACTTCAGTTGAGTTAGAGTACCTTGAGGCAATTTGACAAAGTATTTTCCATCCTCCAAGAGATAAGTTAGATGCATTGAAGTAAGACTTGGAACTTGTTACACTGAGGCTACTTTGTGTCAAATGTGGCTTTCCAAGATTGTTCCTGAAAACCAGTTCATTACGTTAACTGGCTGTATCTGTTATACACTGTAGTACTGAAGTACCCATTGTACACTGTCATAACATTGTCGTACCGATCATACACTGTAGTACCGAAGTACGCACTGTCCACTGTTGTACCATTGTCGTACCGATGATACACAGTAATACCGAAGTACCCATTGACATTGTACCCTTCCGTAACGTTGTACCAATCATGTACTTAGTACTGAAGTACCCATCATTGTACACTGTCGTAACATTGTCGTACAGATCAAACACCGTCGTACTTAAAGTACCCATTGTAAATTGTTGTACCGATGATACAATGTAGTACTGAAATACCAATTGTACATTGTCAGACCAAAAAGGTTACAGACACGCACACGCTGACTTGCTACGCAGCAAATCATCTTTTCTAGTTAATTTGTTCGTACGTTTTGTGTATGGTCATCTGTTTCAAACTTTTTACCAGTTCGAGAGGCTTTGGCGTCAGGCTATAAGCCATGTTTTCCAATTGCTCCTTTTTTTGGAAATAAACCTTGTTTAAGTCAAAGTTATTCATTTGTGTAACAAAAATATTAGGGCAGCATATAATATAGAATTCATGGTGGTTTAAAAATTCAGATACATGAGATTTTGTTGTTTGGTTGTCTGGTTCGATAAAACAGAACCAAACAACCTAACCATAAAACACAAATATGCACATGCAAGCTGACGGCGGTTTTTTGTTTTTTTTTGTTTTGTTTTTTTGTTTTTTGTTTTTTGTTTTTTGTTTTTGTTTTTTGTGACCATGATCGATATTTTAGCTAACAGTTGTCATTTACCATGCTGCTTCTTAAGGCGGGAGCAGTCATTACTACCAAAATGATATCGAATTTAATGCTAGTTGTCCATTGAATGTTCATAGGTGATACATCAACTGATCACATCATGTTGAATGACACTGCTATTTACTTCAGCTGTTGAAGTTTTTAATATAATAAACCCTTTTACAATTTTTATTATATTTCCGGCCTATCGTTTTGGTGCCTACTTTTACAGGAATGCCACCAGCACAAACCCACATAATTGATAGCAAGAATAAAAAATGGTGCACATGCATAACACAGAAAGTTATAGCTCAGTTTACTGCCAATGTAACGTAACCATAATGTAAATCCCCCCCCCCCCCATTACATTTTTAACATTAGCCTAGTAAATCAACATAAAAACTTTAGACCTGTGCATTTGAGAGGGTATTCAATAAACTCCAATATTGTATATTCAAGTGTCTGTAGATATATATATATATATATATATATATATATATATATATATATATATATATATATATATATATTATATTATATTATATTATATTATATCATATATTACATATACATATTATATAAAAAGTATTATTATTATATATTATATATACATTTTATATAAAAAAGTATAGACACATTTGTTTTACATGGATTGTGAAAGAAGTCAAGCATTGACTCATCGAGTCGATCTCCATGGCACACATGTTGTCGTATACTTCCAACCTTGCCTGGTGGAGGAAACCGAAGAACTCGGAGAAAACCACCGTGCACGGTTAAAGTGGTAGGAACTGTTTCCACATGCTGCCCAGGACGAGAATCGAACCCGGGTCGCAGAGGTGAAAGGCGAGCGTCTTACCGCTCAGCCGACCATGCATCCGGTTAACAAGCGATTTATTAATTTGTTTACGAATTGTATCCAATCCAATCATTGTATATATATATATATATATATATATATATATATATATATATATATATATATATATATATATATATATATATATATATATATATATATATATATATTGATTGGCTGTTCAATTTCTTTTACAAATCTACAACATTGTTAGTAGGTAAGGGAGATTACCCAACAGTAATTAAAAATATCTTCTCCCCTTGTGAATACATTTTGTGTTTTTCTTTTCTGCATGACGGGATGCCAAGCAGTTTGCAGCGAGTGCGAGAGAGAAAGCGTATGCTCTGGTAGATCAAGCGACAATTTACTAAAACATATGGACCAGGATGACCCAAATTCGGGCAAAATGTTTAGTACGCAGGCAACCTAGCCCCGGCTCTTGGGCCTCAAACGTATGGAGTCAAAGTTTGTCACAGACAAGGTGTGCAATGTGGTTGTTGAAGATATCCAGCCACTGGCAGTTGTGCAAGAAGAAAGATGCAAGGAATTTATTTGTGCATCCGGGATCAGCAAATTCCATTCGATCTCCTATGGCCTAAGTTTCTTCTAAAAAGTTTTGATTTCAAAATAGCAGCACAGAGCCGTAGAACAGACTAGTGTGTGTGTGTGTGTGAGAGAGAGAGAGAGAGAGAGAGAGAGAGAGAGAGAGAGAGAGAGAGAGAGAGAGAGAGAGAGAGAGAGAGAGAGTTTAATACACTGCAGACAACTCCAGAATACAACGAATGACAGTAACCTGGAGTTAGCAACGGACAGGAAACAGACTTCATAATCATGAAATGGTATCCCGTTGCGCTGTACTTAACAATTGATCGATGCAGCTTGGGGTCATTTGTAACATAATGACAACTTGCACATAATTAGAACATGGCTTCTGTGGAGAGAATTCACGTTATCGATTCTAACTACGAATCACTTTGCCCACTCATAATATGAGCAGTCATTCTGCAATAAGTGCACAAATGTTAACCTATGCTCCAGTATCTCAGACGTGTTTCCTGTCCAATTACAGAGGAAGAGGAAGGTGGTATTTCATCTTCATACTCTTTTTTTTCAAAGAAATACTCCAATAAATTTGAATACAAAAGATGTTTATAGGATGAAACAGAGAACAATACACATCTTATCCTACACGTTTACACAAACTACTATATCACAATTCTAGGTTTTAAAGTTAAATCATGAATCAATCGACACCTTTAAAAACATCACTGACCTCTTATATGGACAGGTAATATAAGGAAAAGACGCAATGAATTGTTATATAGTCATACGGTCCATTTAAGGTAAGGTGAGGTGACATGGTGGCGAGGCGAGATGGGGAGGGGGGGGGGCACATACTCAACATCCGGGTGGGTGTGTGCCTCGGCCTTTTTCATACAATGCCCTATATTAATGCTACATCAGATGTCAAAAGTTTTTCTTAGCCCTGTAATGTATTGAAAGGAGTGCTGCATTGGTGCATGCTGGTTCATTTTGGAGACCAACCTTCCAATTTTAAAGTCTATTCTTACCCCCCCCCCCCCCCCCGCCCAGGACTTACTATTTATATCCTATATCTCCAGCCTTTATCCAAGATCTATATATTTCTTGGAGATATGAATAAGACATTCAGTTCACTCAAATATTTTTTACCTCTATCCTTATCCAGCTGTGTTCATTTTGTTGGCGGGGGGAGGACTTCTCTATTCCTTGACGTAGTCAAAACAGGGCCTTTCTCGCGGCACATGCCCAGTGCAACCCTACATGGGAGTACCCTCCCCCCGGGGGGGGGGGGAGGGTGAGGTGAAATGCGGTGAGGTTAGGTGGGATGGGATGAGAATGGACGAGATGAAATATGGTGAAATGGCATGAGGTGGGACGAGATTCGGTGAGATTCGGTAAGATGGGGACAGATGAGGTGAGGAATCATTAGTCCTAAAACCCAGTTGTCCTACAGCCTACTTTTAATATTATACAAAATGTTGAGTTCAGGTGAGGTAATGTTAAACGGTGAGGTGGCAGGGTAGTGAGGTGAGATGAGGTGAGCTAAGGCGGTATGGGATGGGATGAGGCCAGACAAGATAATATGAGGCGAAATGAGATGGGACGTGAGGTTGGGAGATGAGTTGAGCTAGGTAAGGACAGAGGTTAATAATGTGAAGTGAAGTGAGGTGTACGAGGTGAGGACACATGCAATGAGGTGATGGTTTTGTACTCAGGTGAGGTGGTGGTCAGGTGAGAAGAAATGTGGGGTGAGGTTAGGTGAATTGAGATGAGGTGAGGTCAGGTTACGTGAGATGAGGAAAGGTGAGGTGAGGTCAGGAATGTGATGAATGATGTGGTGCGGTGAAGCAACGATTGAAGACACGTGCAGTGAGGTTGTTAGCAGAGAAGAGAAAAGGTGAGGCGAAATGAGGTGAGGTTAGGTGGGATGAAGTGAGGTGACGTGGGACGACACGAGGTTAGGTGAGGTGAAGAATGTGGGGAAGTGAGGGGAAGCAACAAGGTGAGATATGAAGAAAGGTGGTGTTGTGAAGTGCAGGTGGTCAGGTGAGAAGGGGAGAGGTTATTAAGGTGGTGAGGTAAGATGAGGTTAAGTAAGATGAGATGAAACAAGCTGGATTGAGGTGAGATGTGGAGATATGAGGTGAGTTCAAGTATGTGATGAAATGATGTGGTGTTGTGAGATGAGGTGGTCAGGTGAGAAGAGATGAGGCGAGGTAATTTAAGTTGCGGTGATGCTTGTTTAGATGAGCCGAGGCGGGATGGTGTGAGGAGAAGTGAGATAGGGTGAGGTTACATGAGATGAGGTGAGATAAGATGAAGTGAAATGAGGTTAGGTGGTGGTGAGGTAACATGGCAGCGAGTTGACGTGAAAAGGGATGAGGTGAGGTCACAAAGTGAGCTGAGGTGGTGGTGAGTTGAGGGCGGAGATAGTCAGGTATGGTGACATGAAGTGAGGTGTTGAGGTCATTTGAGAAGGGGATGAAATGGGGTAAGGTGACATGAAATGATGCAGGGTTATATAGGATGGGATGAGGTGAAACGAAGTGATGTTAAGTGAGGAGGGATGAGTAGGACAACTGGATAGTAGGATACGTGAGCTGCAGGACAATTAGTGAGCTGTAGGACAAATGACATTGGTCTGAACGAAACCACCGACGCTGCAGCAGCAGAGCTACTGCTGCCGCCTCGGTGTTTTCATTCGATGATGTGCAAATATCTATCTACGGAAATAATCGTGACTATTGTGGCAAATTGCCTGCAACAGCTGGTTGATTTAATAGTTGCACATGGTAGTTGTGGCGAGTATAACAGTTACATGCAATCGATCTGTCCTATGTTAAAGTTACATGCATTAGTTTTTCCAGGTTAAGTAATTGCATGCTATAGTTAAGTCAGGTGTGATAGTTTCATACAATAGTAGAACAAGATGTAGTAGTTAAATAATAGTTCCACCTAATAGTTCAGTCTGGTGTAACAGTTGTGCGCAAAAGTTAAATCATTTGTAACAGGCTGATGTGAAGCAGTAATATACCAAAGCATCTCCATCTATGTCCAATAGAAATGTATAACACAGCAAAAAAGAAGGAAAGAACGAAGAAAAAAGAAAGAGAGAAAGAAAGAAAGAAAGAAAGAAAGGAAGGAAGAAAGAAAGAAAGAAAGAAAGAAAGAAAGAAAGAAAGAAAGAAAGAAAGAAAGAAAGAAAGAAAGAAAGAGAGAAAGAAGTTAGCATGGACTGATGAAATGTCACAGCAAGATTTCGATCGTACTTTCGAAGCAGAACTCGATATTGGCACAACATTTACACGAAATGATGGTTTTGCGGATAAGTAGTGGTTATGTCACGTGAGCACAGCAGTATCGTCGGTTCAAAGCTTACTCTGGTAATGATTTATTCTACCCGGGTAACTCCAATCGGAAATCTTAAATCAACGGGTGCCCTCTCATACAACCGTAAAAGCAAAATTCCACAGAGAAATTAATCAAAGACACGGATGCCACCTTCGTTAATGCTGAATTCGTAGCTTTGATTATCCTGAAATTTCATTGGCTGTATGTCTGGATTCATTCTTTTGTCTCACATATTGTCCTATATATTTGCTACAAAAAGTTTTTTATGCGTATCTTACTGACCTTACTTTTTTTACCTACAAATATATTTTATGTTCGGAACGAGTGGGACTCGAACCTGCAACCTTTGGCACAAGTCGCCTGGCTGAAATGGGAAACGCACATATCAACTCGACCAAATCCCCATTCCTAAAAGAATGGTTCAATGGAGGCAGTTATGTGCGAGTGCCATATCAACACGGTTATGCAGTATTGAGTCGGTATTTATTTCCAGAATCGGGAATGTAACATACCGCGTCACTTGTCGTTTTAAGGGTTTCTGATTTTTACGCTCCATGCTTTTTCAGAATAAATTTATGTATGTCCATACCCCCCCCCCCCCAAAAAAAATGAAAGTTGGAAATAAATTGTATATGTTACATTTAAGTTCATTTATTTATTTCAATGTGTCTCACTCCGTGCAACACAATAAATGTTAAATTTATGTATGTCCATACCCCCCCCCCCCCCCCAAAAAAAATGAAAGTTGGAAATAAATTGTATATGTTACATTTAAGTTCATTTATTTATTTCAATGTGTCTCACTCCGTGCAACACAATAAATGTTTGGCGGCATTTTAACCTTCGTCCCGGAAACTCACCTCACTATGAACATTTAAGTACATGTTAAAAAATTATGATAACTCGCATCCATATCAACCAATCGGCTGTAGAGGCATCTTCGGGGTGCATTATATAACATGAAGTCAACATACAAGAAGCCCATGCTATACTGTGGTACATGTATGAAAAATATGCGAGATGAATATTCCACATTTTATCACAAAATACATATTTATAGAGAACACACAAACACAGAACGTTTAACTTCACAGTTTAATACCACGTATATATATATATATATATATATATATATATATATATATATATATATATATATATATATATATATATATATATATATATATATATATATATATATATATATATATATATATATATATATATATTCCACTATACGTAAAACATTCAAACACAAATGCAAACTAAACCTAATACAGACTACCAATAAATGTAAACTATTGGCAGAGCAGTCACAATGGGCAGAACACTGCATCGCAGTGAATTTGGGGGTTGTAACCTAATGAATTTATTATGTAAGAAGGAAAAAGAAACCATCAAGAAACGAACAAGAATGAGGCGAGTGTGGACACCAATGGTAGCCGCCCAGAAGTCAGAAAAACAACGCCACACTTGACACAGTGGCCTGCAGTCTTTGACAAAGAACCTGGATTCTGATTGTAAAATAATCAGTCCCGACACTGTTGGAAACTCGTCGGATCGCTACATGTAAATCTTTTGCAACTCAAACATAAAAAAAAAACAGTTGTCCAGTCGTTTACATGTTCAGTCACCTTGTAAGGTAGTGAGTACGTTGATCATATTGCAGGTCCACAAGTTGACAAAATGGCCCAGAAACAGCAATTGTGGAACTGGAACTGATGGTAAAACCTGTGTATGTCGTGACTGACGCATCAATAGTCATAATTTAACATTGAGCTTCCCTATGCTGACGCACAGTTCGCAACAATTAAGGATCGTACCATTATCATTATCACAATCAATAAAAGAACATTGCTTGACTGAAGTGGAAATCAAAGTTAGGAGAGCAAAGAAACCACTCATCAAGTACATGCAATAAACTTTTAAAGGTCAATAAAATGAGTATGTCTCAGCACAGACAAGTTGTGTGTTGTGGTCGTGTTAACATGGCCGTTCAGATCTGACACGATCGAGTCCAAAGTTTTAATAGCGCCAGGTTGAGTTTAGTTTATTTTTAATAATTTTATTTAACCTGAATTACCCTATGGTACATCGAAATGACTAATATCATCTGTTTTCCAGACACGGAGAGACAGACTGTCTATATACAGTTCACTCATGGCATTACAAACAGTGTTGCCATACCATTTATATACAGGAGAGGAATAAATATTGCCAAACGTACAATAGGACAGAAACACAATTGCAATCGAATTGAACTGGACGATGTATGCAATACAAAAAAGTCTTTACCATGGTAAACTGGACTTTCCGCAGGTTAATTTCTTGACCTATCTGATCGCGAATTTGTCGGACAATATTGTAAGTGGCCACATCTAAACAGGAGGATGACGTAGTGCTGAGCGTTGAATGGTCACACAGGTGTGATCAATTAAAGCTGGCTGACATTTTTGGTAAGGTTTACCTTGGTGCTGATGGATCAAATGTAAGCTTTCATCTTCAAACTTGTGGAAGGACTAGGTCAGTCATTTACAAAACTGCACAACAGGTTTCAGTGGTCTTACTGATATTAAGCTGGACTTTGGATAAGTAGGAAAATTTCATTAAACACTCAAATATGGGAAAGTGAGCGGAGTGGACAGGAAACCAAATTAGTTTCTTAACCATAGAAGACCCACCATGACACATTGCTTGGTCAATCTCATTAGTTTCTATAAAGTGACGCAATATTTTCAGGACGAAGGGTCCCAGAACATGTTACAACCATGCATGAAGAAGGACCCAAGGAAGTGACCAAGGAGGTAGTTAGCTATATAGATAGATAGATAGATAGATAGATAGATAGATAGATAGATAGATAGATAGATAGATAGATAGATAGATAGATAGATAGATAGATAGATAGATAGATAGATAGATAGATAGATAGATAGATACATAGACAGATAGATAGATAGATAGATAGACATGCTTAAAGAAGGACCTAGAGTAGTGACCAAATAAATAGATAGATGGATAAACAGATAGACAGTGAGACAGACAGACAGACAGACAGACAGATAGACAGATAGATAGATAGATAGATAGATAGATAGATAGATAGATAGATAGATAGATAGATAGATAGATAGATAGATAGATTATCGTGACAAAAAATTACAAACAAAGAATTTGACAGCAAATACTCAATTTTAATGAGGGATACATACCGTAAAGTGCTCAAATTTTCAGTTAGTTTCAAGGATTGCCCATGATGATGAGGGAAAGTTCATATCTCCGGTCACGCACGGCCCTCTTACACACGCAACGCATTCAGCCATTTAACATAAAATAAGTGTTGCCTCCTTCGATTTTCTCTGCCTCCCCCCCTCCCCTCCGGGTGAGGGGGGGAGGGCAACAGTCTATCGCCCTCCAGATAGTCTGTTTAGCAGGCAAACGAGTGTGCAATTAGCTGTTGTGACGACAATTTTTTACCGCGGCCACTGCTGAATCAAGAGACCTGCAGTCCCCGTCAGCACCATATAATCAGCACAGCCTGACCAAAACATTCCCAACTGAGCCTTTGCATCCAGCGTCATTGGATTGATCGGGATTCTGCACCCCTCGTACAGAAAGCGGGACTGTACCCATTGAGCGACAGCGGCTTATGGTTACCGTGGCATCACGATAATGTCACCTGTCTGTAAACTGTTCACTTAGGTGATTGAACAAAAATCTGTGACCTTCAGCCTTGAAGGTCCCGATGAGATGAGTAAACCACAAGAGGCCTATCGCAAAAGGTGTAAGCTGCACTATTTCAGCATAAAAGGTTTATATACACTGCAGAAGCAACAAGAAAAATTAAAAAATGGGTAGATTTTATCGAGACTTTGGTATTGTCAATGAAAACTCAAAGTTTCTTAAACTTTAGGAGAAAGGAATTAATGGAAAAACATGACGCTCACCGAAAGCTTATACAACCATGTCAAGAACATTTTAAAGTAATTTGGGGACTGCTTGAATCTTCAAAGCTTTAAGTTAAACATGGGGTAAAACAGGACTGTATTCTCTCGCTGATCCTGTTCTTCTTTTACCTGCTAAACGACTTTTTGGGCTGTAATTAGCCCACTGGGCCAATAGACTATTGCTCTCCAAGAACTTCTACTTAGGAGGCAGGTTCTTGGTTATGCCGGGTTTTATTGAAATGCTAAATGATGAAATGGTGATATTTCATTTCCACAAAACCAACTTTGGGGGTCTTTTCTCTGCTGCTGATAGGGAAATTAAGACACTTTATTGAAAATATTGATTGTTTTACACAATTTTTTGGTATTGAAATGGGGGCATTTCATATAATTACGATCAGTCAAAGGAGATAGCCATAGATGAACGCTATAGCCTCAGTAAAAAATGGATGTTAGGAAATCCCGCCATTAATAAGCCCGTGACAGTATATTTGCATGCATCTACTATTAAAGTCATTGTGTGATCCGCTATATGTTGAGACGTTCTGAAAACCTGAGGCATCACGCCCAAGAGAGCCCTACGTGGTGTTTTATCAGCTCCTAATAGTATTAGCAGAGATTCGCATGGCAACAGTATACGGAAAAGTATCATTGTACCTAATTCTATTTTACCTGGGTGTGCTGCATGATTCAACAATACGAACGGGAACCAAGCTCTAAGCAAGGCGAGATAATATATAGTGTGACAAAAGTAATTATATGAGTGGCGTGCTCTCCGACTGTTCCTGGGTAACGTTGAATTTGAGTGGGTACTGCTTGTAGTTGATTTTAGATAGGTTTAGAATATTTTCCTAACAAACAGCAATATACTACACTTAAATAACAAGCTGCGGATTCATTTGATCCATTCTATCGTAAGGTGATTGTCTTGACATTTGTGTTGTTCTCTCGAAACTAAAATGTCTAGACATCTTTGTTGATCTATCGAAAATTAAATTTATAGACATCTATGTTGTTGTATCGAAAATTAAATATACAGGCATATACGATGTTTTAACGAAATTAAATGTCTAGACGTACATGATGTTCTGTCAAACAAATTAAATGTCTCCTCCATCTGCTTGGTGACTGCAATACAGAGGCCCTCAGAAAGACTTATCTTCATGTTTTAATGGACACAGCCCATAGTTAACTGAATGTAAACAGCCGAATTCAAAACAAGAAAATTGGCTCCTCTGCACTTGATTTCCATCCCGTTTTATGTAACTAACTTTTAAAGCACTATATTAACTATTTCGAAACATTTGACAAAAGGCGAAGTGCTCTGAATTGATTTAACCTTAACCCTTAAGCGCTGATTTCAGATTGAGTCAACAGCTCTCCTCGGGACAGTTTGAACGCATTGCAGTGTCCCGAGGAAAGCCAATGACTAAGACTACTTTTGGCTTTAGACTAAGCTTGTTGGTATTCGAATATAAGGTATCCTTATGAGAAATTTGAAACTTTGTAACGTTACATGTGTAACAATAATGCGGAAACTACTATAGCAGTGGTGAGCACTTTGAGGATTAATTTATATTCTCTGTGAAATGACCATCCAGCCCAGTGCCAACAGACCTACGGTCACGGCTGCTTACTTAATTTGATGTCTTCATAAAATAAGAGACCATGATGCGTTTGTGCATGTTGTTCTTTTCCAAGTACCTTCATCAACTTTCACCAGGACCGCATTCGGCAGAAAATGCATCCTGAAGAACTACACTAGATCAAGGGCAACAGCACATCATCAACATTTCACTTTAACAGAGCGGCACATCATCTAGGCTTCTTAGACAGATGGCAACCTCTGGATTGAAGAGACTGTCGTATCAGCGCTTGACTTTAGAGAGATTTTCTTTGATATGTGCTGGTACAATATAGAAAAAGATACCAACCACATCGTTTCTATAATTGTCAGGTAAGAGCTCAAATACTTTGATCCAAATGTGTTGCATATTGCTCAGTCAAAGGCTTTTCGAGGAGCCCGATTTGTGATTGTCACAACTACCATTTCGTCTGGTTTGGGTCATTCTTGACGGTGGGCGAGAAGCGAGTGAATTGAACATGGAAGAACAGTTAACTCACGGCAACGGATTTCTGTGGCTATTCTAAGAAATGAACCGCCATTACATGTAGAATATGATCAAATAAGCAGACCTGTAAGTCTGTTGTACTTTGGTCAGTAGTTTTTCAAGGCCAACCGTTTTGGTAACATTACAAAAGATTTGTAAACCAAGTCTTCCTTTCACTTACCGCATTGAAACATGGAACTAATTCATTATGTCTCTGTGCCAACACAGACATACTGTTTTTCTGTTATCATCTAACAGGATCCTATTTTAGATGCCTTTCTCTTAACACAATATCCTATTTCACACCGCTTTCTTCTGGAAGAGTATCCTGTTTAACGTGCTTTTGTTATATTATAGAACTATTGTTCTTCGTCATGACCCTTATGACATAATGGGAACCTCGCAATCAATGAACATCTGTTTCACGTTATTACTACTTATATACAAACCCACCGATCTTTTCGGACCTGTGTCCAATATCGCGGCAACCTTCATCCCTGAGCTCCATCTGTCACTCACCAGGGATGCGTGGCAGGTCCTATTAGTGCTGCTGTTTAATTCATAGCCTGGCGGCAACTTCAGTTTTTGATTAAAAACAAAAAAAAAACCTATTCTTGGGCCCAACCTTGGCCCCAACTGATTACTTTACATGTGCGGCGTTGTATTTACATTTTCAGGTAATTCTCACCCTGGGAAACTCATATTATGTATTGTACATTACATTAATTCGACAAATTAACCTTCCTGTAACACCAATCACACATACATTTTGGATACTTCCGCCTCAAAATATCCAATTGGCTGACAGGCACTTGGCTGTCATTTTGAAAACTGTGGATTCCGCACCCAATGGTGTGTAATGAGTATAGTATGTGGACGATCGGGGCACGGGGCATAGAATATGAAACCAAAAGTATATTTTGCGGATGTTTCGCAGCATTCATAATGATATGATATATGCTGTGGCCACAATTTATTTTGGTATCCAAATCAAATGCATTTTTGTGCGACTGCAATCAGTACACTGCGCAATGTTCAAAATGGCGCTCACCCACCTGGCGGCTTAAGCCAAGGTATCGTGTCACATTTGTATTTTTAACTAACGATAATAACTGCTTCAGATACAACCAGGAAGATGAAAGTCAAAGATAGAAAGTCATGATTAAAAAGTTCTTTAACGACTGTTTGCCTTGCTAACTCAGAGAACGGAGACCTGTAACCATGCGAAATATTACGATAGCGATCACCGAAAACTGAGGCTACGCTATGGCCTGCTTCACCAAACATCTATGTCTATGCAGCTATGCTATTTCACCGAAGAACTGTGTCTATGCAGTTAGGTTGTTTCCGCGGCCCACGTTTACCTTCCAGACAAGTTGAAATAAAATGCTGTGTTTGACTTGACTTTACTGCAGAATAACGGCCCACTATGGCTACTTTTCCACAAGATATTTCATGCAGGGTCAATAAATTTCATAAGGGTTGGGTCACTTGAAAGTCCTTTTTTGTACGATTAATTTTAGGGTTCAGCCTTTTCAGTGGGGTTGTCTGGTGACTTGGACATTTGTTGACACATGTTTAAAATGGATGTTCTTTCCCCTTCTGCACATAACCTCCTTTGTTTATTTTGTTTCCTGCCATTTGTTGACACATGTTTAAAATGGATGTTCTTTCCCCTTCTGCACAGAACCTCCTTTGTTTATTTTGTTTCCTGGGCACAGGCGAAGTCACTTGTATTTGGTTACATCACCGATTCATGCACCAAATAACGTCTCATTAGGAAGTTTCCACCATTCTAGAACATACTTATGAAACTTTCGTCTGCGTTCATTCGACGGTACACTAGTTACTACAGGTGTGTGGTATACAATGAAGTTTTCGAGCGCTAGACGGCCATAGATCTTATGTGCCAGTAACCATCCAACTGTTCCGAAAGTAGACCGTTGTTTTTTGGTTTTTGTTTGTTTGTTTGTTTGTTTGTTTTTTTTTTTTGTTTGTTTGTTCTTTTGCTTTTGGTTATTGTTTGTTTGTTTGTTTGTTTTTTTTTGTTTTTTGTTTGTTTGTTTTTGTTTGTTTGTTTGTTTTTTGTTTGTTTTGTTTTGTTTTTTGTTTTTTGTGTTTGTTTGTTTTTCTGTTTGTTTGTTTGTTTTTGTTTTTGTTTGTTTGTTTTTGGTGTGTTTTTTTGTTTGTTTGTTTTTTGTTTTTGTTTTTTTTTTTATTTCGCGACAGTTTCTTGCTTTACACACTCTTGCCCCATTCCATATTCATTTTAACCGGTTGAGTTCCGTGTTCTGTCAAGTAATGAAAATCTTACTTAATATAATCATGCGTCAATCGATTACCGTACCTGTCAACATTAAGAAAATTTTATGGGTGAAATTGCTCACAAAACACAACCCCGAAAGAAGTTCGGTGTTCAAACCTTTATTGACGTTGCACATCTGTGAAAAAAAAAACAAAACAGCGCGGATTTAAACTTACGCAGGTGGCAGTTAATAACACCCAGTTGGCCTGAATAACAGCGCCACCAGGCTGTGAAAGGGGCTGAAGAAACTCTAAGTCAAGTTGCAACGTAGCGGAATTTTTTCTTGGGGGGTGTTGTGTTATAAATTTAGAAAAAGTAGCTAAAATGAAATACCCGATCCGGAGATTGAGGAAAAAATCGACTCCCGCTAAAATTGGGAGTCGAGAGAGTTGGCACCTGAGTTGACCTCTGCGTTAGAGGAGCTGACGACACCCTTGGCTTCATGCTAGCATCTTTCGAAAAGAGTAATGTTTCTTGTTTGGTCACGTAACCGTATCTTACTCCGTGCACCCATCCTTCTTTGCAAGAAGACATTAAGCGCAATAAGGTCTGTCACTTTCTATTAAGTATCAGAATCATCCTTTTTATCCTTCCTGAATTTGGTCGCAACCCAGAGGCAGCCTATCTCAGTAGCTTTGCAGTAATCTTTAAATAAGGTCCAAATGATAACATCTTACATTTGCAGTACGTTCTTATTAAACGTACCACTTTATTAGCGTGGGGGTTTTTTTTTATAATTTTTTTTTTTTTTTGGTTACTCCTGACGCCCCACTTGGTTCGAAAAGGTCTAATTATGTCTTACTGACCGCCTGTTACATGCGTATTTTCTAATTAGTCATGTTTCTTCGAGACTCACTGCTGTCACATCTATTAACGTTGCTTTGTAGTTTCTGTGAGTACAAACAGAGCACTATTGTCAAGCACTTTTGGCCCGTTCCTGCTTGTTCCTCATTCATTTGCTAATTCTAATCTCTGTAATTTCCTGGTCAGCACTCATCAAGGCCACCCGATCAGTTGTTTTCCTTTCTGTGGCCGTGCCTGCTTTTGGTTTGTGCCGATGTGTCTCTTTCATCCTGGCCACGTCGATTCGTGATTGCCTACTTTGATCCTAAGATCTCATACCCGCGATCCCATGGCGGCAACAATTCATACCTTGTGCGGTTCTTTGACAATTCTGCCTGCTGCGTGCTGAGGGCTATGGAGATTCCCAGTAATAACCCATTCTTTGCCATATTATCTCGTTTACTTAGCCTTTCCCAGGTCATAAATGAGATTGATTCGACAGTTTAGCCAGCGCAGATTTCTTACATGCCTCTTTGTACCTAATGGGCTCTCTTTCAGACGATTATTCAAAATCTTTCATGAGCGATCAATACAAACAGAAACAAAATAAAATAAAAACAAACACTGTCTTTGTGTCTTACAAATCTGTTTGCGCTTGCCCTTCTATTTCTGAACCGAGATTTCTTTTGGAAATTACAACAAATAACGGTGCTGTAACCTAGATATCATCCTCCCCCACTTCAAGACTCATCACGTGATGGAAAACTCTCCACGTCTGGTGGCACAGTACCAACAAAACCGGTATTATTGATTATTGACAGAAAAGAACTCACTTTTAAACCCGTATAAAAACAACTTAATACAATATATACATATATATGTATATATATATATATATATATATATATATATATATATATACAGAAAATAAAAAAGCCTAAATAATTCTTTGGTTTGGTGTAACACGCTGAATCTGATTTGTCGTGCCTCTTGAACACAAATTTGCTATCCATATACTGTCATTCGTTTTCGGAGTTCATTTATTGCTGACCCAATATAAATTTCCCTGCTACCCCTTTCATCTATCTCATTTTGCCTTTAACTTTATTGTGTTTTGATCTGGAAGTCAAGTAATGCTGTTTTTGTATCCAGTGCTATAGTGCCCGTTACCAACACACACACACACACACGCACACACACACACACACACACACACATACACACACATGAATGAATAATTTAAACTTCAGTTTATAGGTTTGTGGCAAAGCCGCAACCAACGAACTATGAACCAAAGTTGTAGGATTTTAATTTATGCAAATCGTTTCTATGTTTAGCTTTGCTTCCTCCAACATGTCACGGTCGCATGAACCCAGTTCAGATCCACATTCCAAAATAGAATTGATTTTTCAATCGAAGAGCGTAAGGGTGGAAACAAGTTTCGAACAGAAGAGCAAAACAGGGCAACTTTTGGTCTCATTTTCGGATCCGTAGAAACAAAACATTTGCCGGGAGAAGTATTCTATTTTCAAGAAAACCGATATCAAGGAACTGCTCTAAACCTGCATTTCGTAACTTCATCGAAGAATCTGTAAATGCACAGAAACTTTTCAGGTAAATTATCCGAAGTGGCTTTACATTGAATAGACATAGAGATTATCATTAGAAAATGTAAGATAAAAATTTCGAAGTGTGCACAACATCTACTACATAGGTCTGCTCCTGAGACTGTAAATAAGACCTATTTTAAAACATGGCGATGTTGTGTGGATAATTTTTTCCCAATCTGTAAAATTCCTGATGGAAAGTATTCATCTCCGTGCATCCCAAATTGTGAAAGGATCCATAAATGGACCCTTTCTTCAAAATTGTAAAATGAAACCGGCCGGGAAGGCGAACACCAGAGACGCAAAGAAGGAGAAAACTAGCATTAATCTACAAAATAAAATTAACAAAGAACTACAGTATCTTCAAAATTGTTCCCATAAACTGCAGGTAGCAGAACATCCTACAACTTTTGTCATGAACATACGATTCTGCACTTTCGTACTAGAACGACAACCCAAATTACACACGGAAATAGCAAGATATGCACCTTTCACATTGCAAACAGTGTTATATGGTTCTCCCATTTGTTCTCTTCCCGACAATTTCAAAATATTTGCAGCAGTCCATGAATATATAGCCAGCAGTGGACGCTTTAAGCGTGCAGGTATTGGTTGACTCATACATTGTTTATATCTATGCAAGGTAGGGTTGTACCCTCCTCACAACAGGGCATGGTTATCATATCATTTATCTGGGTCATTGGTATGGAACACGACAATCCTGTTACAGTACATGGAGAACTGTAATGTTCTGTCTGTCTCGTCATAGTTTCGTCTTCTTGTTTACGTTACTGTGTGTTTGGTTCCGTCCTGTTCTTGCGTCTTCCTTCTGCGAGAGAGATTCATATAGGGCCGAGCCCTCTTTCTCAATTGCGACATTGCTATCAAATGTACTTCAATGAGTTTGTTGCGAAATAAAAATATGTTTAAACCAACGACAACCCGAAACAAGCCTGTCTTCTCTTCTGCCGTACATTTGTTTGAAAATAAAACAAGCAGAACACATTTCAAGTACTATAAAAGGTGACAAAGAAGAAGGAACTCTTCTTATTCGGCAAAAGAGCACCTATTTATGCCAGGCTATGCATGCTCAGCGTCCAGTTGAATGACTGCATGCATAGAATTGATGTAAAAAAGTCCATTAACCATAGTTGTGGGAAAGTCACATGGGAAATATTTCAGTTTTCGTAGTATGTCCTACCTTTGAATATTTCCCTCATAGACCCAAATGGAAATGTTATACGTTTTGCGCCTCGTCCTTGCAAAGCTGTATTGAATGACTCTCACTAGCGCCTTCAGCAAAAAAGTAAAAAATCTTTCAGGCTATTCACAGCTAAATATAACAGCATAGACGTTTTGAGCCACACGAATTAACTTCCTCGGCTGCCACTACCATGTAACATTCCACCTAAGTAGCATATTTGGTACCATTGTCAAAAACACCTCTTCTGTCTGTGTTCCTGAACGACGTGTGCACCTTAAAGGTCTGTTCTGACCACTCCATGCCGTGTTTTCTATAAATCCCCGATTGCTCATCACTTTGATGTACAAATGGGGTACAGGTAGGGGCAAACTTGTTCCCCAACTGTTTGAACAGAGTGTACTTAAAATTCAATATTTGCTCTTTGTAAATTTTTTTGACATTCCCTTTCCACTCTACCCGACTTTGTGATTTGAAACAGATGTTTCGGTTCCCCGATTTACCTCTTAATACATTATATTTATATCGACATGCCAAAAACCTGAAACATGCATGTTTGTTGCAACATATAAAGCCTTGTCAAAGTATTTATAACCTGTAGTCCTCCTTGCGACATTACTAAGAATTATAACCTCTGATAACGTAAAATGGACCACTATTTTAACGACATGCTGGAAGGCGACATGTGCTAAGATCGTCAACACTCCCTTTTCATTTTCTTTCACAAAAGACTTCCTGATAAAAAAAATTACTGGCACCAGAAATGCCAGTATAATTTACTAGTTTCCACAATACATTGTTTTATATTGTAAAACTATTGTCTTGTTCAGCTTATTGGGGCTCTTTGCTACTTTTATGAACTTTTAAAAAAATACACCACGTTTCTTACTTTTGTTGTATTTGTCGCCTGTATGACGTAGGCCATTAACTTTTTGCAATTCCAATCTGTAGTTTTTCCTTAACCTCTTTCATCTGAATGATGTAACCGCAAGCATGGGTGATGGGATAGGAATAGTCGGTATTGAAATTTTAAAATACGTTATTTATAATATACATGTATATATATATATATTTGTGCGTGCTTGTATTTGTGTGTGTGTGTGTGTGTGTGTGTGTGTCATTCAGAATAAACTGAAAAAGTAAAACTTGAAAATCAGTTCACTTTCTTCTCTTTGGAACAAAGATGGATACCATGAGGTGTCGTCAATGTGTCTCATCTTATAAATAAATAAATAAGTAAATAAATAAATAAATAAATAAATAAATAAATAAATAAATAAATAAATAAATAAATAAATAAATAAATAAATAAATAAATAAATAAATAAATAAATAAATAAATAAATAAATAAATAAATAAATAAATAAATAAATAAATAAATAAATAAATAAATAAATAAATAAATAAATAAATAAATAAATAAATAAATAAATAAATAAATAAATAAATAAATAAGAAAGACACACACATGCACTTCAGGTATAACAGGAAAGGGTTACCAAACCGACGAAAGTTATTTACGATAGAAACACATCAGCTTCTACACACGTAATAATAAAAAAACGCCGTGATATTAATTGCATCATAATATGTCTGACAAACTAAGAGCAAAAGGGTAGTGAATTGATGGAAATTCATGAATTATAGGACTCTTACCTTTAAGTAATGAAATTAGTCCGGCTAATCCCCCATCAATGAAAGTTTTGCTTGTGCGTCCACACAAATCATGTTTTTGGTTCATATTTTTGTCAACAAAAATATCAACACAGCTGAATAATAGACACAAAGGGAAATCTAGCTACATTTTATGCCGTTCACGCAGTCCTTACTGAAATAGTTGATCACATTTCTGTATTTTTATGACTCTCAGCTTACAAGCCTAGCACAATCTGTCCCAACCTGTAACAGATTAAAACGCAAACGGACGTGAGTCCAGGGTTGCTAAGGTCTGCTTTGATTATAACAAATCACAGTGCAAAAGCAGCAATTTGCTCGATTTATAATAATTGTGGTGATTTGTTATCGCATACAAATTACCTGCCGTAAACTGTAATGCTAAACGCGTTATATGATACGAAATGAATGATCCCGGCAGAACATATGCAGAGACATTGTGCAGACTCATAAACTAATCAATATTACTCTTTTCAAAGCATAAAACTCTACTTTACTAGCTATCCACTTACATATTTATCCTGATATCTACTACAACTGGAGTAAAACCGCTTAATCATCCATACTATCATACTCTTGCGTATTACTTTCATATCGAATATTTCCTCAAAACACGAGGACTGATACCTGCATTAAGTCCTGATCTTTGTGCGCGTTATTAGTAACTAACATTTTTTCCCATGCCTGTATACATGTATACCCACATTACTGAAACTTTTTTTCAAGGGGTGAGGTTGGAGTGGGGGTGGTGGTGTATCCTTTATAACACGGAAGCGATGTACCTAAGGCGGGGCTGTACCAACCTTGCACATTCGGTGGCACTGTAACAATGGTTCCGATATTTTCTTTTTTTTTTCAAATCCATGATATTTTTCTTTCGCTGCAATTTGTATGCTTTGCAGTTGGCAATGACAGAAGAACAAATGCTATATTTCACAACTCCCTTTTGATTTGACAATTACAGTTACTAAAGCACTACGTGTTACGGGCGATTAATCTTTTTTATGAATAGGTTTTGGATATTATGGCCAAATTGGTTTGGATATATTCACCAGCTGTTGTCAGTTTAAATGCCAACAGCTTTAGGCTGCTGCACTGTCTCGAAACATTTCCGTTGCATCAATGGTATATAATTAATGTTGCTAGTTTAAAAGGACACGTATGAAACTTGAAACTATATTGACTGCATTATATCGAGCACAGAAACAGAATATTTTTTTCCAAGTACAGTCAACAAATATGTACACAGCACCAAGCATCAGCGATCAAAAACTGAAGATCACACACACACAAAAGAATAAGGACAGGAGGAGGAGAAGAGGAAAGGAGGAGGAAGAAGAAGAAGAAGAAGAAGAAGAAGAAGAAGAAGAAGAAGAAGAAGAAGAAGGAGGACGAGGAGAAGAAGAAGAAGAAGAAGAATTAGAAAAATAAGAAGAAGGAGGAGGAGGAGAAAAAGAAGAAGAAAAGGAAAAGAGAAGAAGAAGAAGAAGAATAAGAAGAAGGAGAAGAAGAAAAAGAAGAAGAAGAAGAAGAAGAAGAAGAAGAAGAAGGAGAAGAAGAAGAAGAAGAAGAAGAAGAAGAAGAAGAAGAAGAAGGAGGAGGAGGAGGAGGAGAAGAAGGGGAAGGAGAAGAAGAAGAAGAAGAAGAAGAAGAAGAAGAAGAAGAAGAAGAAGAAGAAGAAGAAGAAGAAGAAGAAGAAGAAGAAGAAGAAGAAGAAGAAGAAGAAGAAGAAGAAGAAGAAGAAGAAGAAGAAGAAGGTATTTTATACAACATAGAAAACCTTTTGACTTCCATTGAGTTCTCGCTTATGGCTTAAGACATTGCTGTATTTTTCTATGCATATATCCATTGTTGCTCAATAGAATGGGAAAAAAGAAGAAATGGAAAATTGGGCGTCGCACGTTGCTATTCATTTTAGATGCATGGTTATTAACCCGTAATGAGATGCACTTGAAAAAAACTCATTCAAATATGCAGTACAACAACTATAGCAAGCGGCACCATTGGGATAAAATGCGTGGGTAGGGCTTCCCAAATCGAGTGCCGATTATCACATACCGGTCAATTTCGTCACATTGGGTTTACTTTGTACTTACATTTTTTGCATTTACTCATTCTTTTTCAAGTTAATTTCAAGGGTAAACAAATTTCCAATTACTTTCAATGCAGATCAAATCGAACGATTTGTAAGTGCAGCAATTGCTAAAGACTCGAGCCACACACAGAGGAATGTGGGTAACCTGATCTGCGTACTTTACGGTATCTTACCAAATCCAACCAAACACAATGGCATGGCCTTATTCAGACCACCTGAGAGACTGAAAAAGTAATAGCAACATGGCCTTTATAATGGATACAAACTAACTGAAAAAAACCCGAAACTATAAATGGTTAATATAGTGTAAATATAGAAATAGTATCTTTATAGAAAAGATCTTAACTGGAGATTGTGAAATCCTGAACAGTCGTTCAATGCAGCTGTTTTTCGTTTATTTTTTTGTGGTTGATTTTGGGAATACACAATATTACTTAAGCTAATCTGACGTTTTAAAATTTCGAAGATACGCAACCAATATTAGGGCCAGCAAATATATGCGCGAATGAAAAGACTGAGGAACTTGCTGCAGGATTTCTAATATATATTTTGACAGAAAGATCAATTTAGGAAAAAGACTATAGTTTTGTTGCCAAACGTTTGCAGCATTGGCTATTTTGTTTGCGGTTTTTAGTGGGTTGCGTTACACTGAACCATTATTGACTTCAGTCCATATGGCGGCTCACAGACGGGGAAAGATATGCGCCGGAGGGCAAATATCTTAACTCTTTAAGCGCATATTGCCACTGAAGTCAAACTACTTAAAACGAACAGCTCTGAATTACAATAAGGGCGCTGGGTACCTGTTCGTTGTAAAAAGGCCGTAGTTACATTGAGTATAGTAGTCCTGGCTAACAGTTTTCCTCCGTGCGATTTGGGATCTTTGCACCCAAAGTGCGCCGACAAAAGCTGTTGACTCAGTCCAGGTTGACCTGAAATCAAGTCAACAAGCAGATACTACACAAGAAATAAATGATATTCATAATATATATATATATATATATGTGTGTGTGTGTGTGTGTGTGTGTGTGTGTGCTCTGTGTGTATGTGTGTGTGTGTAATGCTACAAACTGATGTCAAGCATTGGTTGTTTCCTTACAGAGCGTTTGACGAACTATATGGGTAAGACCTAAGATTTGTAATCTTGAGACCTGAAAGCTCTATATCTGACTTTTTTATGTTACTCTACATGTATATATTTTTTTCAATTTCCAAGGAACACTGATGGAGCAGGTGACAACGCACATATTAACTCCTTTACATGCTGCACAGAAATATTCCACATATACAAAGAAGGCAGACACGAATTACAATAAGCCATCATGTATTTACGCGTACGCTTTACAGATTGTAGAATATGAAAATCTTACCGGGAAAGAATGTCATGAAATTTAAGATCATTTGGTGACAGTGATGTACTGTTCACATGATTCAATTATGCCTTTCTTTTAAGTAAGCATAAAATTTTCATTCTCAAACAAAAGAATGCTGGCTGTGATTTAAACGTGCGTCTTTAATTATGCATTTTAGTGGACAATCAAGTAAAAAAAGTATTTCGTAGTTTCTATTGTGGCCAGAAAATCTCTAACATTATTAGGAGAATGACGTCTTTGTAGCCATAAGAGTAGCTGCTGGGGGCTTTGGTTTCTGTCTTGTCCAGTATTCAAAGTTCGACTTTGCGGCAGAATAAATTTCATATGATGATGAATTCCGCAGGGAAAGGGTTACAGGGAAGAAGTCTTTCCTGCATTTTGATACAAGTAATAAGCACAATATTATTTTCATTTCCTTGTTTGTCGGTATGAATCGCATTGTGTTTTGCCTCTGCGAGATTGAAACATTCTTCATCATGTTTATTTACAAAATAATTGCTTATTCGCTTTTCGGGACAGAATTGTTTGCGAGTGCCGCAGGGATCTTTGCAAAAAGAAACATTGTTATTGTGGAAATGTAACATGGGAGAGACTGCCTGAAATAAATCTGCCTGCTTGCCTATTTTTAAAGCAAAATCAGCATGTTTGCAAACATGTTTAATCGCCAATGGTGTAAACCATGCTGGTTAAACCCGGCAGGGCACCAATTGTGTCATAAACCAAGCATTGTAGGTGACAATAAGGAGTAACACGAAGAGCCCCATTCGAGTCTATCCCACTTGAAGCCATAATTTCTTTTGCAGTTCTTTCTGTGCTATTATTATATCCCTTCCACCAGGTCTGCTTGATGGAGCAGCGCAGCCTAAATGGAATTATACATGTACCTAGGTATAACGGTTAAAAGATTCATTAAATGAAATTTCGATAACGCGTTGAACTACAGTACATAATATTTGTAGTCAGCTTTTGATATATTTTGAATGCAATAGTTGCAACAATTTGTAATTGCATAATGTTTATGTTGCAATTCAGTGCCGTTTACATTTTGAATGCAGTAATTGCGACCATATAACATTTTTATTGAAACTCTGTACTTGATACATTTCAGCAATACGGAATGAAAGGACATACCTGTTGCAATGCAGCTCTAGTTGCGTGTAAATCAGTCAAACTTCCTATTATCTCAACTTAACCTGTTATGCTCTAGGACTACAAAATTTTACCTCTAGTCTGGGCGATAAAAGTGCACTTCCACCCTTCTGATGAACTTATCATGATCTGATGAACCAATCAGGATGTTGACTATCATCACCTTGACCACTGGCAGCATATGTAAGTGGTCTGCAGTGTGTTAACATGGCAATATACAAAAAGACATCATATATGATATCGTATCGTTGTACTATAAGATTGTGTTTAAGTTATATGCATTATAGGAATCAATATTAGACAAAGTATCTATAAATGGCTTCTTTTTCAGACACTCTTAAAACGCCACAGAACGATGAAGGCTCTGGAGAAACATGAAACATCATTTATCAACGTCCCTTCTCGACCGCACACGTCCAAGCCACAATAAAAATGCATGTATTCAGCTGAATCGTGCGATTGAAATACATCTCTTCAGAATATTGACGTTACTTTTTAGAAGGAATTGTACACAAAGTGTTTTGATCTTTAAAGTCAAGGCCATATATGCAATCCACATAACATTCAACTTTAGTTTGTAGATTTTCAAGTTTCGAAAAAAATATAATGGTAGGTTAAGCTAAACTAATATGTTTTAAAGGTCAAAATTTGTTCTAAAATTTGCGTGAAATGTTTTTTTCTGAATGTGTGCTTTCTAGACGGCAGGGATGAAAGTATCTGACAGGGATACTTGGTAGCTTCAGGATCCTTATGATAATAGCAATCAAAATATATTGTGAAAGTGCAAAATCTAATAAAATATAATCAAGAAAGCTATGGATCGGCCTCCATTACTTTAACTTTTGCTTTTCTCTGTTTGGTCTCGGTGCCGCCGGTAGCTTACTAACTTGTTGGGCCAGCAAGCCAAAAGTTATCGTACCGGTTATCATGGTTATCATAACTTTGGCATATAATTTTACGAGGACATCAGCAATAATCAAATGTTTCAGAGTGGAATGTTTTGTGACAGTGTATTAAGTGCAGCCTGACTATTTCAGATAACAACACGTTAACTTTAATTCTTACTTTGAATATTTCCGCAACCTAATTTTATAATGTATACAAGGAATAACTAGAAGCTGAAACGGACAAACAATCGGGAAATGCTGTAGCAATGCGTCTATATAGTGAATACACTCTTTTTTGGCGCCCACAAATGACAACAAGCATATGCAAAGGGCATTGGATGATATGCTTAGATAAAATGTATAACATCAATTGTCAATAAACTATAAAAATGCATTTAAGTTCCATTTATTATCTGCAACTGGTCAGACTGGAAACCTGAATTATGCCACTGAAATTGCAATAAACTAGATGGTTAGAATGAAACCGGAATACGTGTCCATTGTAGTTAAAATAAATTATCTAACACTTGCGATAAATATTGTTTGTAAATTACACATGTAGGTATGATACATGTAATTTCTGTAGGCAAGATGAGTGTCAGCAGGTATGCGGAAAACGGACGCAACACGATTTTATCCCCAAAAAGTCTGATTGATCGATTGGTGAGGTTTCTCAATGGCTTTTTTTATGATGTATGAGGGGTCAGGGATAATTCATAATTTTGAATAACTACATCTTTTCATACGTAACGGATATACCCTGTTTTACAATGTAACGTGATTCCAAACCACCACAAGGAATCCTTGTAAGGCTCAATTATTGGCTATTGGCATGGCACCCATCTGGATGAATGAACTCGAACAAAATGGAATGGACACAGAAGAGATATGCGAGCTAAGGCTGCAATGACTTCTCCAACACTTGCACCAAACATTCGGCTCACTCGCATAAACCGTGCTTATACTTCAGCTGACGCAAACAACTATTTCTTGAAGTGCACAAAATTGTCTCAAAAGAAAGATCCGCTTTTTGACGATATGTTCGACAAAAATATTACTATCTTCAGAATAAATGTAAGCTTTTTCATCCCAAATATGAATCAATAATGTAGGGATATGATTCTTGGAGATACCCATAGGCAAAGATATCAAACTTACTAGGCGACGCAAGTTACTCCTCTTACAGAATCCATAACTCTCATCAATATATCCCTGACCCCTAGCCTTAAAGCACATTTTACACTCTATGTAAGACCAAGATTTTGGTTTGACTTGTTTTCACTGATTTTCCAAGACCTGGAAAGCGTGGTGCAAAATGTCAATACACTGCTTTTAATGGACTGATTATGTAAACACTATCCTGATCAACTTTTATCATTCTGTCAATTTTGATTAGTGTCGAATAAAAGCACCTCGGTGCTAAAGCTATTCATTTAGTTGTATCTCTTGTACTCGAAAGCTCCATATCTTCCAAGCTAATGCAGATAGACACTTATAAGTTACACATGTAGGTTTGAGACATCTAGCAAATCCAATAGCATGCAAACAAAAGTTGGTGAATGTTACTGTATGCCGAATGCACTGAAATTCCCAACAATACACTAGTATCCATGGCTTTTACTGCTGCATAGACTTTCATGATGCTAGGCAACCATTTTGCATTCATAATATATGAGCTTGATCCTGTTTCATAGGCAGTCTTCTAGCCATGCATGCTAGGTGTGTGATTTGGAAGGTTTGGGTCTTTTAACAAGTGGGGGAAGGGAGAGAACTCCCAACAACTGTGTATGAGGTTCTCGGTAAAATACAGAGAATCTATTTCCGTCCATCCAATATGAGCGTACCCTCTGTTAAAATAGACTGCTTGGCCAAACCCATCCAAGTATGGCCTTCCAGTCCTCAATGATTGGTTTCAGAACTTTGTGAAATTTGAAACAGCGTGTGGATTTGTGTCATCTCAGTGGACACTTTCAGGTCTTTGTTTTCTTGTAACCAGTGAGATGAAGCCTGTTCTTCATAGCCAATAGTGACACAGTATAGTGCCTGTGACAGCTTCTGTTAAAATTTATTTATGTTATAAAGGAAGAAAGACAGTTTTGTATTGCATGTTTTCACCTTCTCTTAAAAATTATGATATGTATACACAGTACATGATGATGTGCATGTGCATGCACATATACCCATCCATACTGCCCAGAAGGGCTGACCTTCCCAGCATTGGGCACTCTGGTCCCAGGGATGACTTTTTTCTGGTCCCAAGGGTGCCCACTGTAGAGAGGTTTCACTGTATAAGTAAACACTGGAGTTGTGAATTTCTTTCTTTCTCTTTCTTTTCTTTCTTCTTCACGACCAAGTTTGTCTGGAGATTTTTATCAAACTCCATTTTTTCTAAAACCACAAAACTTGCTGTGGTGACTGACCTAACCAGTGAAAGTTTGCATCTTACTTGGAATAGTCATGCTGTTTAAAAGTGTGCAAATTAGGGGCAATTAGAATTTTAAAAGCTCAATATCTTTTGAACTATTGCAGATACTCAATATTTCAATGAACATATTAGGTTTGTGCCCCCTGCCAATATAATGGACAGTATAAGCAACATAATTTCACATTATGCTAATAAGGGACTTTGAAAAATTTCAAAGTTGAATATCTCCAAAACTATTATATACAAAAATATTATTCCGACTTCAATTTATAGGTTTTTGGCAAAGTAGCATCCAATGAACCATTAACCAAAGTTGGCTTTCAATTAATGCAAATTAGGCAAATTCACATAATTATAACGTCGAATAGCTTTAAAACTTTTATAGATAGTAGTTTCATTCAAACTTCATTTTGTAAGTCTGCAACATGGCCACATCCAATGAACGTAGAACCAAAAGTTGTAGCATTTTACTTTATAAAAAAATAGGCTTATACACGAAATTTAGATTATGTTGACAATCGCGAAGTGTGCCATTTCAAACTATTCTCATTTTGAAGGCACCCAGCCAGATTTGCTGTGAAGCAAATCTTCTGTTCTAGTTGGTATGATTGAAAATACCATTAAAATTTACTGTTGTTTGGCAATTAATTCTACCCTGGGGCTGGAAGATGCCTGTTTCACAGCAAATTTCTCACCAAGTTTGCACAGCTTTCTGCCCAAGAACTAATCCACCGTTCACAAACGGGCAAGCAATAACAAGCAACAAAGAGATTCCATGATCATATGGCACGTTTTCTTGTGGTCGCTCGAAATTATATACACTTTTTTTTTCGCTGTTTCCTGTTATTTATTTAGATAATTATATACAGGTGATGACAACAGATTTGTCATTTTTCTGATAGAATTATCATTATTTCCTATGAACTGGACCTCTGCGGCACTATATGATACTCCAATACACCTCAGCATTCCGAACCCAGTCATATGAATGAATGATGGATGAGAGGAAATTAAGCCTTTTGAAGCTCTACCTCGTTTATCTATCATTAGTTTTCGGAAATTGGTATGTCCCATTGGTATCTTCTTGTGGTAGTAAACAATTAATTATGCATATGATGGGTATGGAACTAAATTGGATAACTGAGCTCTTGCTGTTGAATCATCATCCCAAAACAGCACAGTATTCGAATGTTTCCCTTTATTCTCTTTATATATCATAGATTCTCTATTAGAAGACGCATCTCCGACTTTAGGACATCAACAAAATTGTAAGGCATTTTGCTCAGCAGAAAAACCCTAACAGAAGACACATCTCTGCTTCAGGCTGCTCATTTATTGTGGTCAAAATGAAAAGTTCCCGCCCGTGTTTCATGTGTACCAGTCGAGCAAATTTTGCACTGAATATGACCATTCTGCGTTTTTCTTTCCCTTCATTGTTACGTGCTTTTAAGTAGTTTGATCAATATTACAGGAGCAAATTGTTTCACAGTATTAGCATTTACAACGTCAACTGGCAAATTGTTCCACTGGTCATTCACTCTCAATCCAAAATAATATTTTCTAATATCTAATTTAGACCTCCCCTTAAAATGATTGTATCTATGATCTCTTGTTGTAGATTGCTATTGGGGAAGAAGGCCGTCAGTCACAGTTTTGTCGTATATTCCTTTGATTATCTTGAAAGTTTCAATCATGTAACCCCTGTACCTTCTCTATGCGAGTGTCTGTAGATGTAGTGTGCTCAATCGTTCTTCATATGTCAAGTTTGAAAAACCAGGCAAGAGCTTTGTAGCCTTTCGTTGGACACTTGCTATAGGTATGATTTGCTTTTTCATGTGCGGATTCCATATTGCATTGCCACATTCCAGATGGATTCTCACTAGTCATTTACGCAATAATAAAAAATCTTCCCCATCGAAGTACTCCATAGTTCGCCGTGTTATTCCCATAATATAATTAGCTTTGTTTACATGACACATGCTTCTCAAATAACAACTTATTATCTATAATAATTCCTAGGCCCTTTTCTTCGTCAGATGCTTGAAGTGTATGTCCATCCATTCTGTAGGTCCCATTTATCCGGATACAATTTTAATAGTCATCTGTCCATTCCGACATTCTTATTACCTCATTTTGAAGTTTAAGGCAGCCAATTTCTTCAAAAATACCCATGAAAATTTTAGTGTCATTATGCAAACATATATATTCATGAATCTACTGAATTACTAGCCAATGTATTGATGTATATAACAAAGAACGTTGGTTCTAAAACAGATCCCTGTGGTATTCCATTTATCATAACTCTTTGTTTTGAGAAGTCTTTGATTCAAACTGTTATAAAATCTGGAAAGCCATAATATTTGAGCACCGAAATTAGTCTTCTGTGGGGGACTCTATCAAAGGCCTTCATGAAATCACAATATATGATCTTCACACATCCTCCTTTATCTAAAATCTCAGTCCGTTTGGCTAATACTTTTAAAATGTGCAAAACTGTAGATCGTCCGGAAATAAATCCATACTGCTTGCTACTAAATAATGAGTTCTCCTTCATATAATTCATAATTGAATCCGTCACTAGAAATAGCTGTGATATTTGCTTCCTTCCATAACAATGGAACTATCCCACTTCTTATGGAAGTAATAAAGATATAAGTAAGGGGTTGTGCAATGTAATGGCTGACTTCCCGTAAAATTCTTGGGTGTATTCATCCGGCCCTGGAGATTTTGTCACTTTAAGCTTTTGAAGTTGCTTTAGTACCATGTCTTCATTTGAAGAAAAGTTGAATTCTCTTGAAATTTCAGGCCAAATTCCACCATGCTGTGTTGTAAAGACTGTAGAGAAAACCCCTGCTAATGTATCTGCCTTTTCCTTCTCATTTGTTGTCAAAACATTGCCATCTGTGTAACATCCTTTATACAAATCTTGTAGTTTCTCTTGTTTTTAGTCATAAAATTTACATACTTCCAGAACTTCTTTGGGTTGAGCTTTGCTTCTTTAGCAATATTTTTTTTCATATAGCTTTGTCATTTACCTAGTAAAACGCCTAATTTTATTTCTGCAACGACAATACTCAAGATAAATTTGGTCATCTTCGGTTTCAATGTATCTTTTCCACAGTTTATGTTCCTTCCTTATTTTCGCAATAGTTTTCTTGTCTAAGTCTTTAGAGAGTTTTTTTCCTGGCCTTATTTTCTTTCGCGGTACACATTTTAACTGCGCATCCTTTAGTTTATCTGTGAAAATACCCCATTGTTTGATCACATCATCTTTGCATTTATCAAATAAATCTGTCCAGTTACAACTCAATAATTTGTTAATTATTTCATAATCTCCTTTGTCATAATACCAGGAAACCTTTCTTTCTTCCATGTCATTTTAGCACACTAGTGTAGTTTCTAAAACGCAATGACCACTGGCTGCTGTTGGTGAACTCACAATGATGTTGTTAATCATATGTGTTTCATTAGTGAATACTAGATCAAGATCTGTTGGCCTATCAGTACGTTGCCCTCTAGTAGAAAAGTTGATATGTTGATACAAATAGTTGTCTTTGATGCATTCAATGAAGTTCAATTCCTCACTTCAGGTGCCTGCATTACATGTACACGAGTCCTAATTGATATTAGGATAATTAAAATCTTCAGTAATTAACACATGCAAGTATTTTATTTTACCTAACTATGATACAAAGAGGTTTATATTTTCATTATTTTCTCTGGTGCTATTTGGGCTTCTGTATAATAAGCAAACAAGTGTAGAACTATTGTGGTTGATTTTAACTTCCAGAGCCAATGCTTCTCTGAGTGCAACCTCCAAAACTTTGTACAGGTCAATTGCATTATAATTCAAACATTTGTGTATGTAAATTATCATCCCTCTGCCTCTGGTTTGTGTATCCTTATCTGCTATGTTGACTTCTTCCATAACATAGCCACTCTAAATGTGATTATATTATTTTGTCTTGGTTTTTGAAGTCTCTATTCTTTCTTATGTTGTGTCATTGTTTCTCAACTTTTTTATGTACATTGGCTGTGCTTTGACCAGTCTCTTTGTTTGAAACTACATCTGTCCATGTCTTCCGACCTTTTCTGGTACATCTTTTCCACAAGTATTCATTTTTGATTCCAATCTCTTTTCTAAATCATTGAATTTCTTGTCCATATATCCCGTACATTTTGATAAAATATGACTGGGCTTGTCACCATCTAATTTCTGTTGCCGCTTTTTTTGCTCTAGGACACATTCAGGGCAGAACCAGAAGCAATCTGGACGTTGCATTGTCTTATATTCCTCCTCAGTAATCGTAATACTCACAGCGCAAAAGTATATCTGATAATCGCCATTGCATTCTAGTATTTTGTCCTCATCATCAACAATCATTTTTTCGCAAACTGCACATTTCCATCCATCTCAGGCATCATGTACACCCACTTTACTACTACATCTCCTTGATGATCTTGCATTTTTGTTTACTTGGTTCACCTTTCCTGTCCAGTTTTATTTTTTATATGTGATTTTACGTACTTGTCAAGCCAACTTGGCATTGTTTACTGAGCGATAAATAGGGACCACCAATTTTCTTGCGGTGGATTGTGGGTAAAAACATTTTCCCGTCTGCTCTCTCATTCACTCACTGAAACAAACAGTCTTTTTTTTTCTCACTTCACTTTCCTTTCCTGACATCACTCTCTTAAATGGTCACACACTGTATGTGCTACTCTACACAGTAATCAGTCTTAATAGAAAAGATTTTACCATGCAAAACCGTAAAAATACAAGGCCTCATTTCACTCGTCAGGCACTCTCGAGTCTTGTTCTCGAGAAAATGACTCCGTTTATTTACCACTGCCGCACAATAGAATGGAATTAATTCCATACACACATGGCCGCTTTGCTACTGAATATTTTAAGGTTATTAATGTTAGAACGGATTTCCCGGAATAAAAGTCTCTCCTGTTTATGGTTATTCTCATTGCTGCCACTGTCGGTGTTGCTGTTATTCTTAGTACTAAAGCTGATAATTATCGATACAGCGACTATACTGTAGCTGGTACTTTTTCTGTTTCCACCACAAGTATTTGTATTTTTTTTACTGATACTGTAACTGTTACGTTTGTTTCGGTTAGATGTTAAGTAATATTTTCATAGTTGAAATGTTAAAATGTATGTCCTTGCGTAATGCAGTGTGAACTTTTCGGTGGTACGAAAAGTCATCTCTTTATAATATATATATATATATATATATATATATATATATATATATATATATATATATATATATTAAATCCAATATGCTCCATTAATTTATGAAACTAATGTATTTAGTCATATATTAGTATTTGTAACGTGATATCCGGCCCACGGAAAGCTTGTCTGTATCGTACCATAAATGGGCGTTACGGATTTGGGATACAGCATCCGTCTCGGATAAAACCTTGCACTGTCTGAAAAATCTTCAGACAGCGCAGGAACTCAGAACTCAGAAACGTTTTATGTGACAAGGAAAAATCAAAATACAAGAAAATTAACATCAGTACTGTATATTCATTAATAACCAAAGCTTATGAGAAGTCTGTCAGGATGACCCAGCTAAGGCTTGAGATCCGCTATCGCTGGGGCCACCTTTAACGGGTTACTAGTTTACAGCATCTCGCACATGGATTGCTTAACTGAAATAAAAGAATAACTGGGCAGTCAAAACTTTGGATGATGAGGAAAAATAAATACAATACATTCTATTATCTGTTGCATACAAAACAATCTGGCAGGGTACAGAACTCTTGGTATTCATCTCTGTAGATTTTTTTATATAACTAGAAAAACCGTGGTATGAATGGGAATAAATTTTGTCAGTTATACAGGAAGGTGCAATGAGAAGTAAATTTGGGATGTAGTATCTAATGCAATCTTTTGATCTGGTTTTGTTGGGCATTGTGAGGGGAGTAACGACTCTGGTACGAAAGTAATAGGTATGAGTGGGTTGTTAAACTTGATAAATGCCTTTCAAATAATAAGGAAGTTCGTCATCTGAATATTTGTAGCAAAGTTTCAGTGCTTTCAACTTTATCAAATCCTCTATTTTTAATAGATTTAGCTGCTTAAAAAGCGGGGCGGTATGTGCATTATAATTAGCATTACAAATTGTTCGGATAGCCTTTTCTATTTTTTGGAGCATAGAAATACGCTCATATGAAAATCCCCATACAAGAATACCATAGTTTAAATGTGATAAAAACAGTGAATTATAAATATGCAAAAGGCCACTTTTTGGTACAAATTTGTTAATTTTCTTCAAGATCCCATTTACTTTAGCAAGTATGTTTCCTATTTTACTTATATGAGCATCCCACTTTAGGTTTTCTTGAATTCGTAAACCCCAAAAGTCAAATTCTTCTGTCTTTGAAATTGGAGTGTTGTCAATCTTTAAGGTTAAATCAAAATCCAGCTTTGGTTGGGGAAAATGGAAAATCAGGGACTTTGTTTTACTTATATTTAAGGATAATTTGTTTGCAGCTAGCCAGTCATACACTTTATTTAGTTCAACATTGATATTGTCTGATGCATTTTGTGCATGTTTATTGTTTCCCGAAGGGAAAGTGAAGGAACATAAAGAGTTGAGTAATGTGGTGTCATCTGCATAGAGGATTGAATCAAATTTTGATGAGGCCAAATACATGTCGTTAGTGTAAATTATGAATAGGAGAGGGCCGAGTATTGATCCTTGTGGGACACCTGTGGTTATATGAAGATGCTGAGAACAGACATGATCAACCTGAACATACTGAGTTCTATTTGTAAGGTAACTACGAAACCAATTTAAAATAATGCCAGTTATGCCATAGTACGCTAATTTTTCGATGAGAATCTGATGGTCTAAAGTGTCGAAAACCTTTGATAAATTAATAAATATGCTTATTGGTAGATAAATCAATAAATGTGCTTATTGATAGTTTTCATCAGAGACTGATGACTGATAACAGATGTATTTTTCATCGGAGTCATAAACCAATATACGTTTTATTTAGAAATTGGTAGCTGTGTTGCTTCATCTTCACGTCTCTTCTGTGGCAGGTGAGTGACTGTTTCCGCTTACTTGTACTTGTCTATCTGTGGTGTATAAATGTGTTTGTGTCCTCGGGTGTCAAGACTTGGGTGATTGGTTCTATATGTTATGCTACTATTGGTGGTATACTATTACAGCGATTTTCCATTTTCTCTGTTACATAAGATAAAAAATTCGTGGTCCTTTTGCTGGACCTCCACAGTAACAGATAGTCAAGCGACCAAATTAAATTCCCCTATGAAAGAAAAAAACAGGAAAAGGGGTCATGTCATTATGGTGCTAGACCGGGTTAAGCATACGTTAACTTTAACTAATGTAAGAGGCACAAGTTTAATTGTTCACTGACGTTATTGAAAATCTTGACATTCACCGATAATATGAATAAAAATATTTCACGACACGGTTACTGGTGTTAGGTCTCATTTTATTGATGTTGTTACTGTTCCTGTTACTGCTCCACCTTTTACATTGATAAATATTTTGTATCAGTGACAGTCCCGTTAGAAGTACTAGTATGGGAATGAATAGTAGTGGTAGTTTTTAAACCAGCATTATTTTAAGTAAAACTGTAGCTTCTTGTTCTGCTGTCTGGACTAACAACGATATCGATATCGATACAAAAAATAATATCAACGTCGGTAATAATAATAATAATAATAATAATAATAATAATAATAATAATAATAATAATAATAATAATAATAATAATAATAATAATAAAATGTTATTATTATTATTATTATTATTATTATTATTATTATTATTATTATTATTATTATTATTATCATTATCGTTATTATTATTATACCGCTACTACTCCTACTGATAAAATAATAATCGTTTTACATGCTTTCGAACACAAGCACCCCTCTTTTGCACCGATTTTATACGAAAATATTGAAGCAAAACCCAATTTTTAGTAATAAACACAGTAAAAGACTACAAGTTTGGCTATGTTCGTCTTGGAGACGGCACGAGCTCGAAAATAACAAAATAAGGTGCATGCCACTCTTTACCTAGAATATGGAAAACATTAACTTTCTCAACCGGTCTTTTCTCATTTGAAGCCATTTCCAGTGAACGTTCTCATTAAGGTTACTTTTTAAGTCTCACGTTTTTTTGCCGTATTTCCTTGGCAAGTGGAGATCTGGTACACATGCATTTGTTTGATCGGGGTTGTTCAAAGCGTGGACCAGAAACGTGAACATGTCAAACAATGTTTTCTTCCTCATAAATCACACGGAGTAAAACTCATTTCGCAGACATTCGTAGACAGCTCCACGGATGGTCAGCTGATACCTTGTGCGCATGAGAGGAGAGTGTATGCCCGTCTTAAGTTGGCATGTGCTTTGTTATGGTTTAATACTGCAGTCAGCACAGCGGCGGCTCGGCGAAAGAATAGCTCTTCGTGGGATAATGCCTGTACGAGGCAAATGTGGATTATACTGCAGACCCCATAGTCGTGGTCTGTGCAGTGACACGATGTCATTTACTGTGAGGTCTGATGTGTCATGTGATTAAAATATTCATTGTTTGATGCATATATGAACCTTCTTGTTTGCACTAATTAAGTTCCTTGTCGGTGGATATGAGTTTATTGACAGTGAATAATGAATGGACACTAATTTGTTTGCGTTCACACACTATATGAACAATGCTGGTATGGAGTTTTTGTGGAAGCCCCCGAACCCAGTCTTTATTCAGATTACTGGTCTGCAGTGTACTGTTTAAGCCAGAGCAGCTTTTGTGATTTTGGATTTCTTACTTTCATCTAATTTTATATGGTAATGATGTCTCTGATGCTATAATTTAAATATAACTCTTGAAATTGATCCCTTCATGGACGAGCTGCATGAAGATATCACATGACAACATGTGTCAAAGGTCAAATGCCAACCGCTGCAAGAGATTCCTCTTATTTGGTAAGAGTTGTTGTAAAGTTGAAACGGCCCAGTTGCATTATTTATTTTTTTATTTATTTATTCATTCACTTACTTAATAAGCTTTAGGCAGTCAGGTATTTCCTGGCGTTTCTCTACACGTTTTGAAGGCAGTCAAAACCCCCGATAGAAAAAGGTTTTGGTCTGAACCAATTCAGGAATTATCGAGTCGAGGCAAGTGGCATGCTCGTACGTGAATGGAAGGCCTTTCAAGTGGAATGGAATAATAACAACAAATCAGACGAGCAGAATTTTTTTTCGGGGATAGAGGGCAAAGAGCAAAACATCCAAAAGCTGAAACGAAATGCTACCAATTACTGCTTTTGAGAAAAGTCGTTGTATCCAGGTCAGAGAGTAACTCTGTGTCACAGCATTCAGTGAAGGAGTTAAACTTCTTCCCTTTTTCCTCTAATATGCAACATCGGTCGGTGCCTTACTCAGCCAGGTGAGCGACTTTATAATTTACATTTCTGTTTGGAATGTAATGTATCCTAAGATGGAATATAAACATTACCTGTTGGTAACCCTTTTGATGCCAATTTCGACAGACGTCGATGTGCTCGGAGTTAAACTAACGGTAAAAAATTCAAATAGTCTGTAAAGCGGCTTTCCATTCAAATGCCATCTGCCTACAGTAAACAACAGGACCCACACTCGTGATATATATATATATATATATATATATATATATATATATATATATATATATATATATCACTGAATCCGGACATTCTGACGTTCGGATTCGGTAGCAATGTTTTCACACTGTGATTTATTTTTCACGGCAGTGACAAGGTGTGACAGGTCGTCACGTGACCTCCTGCTCTCATAAGTGGTGACACGGGCTCAATAAAGCAACATATGCTAAACCCGATGTGTCCTTTTTTTCCCCACGCATGCGTTATAACCTCACAACCCTGGTAATCCCCGGAGCTAAAGATATCTTTTCCTTATTCAAGCGTTCCCACTGAACGAGTATTCAGTATCGCAGGTTTGACAATCAATGACAGGAGGGCGGCATTGAATCCCGCAAAAAGGTGACGTGCGCATATGCTTAGGCATGAACAAAGTTGAATATACATGTAAATGGAAATATTAAATAGCTGTGGACTGTGTTTGGTACATGATCAAGCCGTGCTGACCTGTCCCGTATGCATAGTTTTCTGTGTGTGTCATAAGAAGTTATTCAATACACATAGCAGGCTGCGTTTGCGTCTTTGTTCCCTTTTACTTTTTCTTGTTTTCCCTATAAACCGAATCTAAACGTTCCTCGGTATCGGAATCGGTAATGTCTACCCATACCGACATATCAGTATCGGCCAAAAATCACGGATCGGTCAAATACATTATATCTATATCATACTCGATACACACATTTACAAAAAATGTTCATAGTATATCGGTTTCGTTTTTCAAGGCTACAACGATACAAGTACTCGATATATAATGTTGAATAGTAAACGTGGAAGAACCATAAAACTTATATCCATTCTGCACAGATAAATATGATCAGTCACTTTTTCCATGTATAGCACTGAGTTGTATTTCTTTTCAGGAATTTCACATAAATATCTCATCAAATTAGCTGTGACTACTGTTGGCTCATCATTGACACTGTATAAACTTACCTTCTGTGTTATGACATTACGCTCGTTTTTTTTTTAAAGAACACAATCTGTATCGAAAATTACATTTGTGACGATTAAATTAAGCGACCTCCCCATTGTTGGTTGGCTACCATATATTCTTATTTTGAGACATAAGCCCACCATTTCCTGTTATGGAGTACATATGGAATAAAATGCTGTTCCCCTTTCAAATTGATTGCAAGTACACAACTGGTGAATTTAGACCCAAGATAATTAATGAAACCACAAATGTACAGATAAATCCTACAAATCTTTACCACGAATCATGCGTATTGTGTCCGGGTCGGACATGTTTGTGAGGTGACAGCGGTGAAGATGCTTACATGACACTTATCGGAATAGGAATGTGCTTCAATTGTGACATACAGTCATGATTGTCCCATTCAGCTATGCAATGCCGATACTAGAGATTCAGCGATAGAATCAACAAGCTGATAAGAGCAACTTGCATGGGGTTGTTTTATGATGCTCAGTTTACTGCCCACGCTCACAGCAGGTCAGGCTAAGTGTATCCATATGTGTAATGGATTCCCGTCGACACCGAATGAATGAACAAAGGGAAAAAATGTATTTGTGTTTTAGCTGAATTTGTGTCTGATCATAAGTGAGGCAATAACTGTATTAAGTAGCACCGCGTGTTTGGTATTAACCCTTCAAGTGCCAAATGTTTGAACTGAGTAATCAGTCTTTCTCGCCGCGTATAGGTGGCAGTGCGCCCAATGCGCTCTGGGAAAAACTATTGACCTATGATATTCTCTCTGGAACTATAAACAGACTGGTACTTGAATGAAAGGTCTTTTTAGGAGAAATACGAATCTGGGATTCTAATGATAATTCTGACTTAAGTAGATTGACTTTTGTGATTGGCACTGAAAGAGTTAAATGGCGAGGCCTTTATCTATGTCTGAACGTACAGAACAGGTATCGCTCTCTCTCTCACACCAGATAATATAAATAGTTTTAATCCGTTCAGTGCTGCATTCTAAAATGAGTGAACAGCTTTCCTGGGCGCACTTTAGGCGCAGCAGGAAGCTGTTGACCCGGACCATTATAGACTATGTAGCTGTTGGCATGCTGGTATTTAACCCTTTCCCCCTTGAATAAAGCTGTTGACCTGGGTCATGTTGTCTTGACAAGTCTCATCTTAAATTCTCAGTCAAATTGCTTTTCATTGCTGTTGAAATCAGTTGAAAACGCTGAAGCAGACGACATTTAACCACCAGCCGGTTTTGGCCGTTTAAGGGAGAAAGGGTTAAATAAAAGGTCTCTCACAAATAGCATAAATCTAGCATCCTTACTGTAATTCAAAGCAATTCACTTAAAGTAATTCGACTCCAGTCGCAGTTGGAACGGAAAGAATCAGTTCTTTGTGTCGACAAAACAGACAGTCTTTCCTGCTCTGCCTGTCTGGTTTGTTTGGCTGCGCAGCTACCAGTCGTCAACAAGCAAGGTGTGTGTCAAACCATAATTATCACACAGTGGCAAGTAGCTCTTTTAAGCCTGACCCCTTAGAATATTCTCAGCTGGGTATTGGTGCAGGCAACCATCTCACAATCTTCCTAATTGGTTAACAGGAACTGCATATTGCATGAAGTATGTGTTCATAATGCATTTTTTACCGTTCTAGCTTTCTGACTACATTACCTGAAATTGATCCTATGAAGTAAAGGATATTAATAATGACTCACTTATACACTGTTGTGTTCGTAAATAAAGGTGTGAGTTAATTAGCTTCTTTGATTGCCCCCATGCATCAAATTGAAATTGCAAGATTTTAACACACATTTTTTCAGAATTACTAAAGCATAAGTTTTGAGCAAAAATTGAGTTGAAGTGTGAAGAAACAGCCAATTGAATTTGCTCCTTTACGGCACTTCATGCATGATTGAGTTCATAAAGATACATAAAACACTTTGACCATGTCATAGCCTGCACACCTAAATTTAAAATAACTGTCATCTTTGTTCTCGCATTTTTGCATTACAAGGCACACAATGAAGTCATTAAGTACTAAAACTTGCATATATATATATATATATATATATATATATATATATATATATATATATATATATATATAATTTTACACATCACACCAGGAAATTTTTTCAGCCCCACAATTGATAACATGAACTCAATGGCTGTAAAGTAAGGTGTGAATAAGACATATTGGTGTTTTCGAATGAATTTTCTTTCAGAGGGCGCTGCAGTCAGAATATACAATGACAGAATCAGTCAACGTTTTCTTATCCTAGATCAGTAAGCACGAATTGCAGCAACATAAGGACAACAAAAATGCATAATTTTGTTGGCACAATCTATATATACAGAATCCAAGATATTAAGTTGTATACAAAAAATTAAATCGTTGCACACAAGTTGGAAATTTGGTACGTATGTGTAGATCAAAAATGTAAAATTGAAATTGATTTTGGTGCAGTGTCTGCACCAGCGTTTGGAAACATTATTATCCCTGGTTATGTTACAGTTAAGCCATATGAATGGAGAAAGCATTGCTTCAAGTGTCAAAATCTTGATATTACATTTCCAAAAATCGAAACCAAAAACATATAAAATGTCTACCATAATTCATTTAGATATGTGATTTGCCACTAACTTCAAATATTAGCTACGGCCTTGTGGCTTTCTGTAAATGCTTTCTCTTTTCAAGGCTCCCTGATCACGGCTCATACATGTATTCATTTCATCCGGGTACCTTCCAACGTCTCATATCTGTACACCCCAATAAAAAAGTTCGTTTCGAAGTATTGGTTAATCCCTGATTTCTTTGGGGAATCACATGGTTTTTCACCTAGGGTGAAGAACCCCTCTGGTTCCTCTATCCCCCTCCCCCGGGGGAGGAGGGGGGGGAGCTCAATTCTAAGCAAGGGTTTTCGACCTAAAAATGGTTCAACCGCCCAATACTTATTTGTAAGACAAGCTCAAACACGTTAATAGAAATAAATTTTTCGATAAACATGTAAAACAAATAAGATACAAGTGATGTCGTAAGGATAATTTTACTAAATTTGAAGCAACAACACTTTCTTTTAAATTATTAAAAATCATGCATGTAATTTATATTGGAAATATTATCCCTCTTATGAAAGGCTAAAACAATATTGAATAGATAATAAAATATAAGCTGATGTTGTGGTTAAATTAATCACATCTTTGCCTGTAGGCTATACACCAATCCGGGACAATATTGGCAAATCATGTCAAATTGCTACAAAATGGCAACTGTATGTTCGTGTCAGTGACAGTTTTTCCTGACATTTTCATGAATGTTTTCTAGAGGAACTGAATCTGAAGAAGCCTACAGGTTGCCTAAAGAACTGTTGGGGTTCTCCAAAGAACCCCGTGGTATAGGTTCTTCAGAAGAACCTATACCATAGGGATTCCTTGAGGAACTAAAAGAGTTACTATAATTGTGACAAACTGAAAATTCCTATTTAGTACCATCAAAGAAACCTTTCAATTCTAAGAGTGTATGGGCATCAATAAAAGGGTCATATCTATGCACATGTCCGAAAACATACGATGTGCTTTCTGTAAACATACTTTGTGCTTTCTGTAAACGTACGATATGTTTTCTGTAAACATACGATGTGCTTTCTGTAAACGCCTCATATTTCGGTGGATGGGGCCCTTGTAAAAGCGTCATACATTTATCTGAGGAATCTGTAAACGCGTTATATCTATTTGCTTTTCTGTAAATGCGTCATATCTAAGTTTTAAATCATTTGATTATAACACACGATCGGAATAGTCTCACCATCTGATAATACAGCTATTTTCTTTTTCAGAAACATTACCTTTCCACGAGTAAGAAATGTTAAAAGGGTAAATTTCTGCACGACGCAAGTGGATTACTGGAACGTTCAGCAAACGTCAAGTATCGCATTCTCCGATGTCTTGTTAACGGGAAGTCAAACAGGCGTGCATGTCCATGAAATGTATCAAGCCGTGCCTTGGGTATGCACGTATTTGATATCCTCATTGTTGTATGGAAATAAGAAGTAAGTCCCTCACTTTTTGCGGTATATCGATAGAACTTTACAGCTGTACGGCAGCATGTATCAATACCACCTGCAGATTATGATCGTTTGAAACGATGAAAGAGAGCTGTCTTACTCGGTTCTGACTGTACATACCTACTACTTAAGTTTTTCAATCTCTCACTTTCATACCCTCTTCAATGCATAGGGAAGCGGCGAAAAATTAAAGAAATCTTGATCCCATAATACATCCGTCCCATTGGACTAGACCTTAACAAGGAGTAGTTTGCCTGACAGAAGCATTGTTTCAAACAAAGACACTGCGTATGCATCCATGTAACCTTTGTAGTTCTTAATTAAGCATAATAATATGTGCTCTTACTGATCATCACAGAAAAAGTGGTCGGGGTAACGACCTTCCACATAGTGGTGAATCTTTTTACTCGCACAACAATTTTTTAGATACAGTGCTCGCGCTCTTTTGTCCATACTGCACTAAAGTAAGAGTGTGACATTCTTCGGATGTGTCGCAGAGAATATTGAGATTTTGTGAACTGTTTAGCATCGAAAGATTATGTATCCATTGAGAGTATGAAGTATTTTTTCTCCATAGCAGCCATATAGACTGCACAATAGTTTCCGATGTTACTTCTCAGAAATGTGTGTCAAAAGCCATGTCACAGATTGGAATGGAGACAAATTAGATGATGCAATCAACAGCTAATTTACTTGCGACAGTTGCTTCGTAAAAACATCACATTTTGAGGACTCAAGAGTACAAAATCATAATTACTGTCTGTGCATGGAATGAAATAGTGACAGTTCCATTGATCCAAGCACACTTCCATTTAACTCGATCTTGAGAGAATAGGAAAACCTTCCTAATAAAAGTTTTGAAACTTTAACCATTCTGATTATTTAAAATTTGTAGCTTTGGGGTGCTGCTTGCAAATGTGCAGAGTGTATTAGATGACCGATTGACAGTCGACGCATTGTATCAGGATATAATATTCCAATTACAAACATTATGTTATCAGCGAAGTTAAACAAAGCAAAGTTGTCTATAAAGGAAAACAGGAGCAAATTACTGACGACTTTGGAGCAGGTATTGAAGGTATTTGATGCTTTTACATGTAGCTGCAACGTTTTGCTATTGAAAAGCCGGATTGATTTACAATTAGGCTATTTAAAATCATGTTAAATAGTCTGTCTTCTACGCCTGGGCACAGCTCTACCGCGTTATTGTCCCGAGTCCGTTAATCCGGCCAAGTTTTGTTAACTAGCACGAAAATCCCTTCTGGTGCAAAGCTCTCGGCAAAGCAAAAAATACTATGTAAATCTGTATTTAGCGATGATTGAAGCACCGAATTAGTTAATAATTCCCTCCTGAGCACAGGTGAAATTAATTTTACAAGCAAACATGAAAATGCTGCAGTGAATGTCGAAAAAGTGTTACTAGTATTGCCTTGCACTCTTGCATGATGACCGTCGGGCTATGTGTGAGCGTAGACTCGCGGCTTATTTGTCTTTAATCCGGCTATATGCAATAAATAAATATATTTCTAAGCATGCAAAGCAGATACTTGCTATTCTCTTTGAATCCACTCAAGTCAAATCAACCCAGGTCTTGGCCACAGCCGGCTAGGCTATAGAACCCTGCCGAGTATTGAGTAGTCATCGGCTAATAGTTGATTGGGTCCCTAATAGTGGAAGTTTCCTGTAACAATTTTCCTAAACAAATTCAGACCTAGAGCTTTGCATGGATTTCAATAGTGTCTCAGCTGTAGAGAACTTCAATAGTATTAAAGCTCTGTCTGTTCGCAATTATATTAGAACTCTGTCAGGCCCCGTGTTTTTTTTCAGCAGCTTTGAGAAGTAATGCAAACACCTCGCCTCGGATTTACGCCATAAAATCAAGCAGTCATTGTTTCCCGTGACTGGCTAATACATTACAGGCATGAGGCAGCAGATAGAGAACCAAGAGCATATGTAACGCCGTGCTCTTTACAAAATTAGTTCATTGATGGGTCACTAGGGTTGCTTATGATGCAAGGAGTTATACTTAGAAAGCGTTTCTTAACGGCCGTGATTGTACAGCTTGTTATTGCTGTAAAGATTCGTAGATGTCATGTCTATTCAAACCACAGTTCAACATGTGAACATTAATTCGGAGGCGCTTTACAGTGAACGTTTTCATCATGTCCGCTTGGTGTCACAATATATTTTTTTCGATAATTTCTTTGCCTAGATTTACTTGTGCTGTTGGGCACTAAAGCTGCTCAACATTTGGTAAAAGGACAGTTTCTTAATTGTCTTAACTCACTCCATACCAGTCCCTGATTTTTCCGTACATTTACCTAGATTTAAGACGACAATTGCGTATTTGAATTCTACATGAAAAGCGATTTCATTCAAGTACCAACATGCCTAGAGTCTTAAGTCAGCGATTCTGACACTGCCTGGAGAGTCATGCTACAGCTGCCACAAGGGCAGCTGCAGAATGACTTGCCAGGCAGTGCCACAACCACTGACCACGGCCTGCGACCATAGTATGGAATGAGTTATATATCCTACTTGCCACCAACCACTTAGTTTTACCCATACATATGCCAAATCATTTGAAGTCTGTACTTTTCACGTATTAAACATTAAATTTTCAGGGAAAATGCAAAATAATTTTGCAGAGAAACGTATTCTAATTGTATCAGATTTCAGTTGCATTCTTATCTGCATATTGATCATATCACTTAACCCAATATATAAATATCCTTCTTGGTGCACTATTATAACTAATGTCGTCAAACAATTTCTTTCTAAATTTTGTCTCCATTCTTCTTGTGTTAAAAAAAAAACATGCTAAGGTGAATGGCTTGCATTTAAAACATATTCCTGTGGTTTCTCTTCTTGGGTTAACGATGAAGTCCTTGTAAATGGGTATAAGAGAGCAAGAGCCACGGCACTCGGACTTGAAATAATTCCCCGTCTTTTTACTGGAGTAAACAACGCGATGACATTGTTCTATAGATAAGGTGGGATGCCAATAGTCAATTGCATTGCTTTGCCGCATACTATGTAAAGGAATGGAATATTTTGTGACATATAACATACATAGATAAACAAAATATATCATTCTATAAGCAAATATGTTGCTTAAAAAAAATCTTTAACTTACCTTAATCGACGGCCCGTTCTCGATATTACAAATATGACTCCAGTCAGTGATGGCACATGTCATGTAGTCCAGTACAAGATTATTCCAATTCGCAGAAGTCTAGAATATTGTAACCTGTATGTATTAGAACTTTCTCAATAGCTGATGCCATTTCATGACAATATCAATCCGCTTCTCGCTTCAAATATGATGCTCTCCCCCAAGAGTCCAATCACAAAGACAGATAGCAAACTGCAGACTAACCCAAGTTTGTTATAAACGGCATGCTTTTAACACAGCTATACCCGAGAGTTTGTCTCGTAGGATAGGCGCGTGCAATACACATGGTAGGAATCAAATTTAAAACCCAGGTAGTTCTGGTTGGCTTGGCTATGAATTGTATCCTCGGAAATAACTCCCGCACAATGTATCGCTCACTCCTTACTTTTCTGATTGGAGCAAGGTCGAAGTAAGCCTCTGTTGTCGCGCCTTGTTTTGCTTCGACAGGCACTTATGAACAGCTAATGAGCTGTGAAGACAGGTGTAGTGTATTTCCCGCTTTATTGATTGACCAATATCCATCTGCGAGTAGCGAAGCCAATTGCGCCAACAATGTCAGACTGATCAGTATGCCACCTGGAGGCCACAATACGTATTTATATCCTCTTATCTGACTACCAGAGCAAAGTTTATCTGCTGCAAGACTCATGGCATCGGTCAATAGGCGCCCATACGTTGCTATTCTATCAACCACCTCTGAGCATGGAAACTGGCTGGTAGAGGAAAAACTCTGTCACTACCAGTTCCATCCCCAGTCATCGTCTGTGTAATTTTCACAGAAAGAACCTCAGATGCCGGATGCTGGTAATATCATGACCTTCAGAAGATCATGTATGAATATGTACACAGCCACTTGAAGCCATACAATGAGACTACCAAGAAGGATATAAATAGACGACCTGTATTGTTTTCGGTTGGAAGCTGCTACCAGTTGTAGGTCTGTTATCTTCTATATCAATCAAACTTTAGTATGTTTGAATGAAATGATACATTGGATAAAAATGCCGATAGTTTGATATGAGTGCAGCAGCTTTTCGCTCTTAGAGATCTCTTTGAACAAACAACACGATCATGAGAATAGAATATTCGAACCCCAACATACCCATAATTCCAGGCAGAAATGAAAATTGTACATCAACCGCTTTCTTTGTCGTTTTTATTATTATTATTATTATTATTATTATTATTATTATTATTATTATTATTATTATTATTATTATTATTATTATTATTATTATTATTATTATTATTATTATTATTATTATTATTATTATTATTATTATTATTATTATTATTATTATGTGTTTTGCGCCAAGCGAGTCGAAGAAATCCGGATTGCATGGCTCAACCTGATGTTGACAACTGGAGAGGTAAAGTTCTGTCCACGTGCTCCCCACCCACGGATACAAACGGTGGTCAAGGCCACATATCTTTCTCTAAACGTGCAAGTTGTATATGCCTCTCTCGGCCAATGATATGGTTTCCGCGTTTATGAATTCCGTTATCGACTGCTTATAAATCAAATACAAATGTTTATCCGTTTGCAAATTCTTGCAGAGCAGGTCCCATCAAATGTATTGGTTTACTTCAGCAACATTGATCGTCGTGCATTATAATCTTTGTTTCATATCATGAAGATGTACCTGTCAAAAATAGAATTCAAGTTTCCCATTTTGCTGGTATGCCAGTACAATGAAGCGCTCAAACAGAAAGGGTACAGTCTGATTGTTTGTGCATGCGAACTTCATTGGGTGAACCATTACAAATAAACCAAATGTGTTTTGCTCAAGAATACCAGGCATACGTATGTAAAGCCATACAGCACGTGTGCGCAAAACTTTACATAAAACGGTCTGGATTGACATGGGGCAGAACTGCTGTGCCATGATATCAAAAACTGGGGGGGAAAGATTTCTAGTGTCCAAACATTTGAATAATAGTGTGAAAATCAGATCACTATAGGCTTATATTAATACAATTATGTAGCAAATAATCAAGAACAGATATCTTAGAAAGAAAAGAAGTCGAATCCAGTGCACAGTGTCGGTATTATTTTTTACAATTTTTTTCTCGTAACGAATGTGGGAAGCCACACAGCAGTTTTTAGCGTGGCAGGCAGATGGCGCATGATTTAAGTAAAATATCATTATTTTGTGAAGTTCAATATATTTGCCCGTATTTGCAAATACAAATTAAAAATACCGTTCAATGAACGCAGTACCCTTCGGCCGCCTTCAATCTCTTTTGCTGTAAGTGAATAAGAATAGTGTCCCATAGAATCAGGTATAGTTACCTACACAAATACTACAATTGTACACTTGATCTTTGACCTCAAAAACATTAGGTCAAATATAGAGGTATAACCTTGACTTTCAATAGCCTTCTAGATCACCCTGTGTTGCTTCTTTTGTTTTAAGATTTAGATTTCTAGATGCACGACACAAAGCAAACTTGTGACCCGTGTGTGATCTTAAAAATTAGGCCAAGGTCAATTATGCTTGCAATGGTGTACTATCATAGGCAATTTGAAAGTTCTGTCTCAAAAGCTTCTGAAGTTATAGTGGTAAACAAAATTTCAATGAATAGGTCACTGTGACCCAGATTCTTGACCTAGTCACCTACTTTTGATTCATGACACATATTTTGGTTGTGATTCACGTGTGTATAAAATTTCATGTAACTGAGTTAAATACTTCCTTACTTATACCAATACCACCATTGTGCACTTGACCTTTGACCTCATAAAGTAGGTCAAATATTGAGTTATGACCTCCATTTTCAATAGGCTTCTAGATCACTCTATGAAGCTTCTTGTGTGTACGCCTTAGATTGCTAAATACAGGCTTTCAGTAGTGAAAGTGGTAACGTTGCTCAGCACATGTGACCATTGTGTGACCTTGATAATTAGGTCAAGGTCAACTATGCTTGCACACAAAGTAGGTCATATAAGAGTGTGCTTTCATGTGCAATTTGAAAGTCCTGTCTCAAAACTTTCTGTTGTTATAGTGGGTAAACAAAATTTCAATGAATAGGTCACTGTCACCCAGATCTAGTGACCTACTTTTGATTCATGACACATTTTTTGGTTGTGATACATGTGTGTATAAAATTTCATGTACATGTAATTGACTTAAAAGCTTCCTTACTTATACCAATACCACCATTGTGCACTTGACCTTTGACCTCAAAAAGTAGGTTAAATATACAGCTATGACCTCCATTTACAATAGGCTTCTAAACACTCTATGAAGCTTCTTGTGTGTAAGATTTAGATTGCTAGACGCAGGCTTTCAATAGTTAGAGCGGTAACGTTGCTTAGCACATGCGACCATTGTGTGACTTTGAGAATTGCTTCAAGGTCAACTATGCTTGTATGCAAGGTAGGACACACAGGAATGTACTATCATGTGCAATTTGAAAGTCCTGTCTTAAAATTTCTGGTGGTAAAACCACGGGACGGACGTACGGAGAGACGGACGGACAGACTGACCGACTGACGGCGCCGGGTACGACAATACCCGTCGGCCTCATAAGGCCGAAGGGTAAAAACCAGTACACGACAGAGACACAAATGATCGAGTATTTTGGTTTAGGGGTCTAATGTTAAATTTATAAAGATAAGTGGTTTATCAGATATATTACAGATTCCATACTGTATGATTGTGTTCGTCATGTCCTCTTGTTATCGCTTTAAGGCTTGCCATCGGTTACATAGGCTGTACCTTTTTTTTCTTCTTGTAATTCAATTATAATATTTATTTGCATTGTGGCATTAATTTTTTAAAGATAGATGTCTAAACCTATTTCTTTTTAGAATTGTTAATTTGTTTAAATATATGGGAAACCCAGCGGTTTTAAGCAGGTTATATAATATCTTCACTCTTGAAAATGTACACAGAATCAAAAATTCATAAATAGGTTTCATGCAAAATTCAGTTTGCTAAAAAACTTTACTGGTTAGAAACCCGCGGTTTAGGGCCAAAACCGGGCATAAATACTGTCAACGGTGTTTCCCCGTTTGCTTATTTATGGTAATTAATCTGATAAGAGAAGCAATTAACACCACAGGTGCATGCTTTCCTTGTATATATCTAAAAAGAGAAATTCGTTTCATCTGATGACCATGGCGGGGAAGAGGCCTGGTTCACAGTCATATATCACTTGGCATTTATTCATGGCTGTTTACACATGGTTTAATAGAGCCATAAACCCCCCCTCCAAAAAAAAAAATCTCTTGTTGGTTGGTCGCAGTTTGTACAGGTCGGTAGCCAGCATGTTAAAATTAAATTATGATTGGACATAGGGCATTTAAATTATTTAACCCATTCTAGATTTGGCAATCCAACAGACTGAATATGTTTCTTGATGTTTATTTGCGCAGAGTTTAAAAATACCATGTCTGCAGATTTGAAAAACAGGTTTCCTAAAGCTGGCGCTAGGGGGCTCTCTCTGATGATGCCCTTTTGAGCAGGCTGGCCCCATTGCAGTTAAAACACACACACACGCACACACACACAGGTGTAGGTGGTGGCTTTTGCAGAAAAGGGAAAGGGACGAAGAAAACAGAGTAAAATAGGGTCAAAGTAATACATAGATTCCCATACAGTCTTTCGTTATAGTTCGCAAAATTTGAGATCAGATCCGAGTCATTTAGGTTCCTAAATATGTTTTCATCGTCAAGACAATTTAAGCTGAAAATCTTTACTTTGACATAGTGTTGTTATACACTCTTGTATGTGCACAGTAAATAGCTGTAACCCGTCATGACATACTGTGGTTTGTGCGAGTTGCTTACTATGCAGCACGAACACGTTGCAAATGAGGTCATTGCGAAAAATAGAGTTGCACAGTACATTAGTTTCGCAAATGAAAGCCATACACAGGGTTTGTGCGGCGGCTGCGAATCCACAATTTTGACAAATATTTTGCTACAAAATCTAAAACGTGTCACTTCCAAATATTTTATTTAAGAAGCCTATTCTAAACCATAATTCTACAATAGACCTACTAAAAATCCATTGGTGACGTCTATATTGTTGTAGCTCTTCATTATTTTCAACGAACAGAGATGTATATACGTCCCTGCGACGGATTTCGAGTTGTATTGAGCCTGCAACATTTTCATCAAATGGAACTGTTTACTTTGAACCAATTGCCATTGCAATATTTCTTGAATGTAAACAATGGATTTTGAGTCGGTTCATCACTTCGGAACAGCGTCATTCGCAGAAAATAATGATGCCTGGATATATATATATATATATATATATATAGAGAGAGAGAGAGAGAGAGAGAGAGAGAGAGAGAGAGAGAGAGAGAGAGAGAGAGAGAGAGAGAGAGAGTTATGTCTCGGGTGGTTTATGGGTAGAATTCTTATCCTCGGACCGTATGTTGGGAAGTTGTTCAGTTTATGGGCAGTTGAAAAATGCCCATAAACCATGTTTGCCTTAAATTCAATGTGCTACCTAGGGGGTTTTCAGAAATGTACAAATTAGCAAATCTGCCCAGATATTATGGGAAATTCATCTGATTTTTTTATATGTGATCATTTGTCAGGCGTCGACAATTTATTTAATTTATTTTTCCACAAACCGTGTGAGGCATCGTTTTAACACTGCAACACTGGGTGGATCTGGTCTGAGTTTGTGTAATATTTCACATATTTGTGAGTTTTTGTGATTATTTTGTTCAACATTTGCAGCTGTACCAGGGCTGTGTATACATCCCTGGCAGTACTGAAAGATATTGGCTTTGTTTTTGTTGCTTGTCCTGCTGTTGGGAGAAGAATCTTTCTTTCTCACACCTTTTGACCGATTGAATGAAATCGTATGCGAAAAAAACTGGTAACCTTACTTCTTAGTTCTCAGGAAAAGGAGTTTTAATTAAATAATTTATTGATTCATTCATTCGTTCGTTCGTTCGTTCGTTCGTCCGTTCATTTATTTATTTATTTACTTATTTATTTATTTATTTATTTATTTATTTATTTATTTATTTATTCATTCATTCATTCATTCATTCATTCATTCATTCATTCATTCATTCATTCATTTATTTATTTATTTATTTATTTAATTTTCGAATGAATGTGGTGGTTTCAATTAGGTTTGGAATTGACCCAAACATCGTTCCTGGATTCTGTTTAAGCTTCGCGATGAGAAGAAACACATCAATATAGACGGACACATAAGAATAAAAATATCAATGTAAGTTCATAAAGAATTTGTAGGCCGTCGAAACGCATTGAACGTGATCGGTTGCTTTGATTTGACCTCTAGCTGGTGCTGAAATAAAATATTTTCCTGCAAATCTGAAGTCACACATTTGCCTCATTGCCAATGCCTTTATGATTATTGTCAATGGTACAGTCGCGTAATTACATGGTGTTGCCAGAGCCATCTTGTTGTTGCTTAAAAGATCAAATAAATCAGTGCAATTGAACTCAGCGAACTCGCTCTGCTGAAAAATTAATTACAAAGTGCATCAGTTATCAATGTAGGGGGAGGACCCAATATACTGATGTGTGGTCTTTGTGTACCTTAGGGATCCCACTGAATAGTGTTGAACAAGACAGACTCCAACCCCACCTTCCTTGCAAAGTCAGAAAAATACTGAACGCCCGCCGACTGGAAGAAGTAAAGCCGTTTTTAGTTTGTTCCTTATCAAGGGCGTGGCACCATTTTACAGCACTATACACTGTACACGTCTTTGCTCTAAACATGTCCTTATATACGCTAGAGTACTTATCTCAGATCATGAAAAACATATATTAATAAAACCATACATTCAGATAAAGCTGTTGAAAATAATGATATCTCTGTGTTATGAAATTGAATATTTATTGCTTCATTAAAAAACATTAATTGCACCTGTTTAAGTGGAAAAAAAATAGCGAAAACACCAAAACATGCGATACATTACTTTCTTATGGGAATGAACCAGTAAACGTCGGCAGCAAAATCATATTTAGAATTTTGGATACGGGTTTTAGTTCAAAAGTTACAGGATGCTAAAATTAAAATACGTTTTTCTCATTAAAAAACAAAAAACAAAAAAGAAAAAAAACTAAAAAAAAAAGAAAAAAAAAAAAAAAAAGAAAAAAAAAAGAAAAAAGCCATAGTACATCGGTAAATGTATGCTTATCTTACGTGTCTTGTGCTACGGGTCATGTATGCGGCCATCAATATTGTCAAAATGTAATTTTGCGTACCGTGCACTGAACACGACGACAGAATGCTAACCTCAGAATGTGCAAGCTATAGGTGAATTTGAATCATCTGGTACAGAAACGGAGAGTGAGAGAAATAAAAGATTTTACCCGTGTCAGATCCGCTGTGTATTGTATTTCAATGGATCTAGTGTAACCTAGTCACAAATGGCAGTTCTCACATGTGCAATATCGGTCATTAAAATCATAGACACTATGAAAACTAGCAAAATCAGACAATGAACACCCGTGTGTCTAAGTAAGTTTGAATATTTGAAAATATTTGTCATTTTTACCCAGCCAATGTAAGAGAATGTGCAAATGCTTTCTGTATTTTCTACTGGACCTGACTTGCAGTCTAGTGGATGACTCTTAAATGAAATACACAGGCAAACTGTGAGCCTCTGTGTCAGCAGCAACGTGGGTTGCTGCCAGACGACCACAGCCTTGCCTGTCCGCAATGGCGGCAATTTCAACAATGGCGACCACAAGACATGAAGAATTGCCGCTCTTGTAAACTATCATAAGCTTTCTCTGGACAAGAAAATATCTATAGCTGACACTTACTTGTGCCTGTATGCTCCTATCATGTATAATGTGAATATTTTTCCACGAACTTGCTTTGCAATAAATTCCAAGGTGCTCACACATAGTAATCGATGTGGTCAGCGCCGTGACCTCAAAGGTCGGGAATAGATGGCGTCGTTCATTCCCTCCACATTTTTTCTGTGAGTTTATAAATGTGTGAAAGCACTTTCATCACAATATGATTTTTCTTAGATCATCAAAGAGAGGCATCTTCAACAATATCATTCAAATCGATCGAGCAATTAAATAACAGATGTCAAGATGGTTTGGTGGACCCTGATATTGCGTAATGTACTAGTGAAAGACACAGCGCCAAAATCGGTCAATGAATTCTCTGTCATCTAGACCAAGTGGTCTGGTCCAATTATGGACCAGGGGTGAAAGTGAAGAGGACCTACTATATCAGGCAAAAGACGTACACTAAAATGTTGAAGTGGGTTGTGGTGGAAAAATGAAATAATAATAATATGCTAAATTTTTCACAGCCTCTTCAAATCTATCCGGTTTCCAAGCTGAAAAATTCCTTTACAGTTAAAATCTTTGATGGTTTTAACGACAAGAAAAGTTTGCCAGTGCTTAACCCCCTGCCTTTACCGGGATCAAAAGTACTATCTCAAAATCACAGTTTCTGATGTCTCCTTGCATATATATTGGGTGTTTGCTGGCCACGACTCGATTCCATGACACAGTTACACCAATAATGATAAAAAATTACATGATTAAAACATTATTTTACATGATACATTATTTACGTCATCTGCCAGACATGATACAGGGCAGTAGGTCTCTAAACTGACTCTGTAAGGTCTATCAGATGACAACATTTGTGATTGATTTCCTGTTCAAGGGTGGTGGTTGAAGCTACATATCGGTTGCTAGGAAGCTGCCAATGATGAGGTAGGCTGTGATTGGACATCCATCCAAGATGGCCGCCATTGTCTGGTAACCAGATGGTGACAACCAATGTGGACAGCTTTCCCATGAGAAAGCTTGTTGTAATCAGATACGTTTGTCCTCTCCTTACCATTTCTGTAAAACAAGCCTGGTAAAATCCACATTTTTATGTATTCCTTAGATTTTCTAACGATAACATGTCAATTGCAATTGGGATAGATTAACTTGAATTTCAGAGACATATTGAAAATATGAAAGGGAAACGGTTAATAAAGAAAATATTCAATGCCAATCTTATACACATAGTACAAAGAAAACTCCCGGCACTCCTAGTCCCTGAATCGCAAGGACTCAGCTGACCATGAAAATGTACACCAACCTCGTCAGGTACAAAGGTTGCTCCATCCACATCTTATTTCGTGCTTTGCCACTGACCACTGAGTCAAGAGCATGATAAAATATATATTAGTTTATCAGTTGCCTTCTGTATATTTGGGGGCACCATTTGTAATTGTGGTCTTGGTTATCGTGGATTTGGCATACTTGATGATATCTTGGATGCTACCTGTTATCGTGGATTTGGTATACTTGCTGATCTCTTGGATGCTACCTGTTATCGTGGATTTGGCATACTTGCTGATCTCTTGGATGCTACCTGTTATCGTGGATTTGGCATACTTGCTGATCTCTTGGATGCTACCTGTTATCGTGGATTTGGCATACTTGATGACCTCTTGGATGCTACCTGTTATCGTGGATTTGGCAAACTTGATGACCTCTTGGATGCTACCAATACCTCAATATTTTAGGAAGAAAAAGACTGTCAAAATGAAGCGACAGCAATTGTATCTTGTCACTTTTATTGTATGTAAGAGTATATATATATATATATATATATATATATATATATATATATATATATATATATATATATATATATATATATATACCTCTATGCCCTTCAACTGCACACATGTCAGATTTGCAAAACATGTATATACCCAAATGTATAATGTATCTACCATAATTTCTGTCTTCTGCATGAAATTATGGTAGTTTGGGATTCACTCTCACCATTCGAAGTACAATTATTAGTTTGTTCACAAGTTGTTCCATACACATTTCAGCAAATCAACAAAAGTGACAATTTCTCTTGCGATACAAAGGCTTCCCCTCGTGTAAGGTTTCTCTCCCCAGAGGCCACCTATCTTAAAGACCAATATTTTTGTCCACAAAGTGTGACGTGCATGCAATCTTGTCCCCTCTACAGAGAGCACCCCTATTGAAAAGTCACTTCTGGGCATTATTTGGGGTAGCCTAATAAGACAGCGACCACTTTTACCATACAAATAAACATTTTCAGTGTAGCAGCGGATATCATAACAATAACTATATGTCAACATTGCAGATCAGGATGAATGCTAGAATGACAGCCCCTGCGCATACAACAGATATATGATACATCTGTTTCAGATTTATGGTATGTATTCATATATATATACATATATATATATATATATATATATATATATATATATATATATATATATATATATATATATATATATATATATATATGTATGTATATACATATACATATATACATATATATATACATATATATATATATATATATATATATATATATATATATATATATATATATATATATATATATGAAGAATGGTTAACACATCATCATGGGATTGTGTATGAACCGTGGGTAGGCTATGCATGCAAACCCCTGTAGAAATATTGATGAACAAAGAATAATTTCCACATGCCCTCCCACCTAAAAGTGTACGTGAACATAAATAATAATAATAATAATAATAATAATAATAATAATGATAATAATAATAATAATAATAATAATAATAATAATAATAATGATAATAATAATAATAATAATAATAATAATAATAATAATAATAATAATAACAACAACAACAACAACAACAACAACAATAATAATAATAATAATAATAATAATAATGATAATAATAATAATAAGCATTTGCATTATGATTCTTATAGTGTTAACAAAAATATGTATTATATATATTCCTGAACAAAATTTATTACCATATTGTAGAGATATATTTATTGTGTTTTCTTCTGTTGTTGTTTTTTTTTTTTTTGACCATCTACCATTTTTATAAAGCAAATACAAGTATTTTGATTCATGCGTATGATGGATATATGAAACATATCTCCATCCTTGCACCACAATGCGTGACATCATTAGATGTGAAGACTTACAATACACCAACGTAAATGCACCCTACTAAAGATGTGGCGCTGATACATTTGTACACATACATGCCTATTAGTAACAAAGATACTTCAGAAATTAAGTTCATGCCAGCAACTTATTGCCACCATTTCTTTCTTTAACAATATGCCTAGGATCCACTGTTAACAAGACGCAAGTCAGTTTGACCTTCCATGTGATTGACGATCAACATTAACATCAGTGATGAAAAGTAACAATATGCCCAGGATGCACTGTTAACAAGACGTAAGTCAGTTTGACCTTCCAAGTGATTGAAGATCAACATCAACATCAGTGATCAAAAGTGGCAATATGCCTAGGATCCACTGTTAACAAGACGTTAGTCAGTTTGCCCTCCCAAGATCATTGAAGATCAACATTAACAACTCCGAAAGAAATACAATTCCTGTTCGTGGCTGATAGTAACCACGGGCCTAGGATCCACCATTACAGGAGCAAAAGCCAGCATGCCAGATTAACCGGTGTGAAAGAATGAGCTCAGAATTGTCTGTCTATGAAATACCACACCTGCTGTCACAACAGCAGCCAAGGTCTTCAGTCATCTATTTGCCGAATTGTCTTCATGGTTCAGAGGTCACAGTGGTAGGCCTTACATTTTTCTTGTATAGGTTATGGTGCCAGAGGATTGGTGATCGTATCCTACATAAGGGTGACAAAAACTATGGTCTTTTTTAATATTAAATTCTACTTTTTACAATGTAAACATCCCTTCCAGAGGATGCATACTTGTTGCATCACCACCTCCTTCACATAACTGTGAAGATCTAGCTGGGGAACATCTGTATGTAAAAGCAAACCAATTTAACACCACCGGTTTCACAATAATTCAATACATACACAATATGTACACTGTTGACTCCTACAGCAGCAGCGCTAAGTATGGAACCCCATAACTTTGCCGAAAAAAGATATTTATCCCCATCACTTTCTCTAACTCTTAAGAGTCAAATCATATTATGATACGATTCCAAGAAACTGCTCAGTCGCTAGGGTGATATTCAAAATAGCTTTAACAAACTAGTATTTTCGAATAAAGAAAACAGCTTCTGGCGACGCTTGGTATCCTACCTTAGAACCAGACAACCCTGCATGCAATATCATAGCAATAGACAAAGTGGTACTGGGGAGCAAAAGTTGACATAAGGGAAATACATTTGTAGCACCCTCCCCTGCACCACCACCCCCAACTCCCCGGGAGCCAAAAACAGCCGCTATCAGCCTGTATGTAATATCAAAGCAATCGGTCAAGCTTTTCCTAATTAGATTTTTTTTTTTTAAATTCAAAATAGTAAAAATCATGATAAAAGTACATATACTGCATCGTAGTCTTTGAACACATGTCAGACGTTTACCTGGGGAAAATGCCTATGTAAAACCAAAGCATTCCGTGTAATAAATTATTGGGGAAATGCGTCCACTCTAACATAAAGACGAACGCACGAAAATGGATGTTATAAGCCCGGATGAGTTGTCCAGGGCTAATAATTCATTTGGGGCACACATTCATGCGAAATATATGTGTCTTAGCATGGGCAAAAAGTGTAATATGAACATATGCAAATCTGCCCCGACTGTCATATAAGACTGCAAGTATTGATTTTTTTGCACAATCATGCTAATTTCGCGCATATCTGGTTGCTCGCAACTGACCATTTTTTTTAAATAATATTTTTGCGTATTTAAAAGTCATTAGATGTAAAATAATCTGATTGATGTAATTTCGTCAAATTTAATTTTGCAGAAGGAATGGCACCACAAAAGATCGAAATTAAGTGGAGTGCAACTATTTTTGGAAGCGCAAAATCAAGTCGAGCGCAGAATGTTTTGGAACTGCTATATTATACAAAAGGATCGTTTATCAGCGCAAATCCTCACTCTCCTACTTATGTGAGTAGCAACGATGTATAATGATTTTGAATCAAATTCGGTCACGGTAAAAAAATCCATGCTGCAACAAAATAATAAAAAGAAGTCAAAATCAAAGTAGGTTCCAGATAGCCCTGGCCAAAAGCATGTGACCACTCAAATCCTTAGGAGAAAACCGGCCCAGTCTAGTATCACTAGCTTTGAAGGTATTAAAGCAAATTATGCATGCAAATGCTATGTACATTATATTTCACGGATAGAGATTTTAATTAAATATCGTACCAAACACTACACATGGATCAGGGTACCTGCTTCATAAGGCCAGAAAGATACTGATTGTAAACAGTTCCCAGCTACTCGTGTTAACCACCGGATACTTATATTCTTTCGGTACTTTTATCTTATGTGTTCACCTCCCAGGCCAGACTTTGGGAAGTCAAGTGCTTTGGATAAACTATGACGCGGTGGTGTCACGTGATGGCTGCGTAACATGAAAGATGTTCTCCTTATAGCCTCTGTACGTTGTGAAAAATAAGCATGAACATAACATTATTATAATATTAGAGCATGAGTTTATGCCAATAGCCATTTCATACTGGTAAAACATTGCCGTGGAAAAATAGGATGAGTGGTCCCGCTCGTTTCACATTGCCTATATTTTCGAGTGTGTTTATGTGTGCAAATTAGTACACCGACAATTTCTATTGTTTAGACAGAGTTCAATATTTAGGTTTGATATACCGTAGACACTTCAATCTATTGTTTACATCCTCATGTTATCATCGAGAAGTTAAACACATTACAAGCCTCTTCCAGTAACATATACAAAAAGGATATATGTTGCACGTAAATCAAGAGCATCGAATATAACATTCAATACCTGTATCATGTGCCATCTTCGCTGTATCATCTTTGCTTTTTTCACACTTACAACCTTATTGCCTGTTTACAAAAAAAAAGGGGGTCAGTATTCACAAACCCTAAGATATTTCCATTTATTTTCATGGTCTTAATCTTTTGCTTTTGTTTTTGATTTCAACAGATTCTTTAGTTCAGAATTCTTAGTTCTTTTCAGAACATTTTTGAAACCATATATGTTTTGAACACTATGTCCAAACTTGCAACCGTTAATGTATTTCTTGCCTTAAATCAAATTTTGTTCTGGTGTTACGTCTTTTGATCCCAGTAACATCTTCATCATGGTGAACTCTTGCATAACAGTATTGTCAATAGTACAAAGTCTTAAAGACTGTTGTCAAAACATTTTGGTAAAGGCACACTCCTAAAATAAGTAGCAGAGAACATTTGCGTTACAGAAGTTATATAAATCAGCATCGAAACGATTCCATCTGTAGAGTTTTTGTTTGTTTTATATTATGTTGTGCAGGTATTTATATTGAAAAGATCCTATTTCTGTGGATATAGTTGCAAAAGAGTACAGGATGTCAAAACTGGTTTATGGGTCACTTAAATTTAATTCACAATCTCATTGCTTTTCCCATTCATCAACCAGTAACCAAAAGGAAATGTGGGTAAATAAATCTCTGTCTTTTTCATTAAAATCAGTTTCATTTGAAAACTAAATAGCAGTTTTCTATTCATGTGGAATGGCAGTGATCACTCTATAATAAGTAACAAAGTCCACGTGTAAGTCAAATTTCTGTGTAAGTTCTGTACATGACAAGACCAAGTTATTATTTTCAATCGATTCTTTAACATATCAGATACCTTTGTCATACCACTTTGTCTACAAACGTTTTTTTCATTTATTTTTATACATAAATTGAATCACAGAGTTTGTTTTTATCTCAGTAGTACTTTCTGGTTCATTAAAATGAAACACGTTCTAACTTATTGACTAAAAGGAATAATTTTGGGACTGCTTCATTACTGTTACCTGTCTGATAGCGGTGCCATAATTATGCCCCTCGGTAACTTTTCTACTTTGCTACTCATGGAGAAGGATCCTGCTAATACGTCATGACCACATGACTGTAAACAAACATTCAAAGAAAGTTACGGTGTTAATATTTTACTGGGTGTATAAGGAGTTCACACCACTCAAGAAATATATCTTGAACAATTCCTGCATGAAAATTACATTCCCATGAGAATCTGTCTTGGCACGGTAGCTGTCTGAAACTAAGTATTTCCATTTGGCATCAGTGTCTAATAGACTCTCCTTATTCAGGAACATTTGAGACCAAAATCGTGACTTAAGAAGTGTTGATCCAGCTTTTGTACAAGCAATATATATATATATATATATATATATATATATATATATATATATATATATATATATATATATATATATATATATATATATATATATATAATTGCCTGTGCAAAAGCTGGACACAGCAATGACATGGCTATGTTTTATATATAGGGCTTTGTATTCAACGTATATTTGTATATCATACTTTCTAGTTTCTTAATAGTTTCTGCAGATGGAATTTGGAGGACCGATGCCACATATAGAAGTTGGGATAAAGCGTACAATTTTATAATTAATTTTTCTATATAAAAAGAGTATTTTCACCCAAAATACTGAAAATGTTTTGGATTTTTTGTGAGTTTGGATTATAATTTATAGATTATATTTTATGTCTTTCAGGTGAAATTTTCACACCAAGCATGTTTATAGGTAAGTTTGTTCAATTTAAGTTCAGATTTTCTGAAAAGGTGAGGTTAGTGTTTCGTATACTCACCATTCTCAAAACATCTGTTTTTATAAAATCTACCCTGAGCCCTGAAAGGGTTTTAAATTCGTTAAAAATGAGAAAAGGCCCACCCAAGCAGTTTTTCTTTTCAGGACGTAAAGTGAAACATATATCGTCAGCATAAATTGTAATTTTATATTCACATGTATCAATTTGTATACCTATTACACTTTCGTCTCTTCTAATAAAATTCCCGAATTGTCCATGCACAAAATGAGCAGGTATAGGGAAATTGTGTATCCTTGCCTCACACATCGTGATATAGTGAATGGTTCGGTTGTTCACTCATTATTCATTGTGGGGCTTTTAATATCTGTATAATTGAATGTTATTCAGTTTTGTAAAGAAGGCCCAAAATTAAGATAGTCTAACCTTTTTCGAAGACGTTCGACTTTTAAGTGGCCAAAAGCTTTTTTAAGATCCATTTAAATTAATGAAGCTGGTATATTTCTTCAGCAGTGTGTTCAATTAAGTCAAAAATTCGAATTATATGTCACGTATATATAGGTGTTTTGAAATGCCTGATTGATCTTCATGAATAAGTTTTTCTGAAACTTTTTCATGTTTATGGCTATACATTTAGGAGCTTATTTATCATATTGAATGAACGAAAAGATAGGTCTCCGGTTTTTAAGTTTTGATTCGTTTTCATCCTTCTTACGAAAAGTGTAGTAATACCAAGCTGCTGATTATTTGGGAAGGGTCGTCTTTGATATGCTAAAATTCAGTACAACTTTTAAACATAATTTACAGTCATTCCAAAAACAAAAATATAGAACTCTGCTAGAAACCCGTCCGATGTAGGGGACCTGTTATTGTTCAAAACTTTGAAGAGTTGCAAGCAGTGCAAATTCTGTTAATTATCCTTCACAGCTTTCTTTTTGGGTGTTCAATAGTTAAAAAATATTTTTATCTTCTAAGAAAAATTCTATATTGGTGGTTCCTGGATTTCCTTCATCATTGACAGGGACATCTAACACATACTGTTGAACTGTGTACTACGAGTACGAAAATAAAGATATACATACAGGCCACTATAGAATCTCTTTAGTTCTTGTTGTGTCTGCTCGGGGTCAGAAATGGATTCCTGGTTTAATTTAAATTTTAAATTATTCTACAGTCAAAATTTCTTTTTCAACATTGAAAAATATTTTCCTGATTTTTCTCCATCATCGCACCATGTGATCGTACTTCCAATAAGAGCACCTTAGCATGTTGTCGCATCTTTTTCTCTAAATCGCTTCTGCGTTTCTAATTTCTTTTTCAATTGCTTCATCTTCATTTTCCGTGTAAATATCTTTTAATTGTCTTGATTAAGTTCTAAGTTTTTGTAATTGCAATTTTACTCTGTCACTTTTTTGTTCGCTTCAGTGCTTCATTGAATTGCTACGCACTTCCATTTGAATCCTTTCCCATTTTAGCACAACACCTTCCTCATGATATATCCTTACTGTTTGTTTTATTGTTTTCTTCATTTAATCAGTATAATCTTTTTCGTTAAGAAGTGCACAACTAAAGCTCCAAAATCCTGGACCTCTTGGGTCTCGGTTCAGCTGCAATTCTAAAGTTATAGCAGAGTGATCTGATTTAACTCCAGCTATGATATTGTATTTGTGTCTTTACGTCTCGAACCAATTCCTGGTAGTCATTACTTCATCACATAGTCCGAACTTTCTACACTCCATAAGCTAACCTGTCACAGTCTAACCTGTAAACACATGGAAATACCATTGTCCATTCATTCGTAGAATTTTGACATAGGCTTCATTAGACTACATAAATTTAAGGGTCTTAGCAGGTAACTACTCAGAACATGTTTCGGAGCCTGAACTCTTACATGTGTCACTGAAAAGCGGCTCCTTGACCAACCTGAATATTCAGCAAAGACAACTCACATAATAAACAATAAATATGAACGTGGTAAATAACGAATTTGCTAAACGAGTAAAGTTCTGCTCATAATTACAGAGCTTCAATATGGATACAGAGTGACTATCAAACCAATCATAATTCCTGAATAGTATGGAACAAGTTCAGATAAGAATAATTTGATTTACCCCTAAACTAGTATGTGCCCTTTCTAGCTGGGCAGGACACATAAATATAACCACCTGCCAGTGTATAACTGAGGCAGGAACACACTGGGGCTATGTATAATCCCAGTGATTACAAAATAAACAGTTACAGCCAGGCGTCTGTATAAAATTTCGAACAAGTACTGAAGCAATCGACATCCTGTACCAGCAATTTAAAACAAACTCAATGATGACATGTACCCCTATGAAAGTCTCCAATTAATCAATTTCTGTTTAGATATCAACTCTGAGTTTATGTTTTAAACAAATGAATCAAGTTTGTGACAATTGGGTAAAATAGAATACTGCCAGTTTCTGGCGAAGTCCTGAAATTTAGAACAAATTCGACCAAATCTCAAAATTCGGGCCAAATGTGTATTATGTCCAATATTTTCTTAAAATATTACTGTCAGGGAAAGAATAATTGATTACTTCAAAGTTAAACTCATCAATTTTGTGATACACTTTAATGCTAAATCAGTCATTCGAGAACCAAATATCCAAGTCCTAGCGCATATCTGTTAAATCATCTGAATTGCTACCTTCCACTACTTTTCCCACATGAATAACCAACCGTGAAGACACCAACTAAAATCTAACATGCTTTGTATTCGATAAGGGTTTTCTGCGCAAGGCATATCTGGATGCATCAGGATTTGCCTGTCTTCAAATGTCAACTAAATCTGCTACCTTTGTCAATGACAATATCTCTTTTTTTGGTATTTTAAGTAAGTGGTTGTGTGACCACTTATCTTATCTGTCATAACATCCAGAACAAGATTGAAATCTCCCCCAACAATTCTATTTTCATTTTGCCATGATGTAATAATCTGCGTAAAGTCTACACAACAACAAAACTTTTCAAACGCAGAGGTATGTCGTCAGTGATGTGGCATGGTGACTGTCATTGATGTCTTATATGATTCCAGCAGGCCATTTAACCCATGTGCACCTTAATACTGGATGCACTTTGTGACCATTTCTTATTCTTATTCCAGTCTTATCTCAATTCCAGATCAGCTTTTCTTACTCTTCCCTGGACAAGAAACGTGGCTTTTATTTCCTTTTTACGCAAATCCATAATTATGCATCAAATTTGCTGCAGAAGTTCATGCTCTTAGCACTCCATGTTAAACCAATGGCAGGGCTCACATTTTTCTCCAGAGAATATAACAAAATGCAGGAGTTTATTTAAGTCATGTTACAGTCAGACAGTTTGCCACCATTTTATCTCGGAAGAGGACCAGCATACCTGCAATTGCCAAGACCATGAACCCTCCGCCCCCCCCCCCCCTTGAGCTGACACTTGAGTCAGCAACTTTCCTTGGCATGAATCGGGCACTAAGTATCCAACTCATGCCAAGGAAGTTGTTGACTTGGGGCCTGTGATCTTGCTGGGGCTCATCTACAATTCTCAGTCAAAATTGGTTGAGATTAGTTGAAAATACTGAAGCAGACGACATTTGACTACCAGCCGGTTTTGGCCGGTTTTAGGGGGAAAGGGTTAAATGGTTCAGGTCAACAGCTGTTCTCGCCAAGTTTTGTGAGCAATGCGCCCAAGACGCACCCAGAGTCATTTGAAACTTGGCACTAAATAGTTAATCTCCTATCGGAAATTTCCATTCATCTTAGAGTAATGCAAGGCATCGACAATTTCCTTTGGGGAGGTTTTGTATAAAAGATGACTTCAATGGATTCAAGAATGTTTGTATTCATCTTTTATATGTGCCTTAGGTTCGGGTTTAAATGCAGTGTGCGAGAAAATCACGATGCATTTGTTCTCCAGGCAATGAAATTGTTCTGCATCTGCAGATTTCTTTTTAAGATAAGAAAATCAACATAATCCTGTTCGTTTGGAAGTGCGCATTTAAATTTCCAATATTCTGATCCTGTTGGGTGTCGGTTCAGTTGCAGATTTCAGTTCAAGATTAGAAAACACAAAAAACGTTAATTCCAACGAAATCTGTTAATTACAACCCGTCAAAATATTTCAAATTGCAATGTACAATATTTAGCGTGTACCGACGATGAAATAAATAAAAGGAGTTCCCGAGAATACATACATGCGTACGTACATACATACACACATACATACATACATACATACATACATACATACATACATACATACATACATACATACATACATACATGAAAAGTATTTTTCATTCATACTACCCTACCCTTTTTTCAACAGCTGCAAAAACCACTTCATATATTATATATATATATATATATATATATATATATATATATATATATATATATACATATATGCATACATACATACATAAATACATGCAAAGATACAAACTTAACATATATATACATATATATACATACATACATACCTACATACATACATCTATACATACATACATAAATACATACGAGCATGCCTGCACACATGAATACATACATACATACATACATACATACATACATACATACGCATATCCATCCATACATTCATAGATACATACATACATACATACATACATACATACGTACATACGTACATACATACATACATACATACATGCAATCAATGTGTTTCAGACAGATGACCAGTGTGTCGTTCATTCACGGTCGGTATTCGTGACTGTGTTGTGACATGAGATTGTGACTTGTCGATGCTAAACTGATCAAGTCAGGGCCAGGTAATACCTTGGTCTTGGTTTTGTAGAATGTATGTGAAGGCTTTCTGTTGTTTTGCTTGAAACCAATAAATGTTTTTTACAGCCTGGAATGCTGATTTTTGCTTTTCTCAAAGGCTGTCCTGAAGTGGTACAGTGCACTCTTGTGGGTATCAATACTCATGACGACCCTCTTTGTTATACGGATATACAAAAAATGCTGTATTCACACGGGCGTTGATAGTTGTACTCGCCCTTCTAATGAAAAGCGTTTCAAAAGGTTTCAGCTGAAAATAAAAACTTAGTTGACCCTTTCAATAGAAAATTGGTTCATAGCTTGCTATATGGACCTGTCAGTATTCTGCAGTAATGGAGATATATTTCAAATGTAGGGGGATCGATTTGCCACTGTTGACCTTTTCAAGTTGACATCTGTCTCAAGTCAAGGGTGTAATCGCTTTTTTTCTATTGGTATCATGCACCTAGAAGTCGAGTTTCCTGTACTGTGTCATGCGAAAATGGCATTTCCTGTGTTTTTGAGTACTTTTGACTCTGCATTCACCACAAACTATCAATGTAGTGAGCTCTCAAGCTACTGCGCTTTGAATGTCTGTGCTCTGTACATACGGGTCGTACAGTTGCTTAAACATATCCGATGTCTTTTCACAGTTATCACATACCATTTGGTGCATTGCGCCACTTTTCTCGCCATCAGATTTGTCTCGATGGCTGACCAAAATACTGAGCACCACGTGGATCAGTTTGTGATCGGTTTTACCCCATGTCAAATGAAAATAATAATGTATTAGGGGCTCTGTGGTTCCTTATATACAAGGAATAGTGCCAGCGACCGTCATGCCCCGCCCTGTTCTTCTTGCCCCAGTGTTATGGGATATCAAACACACGCCGGTGTAATTGCTGCCCCTGTGGGCTGATTAAACATGAATAGTTTCTCTGCCAGTTCTGTCTTGCACCTTGGACAAATGTTTTAGGTGTGTGCTGAAGTGTTCATACAACTAACCTTTCACCTGAGAATGCGCAGTGGGTACATCCTGTATGAAACGGGTATCATCAAGGAGTGCCCCTAGCGGCAACTTTACGAACTACATTTTTAATTTCCACAGAGAAGGTAGTTCCAAGCTTTTTCTTTGCAAATACAAAATCAAGATACACATAAATTGTGCAGGATTTTCCAGATTTAAGTTCATGTAAAGAATGTAAGTGCTATATTTCCAATTATAATATAAGTTTAAACCTAAGTGTTAAACTTTGATCTTGTGTAAATATTTCAAAGTTGGAAATATACCATTACGCATTTAAAACCAATGAATTTCCCATATTTTCAAAGAAATTAAAAACATTTGTCGTCTGAGTGTTTAAAGGTTCAAGCTGACCTTTCACCTCAGTACAAGGCCTCAAGATCATACCTAAATTATGGCCTCCTATCCAAAGGTGATTAGTACAAGCCTGTGCACATTTGTGCTAAGTGCTATTGCTTTAAGCCAACTGTGCCTGTTTTGGTAAAAATATGGCCCGAATATACTGCTTTACCCTGGGTACACAACTTTTAACTCCAAGTAGAGGAAAAAAATGAACAACGTCATACTGTACATAGATATCTCACATTTTTAAGCAGATAGGCATGTTTATTGGGAACTATCCGTTGAAAGTACATAAAATGCTTCCAAACCATAAAAGCAAAATATACACTGGCAATAAAATCCATTCACAACAGACAGAAGGGCATAACGTTAAAAAGTAAATAAATGATATCAATATGGATTTGGCAAGTATCAGATGTTCCTGTTGTAGGACCATAGAGTGTTCTTGGGTCTTTACACTAAAAGTGACCTGAAGGTTTTTGCGTCTTTACACGAAAAGCGTATCTCATTTTTTTCCTGCATTGCCTTACCTTCTGTCTAGGTATTGATCAAAATGCTGATGGTTTGGCGTATGAATGACAAGTTCACAAGTTTGACAAGTTGTATTGGTGATCCATTTTCAGTTACAAACTGTTGAGTATGGAGATTTAGTAACTAAAAATGGCATAATTTAAAACATAGAAAATAAGAATATCAAGATAAAATGCAAAATGAATAAAGGTCAGATATCATTACGTCATGAGTACCAATATAATCGAGTATATATTTCCGATCGAAGTCCTGCATACATGCCAATGCAACCACTGGCCAACCGAGAGAGCGTTATGTCATGTATGAACGCAGCGAGTAACTAAAGAACGCAGCTGAAAGGCCAGGTCTGCTTGCTTTTGCAACTAGGTACTTATTTGCGTAACTGCGTCATTGTAAATTAATCAAAATAAGAGCCCCATTTAGTTTTAAAGTGTTGTTCTGTAGTGCCTCCCAACATTGTGGTTAAAAGGATTAATAAATCGTTGTACTGAGCCAGTGAATATGGGATCCAAAATCTACATAAAATAAAGTTGTGCAAAATGAAGAGAGAGAGAGAGAGAGAGAGAGAGAGAGAGAGAGAGAGAGAGAGAGAGAGAGAGAGAAAACAAAAAGCACAAAATAATCAAACAGAAAATGGAAATAGGCGACTGAGATTAGTACGGTTTGGAGGATCGCATTTCATTATGTACGGCATGGTAAATTTGTCTCTTCGATGTGAAATACGGTGAGTCAATCCTATGCAATTCGGGACAATTTTGTGCTGTCCTTGGTAATCCTGTATTAGGTACACAGCCTTGTGCTACCTGCTGGTATCCTGTAAGTTAGGTACACCACTTTGCGCTATCTGGATGGTGCTGGGTTGCAATTCCATCTAATGACAAACTGAAGCTCCGGGAAGAAATTGATGCATACATGTTGCGTCTGCATGCTTCATTACCTGAATACGGCGAAACAAGAGAAAGTAGCACACACTTTGTGGAAAGTGACTTTGATTCGTTAAATAGAAAAATTTTTAGCATGGGTTTGGCAAAAAAGCTACTGCTGTTGCCAAATTTGGTTCCATTGCTGGACAATTGAAGCATTCATGGACCTACCGAAACTGGGCATTACTCATAAAACCTGAAACAATGATTCGATATTTTTTTCCAGCATTTACAGATTAATCTTCAGTATGATTCTGATTTCAATGCAGGCATGACAGCAAAATATAGGTCTAGTAGTTCCACGACTGTTACAGTGTATCACATAACCATCAATCAAAAGTCACAGTGACAACACCGCTGAGGGTTGTTGTTACAAAGTGTTACATTTTGACACATTGTTGTGGTGTTTAACCATTTTGATTCAATTGATGGAAAAATTGGGTGGAAAACATGGACAAACAAAGACCGATCTTGCAACAGCCGAAAAACCTCATACCTTATGTCAAACTGCCACGTTGGCACTGCTGGGCGGATGACAGCGAAGTGGCCCCTTTATTTATGCACCCACTAACAGCTAGGTCATTGACGATTTCGCAAGACACAGAAGCCAGCAGGACTCTCCTATTCAATTCGCAAGCAAACCAGAACAAGATGGACAATCGCTTTATCCTGATACCCAGGTCAAATCAATGGTATCTGCAGCATTGGTACCTCCATTTGTCGGCTACCAACACAAGCAAATCAATATCTTGACTAATTTCAACCAGCATTTGGAACGCAGAGGGTCTGTAAACACTACCGCAGAGGGCAAATGCACTTGTTTCCGATGAAGGAGAAAATAAAATGGGAATTAGACATGCTACTTCCTTCGTTGCCGATTTCGACAAAAGTAGATGTGCGTTGGGCTGACCATGGAGGTACCTTCTACCTCCATGGACTGACATAACGACACCATATCCATACCCTTTGTAAACAGTCCATTAATTCAAGGAGCGGTATGCATACTGTTGGAGAAAAAAATGTGGTGTCATATATTTGAGAAGCAAATCGGTAAAATTAAGTAACTACTTATCTAGTATACTTTCTTCACACGAAAATTTAAATAGAGTTGAATTTGGAGACACACTATGGAAAAGTGTCATCTCACCTTCCATTTGTCGAGGGTGTACAGTATGGTTAAACAATACTAAAGAAGGTCTTTCGACACTAAGGTCTTTACAATATTCATTTGTCAGAAAAATTCTAAATGTTTAATAATGTCCTGCAATTTCGGCATCTTTAGCTGAACCAGGTTGGCTGCCTATCGACCTAATATTGAATCGCCAACGCATTAGATATTTTCATAGAATGAAGTATGACCTACCAGAAACCAGACTATGTGAGCAAGTGTTTTAGAGCTAAATGCCGAGTATCTAAAAAGGGGGACATCTTATTGGCCTTATTGTTTAGAAGTGCATAATATGTTGAAAAACGTAGGCTTGGATCGGGCCTTTACTTGTGAAAATGAGTTTTGGCTGCGGCGGTATATGAAACTGAATATTGAAAGTTATAAGATATCATTTTGGCAAGAAATTGACACCAGTACGTCCCTTTATTGGTAAAGTTATTTGAAAAGATGTACTTTTGGTGAAAATTACTTGCTTAATGTAGAGGAATTTTATGCAACGCATCTAAAATTTAAAGCATGTACAGGTTGCTTAGGAATAAACGAAAATTGGGAAAAATTGGGAATTTCAGATGCAGCTTCTGATTTATTTATGTCTAAGTGATAAGGGAATTTTAAACCATTTCCTGTTTCTTTGTCAGACCCCGAATGAGATAACAAAAGCAAGTTACAAAAAATTAGAAAGTGAAGTGAGACTCTTGGGACATGAAGAGGTATGGTTTAGTTTTTATGGATCCTCTGTTTTGGGGCAAGCTATGTCTATTTTTAGGTGATCATGGATTTATGTATAGTGATGAAGTTGAAGCTGTGTTTGACAAAATATGCAGAGAGTTTTTATTTAATGCATAGAACCATAGGAGCGAGTCCTGTGCGGACCAGCCAGATCCGACCCAAAACAGTAATTTTAGATGTGTGTGATTGTGACTTGTAAATACATTTTAAATATGTTTGTATATAGCTGTATTATGTTAAATTTTAACTTTGGACGCACCGGAGGTAAACCCCGAACCTTCGGTGCACCAAATGTAAAGGGATACTTTCTAATAAAATTATTATTATTATTATTATTATTATTATTATTATTATTATTATTATTATTATTATTATTATTATTATTATTATTATTATTATTATTATTATTATTATTATTATTATTATTATTATTATCATTATCATTATCATTATTATTATTATTATTATTATTATTATTATTATTATTATTATTATTATTATCATTATCATTATCATCATCATCATTATTCTTATTCTTATTCTTATTATTATTATTATTATTATTATTATTATTATTATTATTATTATTATTATAATTATTATTTTAATATGTAACTGTGGAATAAAATGCACCAGTAAAAGTCAACATTAGGTCACCTGACAAGCACAGGAGAACCCTGCACCACTCTGGGACTGAACTTTATCAACGACAATATCAGCATCATTGTCCGTGACAGACAAATCGATAAAGGTGTGACGCGCAACACCTTTGCAATAAGTTGCACTGGACCTATTTTCCCCCCTGGCCTCGCTCGGCACCGCACACGGGATCCGCCATTACCTTTCCGCCGTATGCCTTCTTCGGTCTACACGGACTCCTGTATACTTATATTTTCTTTTGCATAACATTCACGTGGTTTTTTTTTATAAGATATATCATCATCATCATGAACATCATTATCATCATCATCATCATCATCATCATCATCATCATCATCATCATCATCATCATCATCATCGACAGAAGCTTCAGAATTGAAATCCGGTATAAGCACTTGAGGCCAAACAAAGAAGAAAGGCCTGCGATACATCATGAATGTAGTTCTGTATCCCTGACCATGCCCAAAACAACCTTAGGGTTTGGTAATAGCACTTCTGACTCATTATAAAGTTAACCATTACCATTGAGGTATACAAGAATACCATGTGATTATGATCTGTGTCAAATTCAAAACTGCCGGAACATACAGAAAATAAGGAAATATTTCCTGATTTTATCGTTAGACTACTCAAGATAGGTTTAGATTGATAATAAAATTGCACGATTCCGAGTTAAGTACAGTTTTCGAAATATACATGAGCGGATGGTAAAGACATAAAGAGATAAAAACATTAACGACTCCATTCCACACCACAACTACCTGAAACGCAAAATTGTCTACTTTACAAAAAAGGGCCAGTATCAATTCTGAGTGGAAGTATTGTTTTTGCACTTGCCATTGTACATTGTATTGTATTGTCACGTGGTTTGCCATGTACACTCTACTGAATGGTGCACTTTGTTCATGTTTCAGTGTATTGTACGCACAGTTTGCTAAAAATATGTGTACAAGCGTAGTTAATAAAGCTCATGTCTTGCATACTCCATACATTTAAAATTAAAGAACCCTATAATTATTTGCTTTAGCGCCGAAATACGTGTTGAGGGCGTATTTTTGGACATTCCACGACAAACGCAGTCGCAAAGAATCAATACATCACCAAAGGTAATAATATTCACCATTTTTAGGTCATAAAAATATGTAAATTTGGATAACAAAAACATTCAGTAAGTCGTTACATGAGAATCGCTACGTCAGATACACTACACCATGCCAAAGGTGGGTACATTAGGAATTTGTATGACGGTAACACGTACTTTTGGGCAGCCGTGGTGCCAAGTAATAGCCAATGGATGCAACTAATCAAGGGACACATCAAAAATGTTGCACTGTGCTCATTTTAACTGTACTCAACATAAATCCGAAGAGAGAAAACAATCTGTAGAATTGTATTGGTCCCAGGACACTTGAAGTTGGTACTAGTCTTATTCTCTGTATACCATCTGGGGTTGTAGCTAGAATATTTTTTCTGTTCGCTTGAGCTTGCATATATTAGACTATCTGATAATGAGTGTCATTTCCTCAGCTGCGGGCATCATTGTTCCTGTCACACATATATTACAGGGCATTAGTCAGTTGGATTCTGGTGGTTATAAGTCTGATTGGCTTATTGATAAGTTGGCAACACCGAATTAAATATTAGATATGAATATAAGGTTGTCATCAGGGGTTTTTAAAGGATGTGGCAAGTCTGACTAAATTCTATGCACCTGACAACTGAAATTATTACAAGAAAGTTACGTTATGTTCAGTCATAACAAAATTTGCAGTACATGATATTAATACTAATATGTTCCGTTGGTTTCCAAGGGCCATCCACTGATTGTGTTGCATTGTATTTGTATTGTGTTGTTAACGTATTTATTAAAAAACTGCATTAACCAGTAGCCACTGAGTGACCAATCGAAGGTATCTTCAGATACATGTATGTAAAAACGCACACAATTGCGTACATGCAACACAGGACAATAACCAAGCTTTGTTTGCAAGCACAATACAAAATCAGTTGGTCTCAGTGAGCATATATAATAAACAGAAGAAAACCAGCAGAATTAATTGACATAGCATCTCGTCTGAATGACAAACAATTGTACTGTAGTACATATACCTGTGTTAGAATCATCCCATAGATCGGCATTACCACTTACTGTGCCGGCATAAAGTTTTGCTCCAAAACTCGGGGGGGGGGGGGTCACCAGTGGAATCACTTGCAGGTACCACTTTTCAAAGTGTAATAAACATTATAATTCTGACACCATAACCAGTTTAGGGCCAATGGGGGCCACAGGAGGTGAGCTGTCCGTCATAAACAGGATTGGGAGCGCCATCTTGAGGGGAATTAGGAACAAATTCATATCTTCCTTATTCGCACAGGTTGAATCTATAACTGTGGAGTTAAACTTGAGAAAAGTCAAATGGTTAATTTACGATTTAGGTTACAACTTGGTGTTGTGATATAAAAAAAAAAGCATGTGGCATCATGGTATGATTTTAGAAACAGCCAATACCAGTTACGTTGAGACGGTCAGTCTTGGAAATATATTCCTGAACACCAAAGAAAATTACAATGTTATCTTTGAAAGAAATCTCAAGAGAGCCATTAAGCACTGTTTGTAATGTAAACGGAGCAACGTGGGTAATCTTAGCATGCAATGTTGATCGTGAAGCAGCGTATAAGAGACAGTTAAAGAATATCATGCCGTGTGTTTTCTCCACATGAACCACATGTGGGAGAGTCTTTAACACCACTGTGGAATAGATGCGATTTCAGTTTACTGGCATCCAGATGGAGACATGTGTGCTGTACTGATAAAGATAATTGCCATTTTATTAAAGTTCAACGAACGTTTTTGGCCGGATGGGATGCTGCACTATCTTTTACTGGAATATTTGAATTGAGACCGAATTCGAATCTCAAGAGGTATTGGATTCCATAGTCTAGCTGTGGAGAGGGAAACGAAATCTCAAAAAGATCAGTTCGTGCACGGCAGTGAGAGAGATCGAACTGTTGACGGCTAACATAGGCATGAGTACCCACAGTAGACATGTAGTTTGGATTTAAGTTAGAGAGATATGGAAGAGTTAAATTATTTAAAATTTGAGACAAAAACATAAGTTTAAAAAAATTATGTGAATGTGTGGCGACTGTCAGCTTACACTAACAAGTACGGTAGCCCATCGTTTAATGTGAATTCCATAGCACAAGTGCACATTCTGGCCGCTTCACACTGTCCTCCTTCTAGCAGGTCTAATAGCTCTTGACTGAAATGATCAGCACAGACACCCTATATTCCACAATGAACCATGGACAAAAAATTCTACCAAGATTTCCTATAAACTTTAAATTTAAGTCTTTTCAGGAAAGAGACCTGTTGGCTTGACTTTGTGACAATGCGATCTATGTGAAGGTGCCACTTAGGGCATTAGAAATAGCAATGACTAAGTGGGGTTGCCTTGTGACCCCAGGTATTGCGGAGCCGTCAAGGCATAGAAAGGGAGGTTTTCTTTATTTATTTATTTTCCAGGTAAACAGAACAGAGGGAGATTAAATGGCACATAGAGCTATGCACACATCCCACACCTAATATATTTCCGACCAAGATCAGAATTAATGCGAACTGCAATCTCAGGAATGCTGGTGTCCTCACCAAAAGCCTGACGTCAAACGTTATCTTATCAATAATGTCGCTGATGTACATCAATATAGCAGATGACAGAGTCTTGAGCTGTCCAAACTCTATGGTTTACCATTAGTAGCTTTGACCACGTATGACAACTCTGTCGGCGATTACTGAGGTGACTTTCATACCAACTGATAATTAAATGAATTGAATTTGAACTGAATTTTTATTAATCACAAAAGTACAGTTGGGTTAGTTGCCATACATATATGTCGGGGACTAAACCTCCGAGGAGCTCATAGTGTCCCCCAAGAAAGCATTAAAATTATGCAGCAAAATATACAAGCCAGGTGAAATATTTTGGTTCCGTCCACATATACATGACTCTAAAGAAGGTTAGCTAAACGAAACGTTAATAAGAAAACACATATACTTCCAATTAAGTACCTTTTCTGTTTCCTATTAAATGAATGTAATGAAGATATTTTTTTGCAGGCAATTTGGTATAGTATTCCATACAATGGGTCCATGACATTTAATGGCAAATTTGCTGCGTATTGTTCAATACCGTGGAATATATAAAGTGATTGATTGTCTGGTAATATAAGAATGCACATTAAGTATATGGAGAAGCATATCTTGCAAAGCAATAAGCATGAGGTTATTAATTAACCTAAACATGAATACAGCAATCTTGTAAATATTTAGTCGATTGAAAGGCAGTAAATTCAAGTCTTTGAAAATGGGAGATGTATGAGCATTATGTTCAGCACTGCTTATAATACGTACTAATTTCTTTTGTATTTTTGATACACTTTTCTAAATAAGTGATATAATTAGCAGCCCAGGTAGCATTGCAGTAAATAAGATATGGGAATGCTATGGTGTAATATAGCTGATGGATGGGGTAATGCCCAATCATAAAAAGGAGGCAAACATCCTGTGCATTGTCAAAATCTCAACATAAGTCAAGGAAGACCACCCTGGCCTCTCCGTAAAGTTCCAAGCCATTGCAAATTGTTTATACAATATTAACCAGTTGATTCATAATGAAATCGTTAGAAACGAAGCCGGAATTTTGTCTGGTCAAGAAATTGTTTTGCATCAAGTACTCGTAAAGTTTGTTATACACCAGTGTTTCAAAACCTTTGAAACGTTGCATGATAAAGATATCAGGCGGAAGTTTGATTTTGACTACATGTCAGATTTGAAAGTAGAACAAGTATTATGATGTCTCTGTTTCATAGGATATTCACGGGCCGAAAGAGAGCTGTTACCCAAAAGAGTTATGGACTTATAGGTGCTGGCCTGATTTCAGCTCTCTCGTTATTGCTGGATGTGAATGAATGAACTTTATTTCTGCAACAATTACAGTCATGGTATTATGAAGTTCTGTACGTAACAAAAGGTAAACAACGAGAGAGAACAAATTGACACAAGTACAATCAGCATCACAATAATAAGGTAAACAACAAGAGAGAAAACCAATTCCCACAAGTACAATCAGCATCACAATAATAAGGTAAACAACAAGAGAGAAAAAACAATTCCCACAAGTACAATCAGCATCACAATAATAAGGTAAACAACAAGAGAGAAAAAATTCCCACAAGTACAATCAGCATCACAATAATGTGATGCTGCAAATGTCGCAATACAAATGAGCTGTGTCACAAAATTAGAGATCATAGGGTGTTATATATATATATATATATATATATATATATATATATATATATATATATATATATATATATATATATATATATATATATATATATATATATATATATATATATATATATATATCATCTTGTAGTGGAAAATACGGATGCTCGGCGGGAATTACCCCTAGTTTTCCACCTCCTGTAAAGTTTTGACCCCGACTTCCTGATGTAAGGTTTGAATATTGGCCCCATTTTTTTTTTCAAAAATGAAATAATGAATCAGACACAAATTTGTTCACATATATATTTCAAAACTAGAACTCCAGTCAGTTTTCTTACTATTTCCCTGAGAAAGGAAACCTTTCCATGAAAATATACAGATTTGACCCCCATCATGGGAAAATGTAGACATTTGACCGCTAGTTTTAGGTAAAAACAAGTCCTTCACAAATAGCCTTTTCAAGTATTGGTTAGTACATTATGTCTGTGTGACAACACAGACATTTTGTTTGTTTGTTTGTTTGTTTGTTTGTTTGTTTGCATGCTTCCTCGCTTGCTTGTTTGTCTGGTTATTTCGGCCTGCTTTTGTCCGGAGCTTTTCTCAGACACTGAGAGAGATGCCAAATTTTCCATGATGATTGACCTAGCAGTGAAATTGTGCACATTGTATTGAGTGATCAAGATATTCAAAATTATGCAAATTAGGGACCTTTAAAAAATTAAAATCTTTTATGTCTTCAAAATTATTATACAGACACTATTTTAACTGCTAGGTTTGTGAGGATGGGCTATCTGATGGGGATGTGTTCAGATTTGTAGCAATTGAAATTTGGCAAATTAGGGACATTGGAAAATTTATATCTTTAATATCTTCAAAAATAATGTAGATAGAGACATGATTTTGAAAGCTAGCTATTAGAAACATTTCTAACTTGAGTTTTTTTTTTTTTTTTTGCAGCACACGGACAGATTTGGTGTGAAGCAAATCTTTTCTAGTTGCATCTGTTTTTACATATTGACATTTTTCATTTTCATATTTGTAGTTGGCGCTTTTCTTCTTTTTGTTTTGGTCATATGTAACCAGTAGTTTTTATATTTGCGGTAGGAAATGTTTTTACATTTATAACCAAAGATTTTATGTATATAGCGTTGGCTTTTGCATATACAACCCATGTTCAAAACGACGGGTGATGTGCAACGAGTCCATGAAATAAACTCCACCACCAGGGCCAATCCAAAGGAGCCCCATGTGGGAGATCGGTAAAAAAATCGAGACCGGTAAGTAAGACTAATGGCTGTTCTACCAACACTCATGCAAAATGTATATATTATATATATATATATATATATATATATATATATATATATATATATATATATATATATATATATATATATATATATATATATATATATATATATATGGGTATTAACCGTGTAAGGTATGTCCGATCAGGTAACATTTACTGAACTTCTGAAGCGTTTCTGCAGTACAACAGGGCTTTGATCACTCGCAACACAAAACGCACAGCTGGAGAGTATGATGTTAGCATTGCAGCATACAAGTTGGTTGGGTGTAAATTTGCATGAAATAAAAACTTATCCGGGGGGTTTGCGGCAGAGATATAAATTCAATTACAACCGGATAAAACTTGAGAACATACGCTAAATTTTAAGAAAATTTCGAATTAGAAGAATATTGACATGTAATTAAAAATGCTACAGTATAGAACAAATCTTACACGACTGAGCATAAGTGTGCATAATCTCCCCATTGAAATTGGCAGACACAAACGACCGATAAAAACACCACTGGATCAACGACTTTGTGATACATGATCTTTTATTGGAAATGAATTTCATTATCTCATTGAATGCACAAAATTTTCTAGTCCACTAAAAAATTTGATAGATTTGGCTACTGAAATATTCACAAGTTTTAAACAGTTAGACAACAATGAGAAATTTCGATTTCTCATTTGTCTTTTTGCCCAGAACCACTTCCTAGTAGTCATTACCCTATTCCGTAGTCCGAACTCTTTACTCTCCATAAGCTAACCTGTCCCTGTCTAACCTATATACATATGGAATTGCTATTGTTCATATTGCACAATCTGTAAAATTTTGACATAGGCTGTATCAGCCCATATAAATTAAAGGGTCTTCATTGGGTAACAACTCAACATATTTCGGAGCCTATTACCCTTACATGTCTCTCTGAGTAGCGGCTCCTTGTCTAAGCTAAATATTCAGCAAAGACAATCCACACAATAAAGCATAAATATCAACGTGGCAAATGACGAATTAGCTAAATACGTAAAGTTTTGCTTATGAATGCAGAGCTGAATTATGAAAAAAGAATACCTGTCAAACAAACCATATTTACTAAATTTGCATAACACAGGTTCAGATAAGAACAAGTTGACTTACCTCTGAACCAACATGTACCCTTTCTAGCTGGACAGCTTATCATAGTTCAACCACCCACCAGTGTATAACTGAAGTGGAAACAAGCTTGGGTATTATATTCAGTCCCAGTGATTGTAACATAAACAGTTGCAGCTAGACCACCTGTACAAACGAAGGGAAATCCTTACAGGTACTGCAACAATGGACATCCTGCACCAGAAATGTAAAACAAACTCTATGATGACATCTCCCCCTCAAACAATTTAGCTCTATTTCACTGCCAATCCTGAGTCAATATATCAACGTAATGTGTCAGGTTTGTGACATTTGAGAGAATACTGTCAATTTTGAGTAATTTTGCCACCTGTAGCCCATGGGGGTTTGACCTTACAGAAAACAAGCTAGCCTAAAATGTCAGAAATGTGAACATTAAAACAGAATAATGCCAAAAGATAAAATAAAGTGGCAAAACAGGCAAGTAAAAAATATCTTAGATTATTGAAACCAAAATTTCTAACCATCTCGGGATATTAACGGCAAAATTTGTAGAAATATTTGATAAAAAGAAAAGTACATCTTTGAATCCTCTTAACTCAAGTTTATTGTAAAAATAATTGGTTCCAGATGTAAAGTCCTGAAATTTAGAACAAATACGACCAAATCTCAACATTGTGATAAAAACGTATTATATGAAATTTTGTACATTTACGCAAGCAGTGTCATCAATATATGTTGCGTTCTTTGATGATTTTGTAGCCATTTGAAAGTTCTTTTTGATCAATTTATCCATATACTTAAATTCAAGTCAGGTTAAATATAAATCTGCCGGTAAATGGGAGCAGTTGCTGCCCATTGGAATGCCCTTTATTTGTTGAAAAACCAATGGTCCACATTGAACGAAAGTATTATCCAAAATATATTTTACAGCATCTATCAAAGTTTCAACAGTGTAATATTTACAAATCTTTCTTGCAGTTCTTTGAGTGCTGTAAAAACTTTAGGCTGTTTGAGATTAACCGTATCGAAATTCTTAATGTGGGATTTGTAACGATAAATGTTATTTCTAAAGACTCTTTTCAAGTTTGATAACCATCCTTCAAATGTCTGAAATTCCTTCTTGTTTTTTTCTTTTGCCTATTTCATACAGTAGGAATCAAGTGCATCACATGTATCCTGAAAAATACTGTCAATGTTCAAGTTGGGGGACATATCCCAAATTTTGTACCTTTTTTCATCTTTAAACTTGAACTTTGTATTATATCCAAATTACCTGTAAATACATGTTTGTGGTATGCATCAACAAAATCAGAATATTTACTATTAGACACACATTCACACTTTTGATTTGCTGCGATATCCTAAAGAGTAATTGAAGCCAGAAATTGTGTGTACTTTATGATATTATGTCCAATATTGTTGTTGGTAAAATGTCATGATATTGAAGTACTTTTCATTCTGGAATTGCTTTTGTCCGCTACAATAGAAATTGAAGGCCCGCCATAATTTGTACAACCTGTTTAATTGAGAAACACCAATCATTTCTATACCTTGTATGCTTTATGTTCCTTTTTGTGTGTGTTTCGTTATTGTATATGTATAATTTGTCGTTGTTTGCATCTTTATATTTATTGCTATGTTTTCTTGTTTTTCGGCAGAATGTCTCAGTTGTCTCAGGTATAGCTCATTCATTTATCAACACACTGTTCACTCTGTTGATGTCCTAGAAAATTTGAAAATGTCTTAAAATACGTCCAGACGTGGGTAGACTAATAGATCCGTGACCAAGAGAAAAACAAACGGTCTACGTATAGACCATGTATGTGAACATTGGCGAGTAAAGTATCTGACAGGTCACATAAGGTATGGCCATTATTCTAAAAGAGAGAGTAAAAGTATATGCTAGGTTTGTAACGACGAGGTTAACCAGCACCTCATGATCTTATACGTGATTTGGACAATGCATAAATTTCCACGCAACAAGCATCACGTAGCATCAAAATATAACTAATATCTAAATGCACCTTTGAAATTACGATGATTACTTATACTATGGGAATATACCTGATGAACATTAGTTATAACGTTGCAGTGTTTAAATGCTTAAAATATTAATATCCTTTAAATAGAGTAGGTCCGCGATAGAGCAATAGGTTCGTGACAAGATGGATAAATATGCGTATGGATCATATATCCATATATGTGGGCAAGTGAACGTTGCATAATTGACCGGTCAAACAAGATATGACCATTATGACCAACATAGTAACAATGCCGGCAGAAAGTCTTGCACCAAAACTCTGGGGGGTCACCAGTGGAGCCACTTGCAGGTACCACTTTTCAAAGTGTAATAAACATTATAGTTCTGACACCATAACCAGTTTAGGGCCAATGGGGGCCACAGGTAGGTACAAGCAACACACCGAGTAACTAACATTAAACTTCCTAACAGTGTTCTCTGCAGGAGTCCCTTGTACAAGTTGTACCTGAGGAGCACCACGCGGCGGGGCCACCAGAGGAGACGGTGCAAAACTTTCTGGCGGCACTGTACATGCCAGATTTGTGACAACAAGCTACGAAAATACCTCATGGTCAGAAACTTGATTTGGATGATGCATATATCGTGAGCAACCGAGCGCCCACAAGCATCACACAGCGTGATAATAAAAGTTATATTCAATATGTATCTTAAAAATTGGTTGGATCCTTACTTAGATAGATAGATAGATAGATAGATTTTATTTTTCGTCGAACATTACAAACAAAGAACATTAGTCCACTAGGGACTAGTATAGTCGACGTGGAATAAAAGGTAAGATATATGTATAAAAAGTAAAGATTGACACATAAGACTAAAATATACACAATATACTCAATACACACCAGTATAATTCATTTGTATAATTCCTTTGACCATGGCCAATGTCCCACTCATGGGGGATACTTATAATGTGTAGGTCTTCACTCGGCGACACCCAGAGGCTTTACACCTATGAGTACCAAAACGTTAGATCAATTTCATGAATTTCTGAAGCGATTCAGCTGACCTCTGGGTGTTGTCGAGTGAGTTCCATGATTTTGCCCCTTTGTAAGTGAAGGAATTTAGGCCGTATTTAGTCGTATTAACTTTTGGTAGATTTAGCATGTGGGTTCCTCTTAAACTGTAGTTTGTTTCACGCGCTGTAAATAGATTATTGATATAACTGGGATTTGTGTGATTGACAGATTTATAAACTTCTTTCAATAAACAGGATTGATATCGGTCAATGTTGGCAATATACCCCTTACAAACTACAAACATAATTACTTACACGTTGGCATTAATACGGCACTAATGAAACCGTACAAATGTTTAACGGTTTCGTGCAGGCCAGGAGAACACAATGACCGTTGCCATGCTACAATTTGGAAATACAACTTGGAAAGAGTTCGTATTTGGTCAGATTAATTAACTTGACTTGACCTCACAACAGTTAATATGAATGCACACACAGTACGTAAAGCAGTGTGTCAGGCAACAAAGTGTTAATAGGTACAAGTACATACACTGCCAGTAGCCACATTTGGGTGCAAAAATTAGAGAACAGGATACCACATCGGTGTGAATGTTGAAGACCTGATTGTTTTTTTTTTTTCAAAAATCAACGATCACTTCTAACAGTGTAGTCTATGCCAGTCTGTCGCTTTCGTAGATGAGAAAAGACTTGACTAGCACAATAATTACTCTCATAAGGCTCTCAAAGTGTTTTCATATCCCCTTCTTTAGTACATATCACATGTATCAAATTCTTATATCACAAACTATCAATAAAAATGTCAAGTCCATATTCTCATACATTAATTTGCAGTTGTCGAAGTCTTGAAAAACCAATGCAATGTGTATCAATATGAGCCCCTCTCTTTCAAAGTCGCATTCTCTAAGAGATTGGATTTCACAACAGCCTTCCATTTCCTTCAATCCGTGCAGGTTCTTAACTGCATCAATGTAAAGTATAGTCTATTGCTGTCCGTGTTTTTATGCCGGACTAGCTGCCTTGATAGACCAACTTTTCAAGACACCCTTGACAGTAATAGGAATTTTATTTATACTTGATATGAGAGACGAGCAGAATTCAATTTAACATTTCAGGGGTATTATTCAGGATAATATTACAAATTATAGGAACCCTACCTGTACATATCCCATATCAAGGTACTTCCTTATATGGGCCTCAATAGTACACCAGTTACTTTGGACCATAATAGAATAGCCTTTTCCACTCGTCCGGGAGTTGCGGTTGGTCCATCCAGGGATACCGTAATGCCCTTGGCCGCAGCTACTAAGAGCCAAAAAAAACAAAAAACAAAAAACAAACTTTTCTTTGAGTAGTGCTCACATCAAAGCCATATTTTGTACATGAAAACAAGTATTCCTGAGGAGCAAATGCACACCCACGTTTTGGCGTGTAGATTTATTGAAAACATCTAAAGTAATAAGGTCACTGACATAAAAAAATAAAAACAAAAACAAAAACAAAAAACAAACAAACAAACAAACAGACATACACAAAACGGACAAAAAATCAAAAAACCAAAACAAGAAAAAAAACTAAAAACAAAAAAAAAAAAAAAACAAAAACAAAAAAAAAAAAAAACAAAAAAAAAAAAACAAACAAACAAAAAAACAAAAACAAAAACAAAAAACAAAAAAAAACCCAAAAACAAAAAGAAAAAAAATGGGAACAAAACGTTGTCATCTTGGAGTACGGGACCAGCACCGTGTGATCTACCTTAAAGTGTGGACTCATCCATGCGATGACATGCCAGCTAAATGTTGTATCCTGTTGATTGAAAGACCCTCTAGGATTGTCAAGGCTACATCGCCATGGAAAGTTCCCTGGAAAGAATACAACAGCTGAGTGAGTTTGTAGCTATTGTTGAAGCGGCATGAGAGCGACTAGGACGTGAAAAGTAGCACGACAATAACCCGACATCCGATCAGATATCAACAACCCAATACGGTCCACCTGACACCAAAGTCCAAATTATGGTCATTTTTAGGACAGTACAGGCGTACGTACAGGAAAAAATACATTACAAAACCCACCTACGTGTAAATGCCCACACACAACTTAACTCTTCGGAATTAACACGAAATGCAATTGCTTCTCCATGAGTCATTGCGGCTAACTAGGTTGTTTAAAATAGACAAGAATGTATTTTACGTTTGGCTATGTTTATCCAGTATGCAACAGGCATAGAAAAGACACAAAGGAATAACACAACAAAATTAGGGAAATCAGAGCAAGGAAAGCAACATTTAAAAACGAAACGCAAAGCAAAATCTGGATTCTCCCAAAATGTGCCATGTCAAGGGGTTGGCTGAGTCAAATCATGACTCTGCAAGAGTTAATAAAGTGGCCGATTGGGTTTGACATAGGCTGACAGGTAAGGCCAGCAGATTATCTTTCATGTACGAAAGGAATATGTATGATAGCAATTACTTCTTCTGCTGGCTGCACAAAGAGAATGAAATATTTATAGCTTGGATATACTAGAATTTGGTACACGTGCAAAAGGCACTTGTATGAGGTCTGCTAAGCTATTTTAGCATTGACTGAGCTCATTCCGTTACTTAATTGGTACTGATAGTATGTCTCGTGTGATAAGAAATGAATCTTCGGGAAGCAGTACAACAGTATCTTTATAACTACTGGGTGGGTAAAGTGAAACTTTGTAACCTTTTTATAATGTATGGATTATTTAATATCAAATTTTGAAAGTTACAATGAAGTCATGGTATTGTTTACATGGAAATAACAATGCGCAGCTTTGTTAATAGATTGCTTGGACATGACATTTATATTGCTTTGATAATCGATAGTCACATTTGTATTCAATTTTAAACCTCGCAAAATAAATCTAAGTTTAGACAACATATACTGTTATCGGGCTTTCACTCCTCGACAGCTATTTTCTTTCCTTTGGAAAGGGTATATTCTCACATCGTTTCTCCCTTTTATGATCAATATATATCCTGATTTATTATACTGCATTCAGTCGGACTTTTCACACAGGCCTGGGGTGACCGCCCATATAAAAATATATATAATGCAAACCTGGATGAAATTTCGAGATAAGGAAAACGGTATTGTCATAAACGTTATACATTTTACCAATGAGCTCAGAGCTTTTTTGGCTGAAAAAAACCTTGCCAAGAAAAGACTTATTAATATACTATGATAGTTTTGAAGATGACAAAGGTCCGTGGCATGTCACGGGTAGGACCACATAACCATAACAATTCATCACCATGGGTCACTAGTTCAACGACATTTGGGTAGGACGACACACTTAAAGGACGCATGGACAGGACCACACACATATATAAAGGACGTATGGGTAAGACCACACACTTATCTAAAGGACGTATGGGTAGGACCACATAATCATAATAATTCATCACCATGGGCCGTTCATGGAAGGATATATGGGTAGGACGACACACTTAAAGGGCGTGCGGATTGGACAACACTGTCATGATTCATCAAAACGGGCTATCATTTCAAAGACATATGTTGGATGACACACTTAAAGGAAGCATGGGCAAAACCACACATACATATAAAGGACGTATGGGTAGGACCACACTATCATTATAATTCATCACCAATGACCGTCAGTTCAAGGACATATGGGTAGGACGACACAATCATTGTTAATTATTAACAATCAACGAAAGGGCTCATGCGCAGGACAACATATTCATTACTAATCATTAATATGGATCATCAGTAAATGGACGCAGTGGTTGGACGACACGTTTAAAGAGCGTAAGGGAAGAGCCATAGTTAACCATAAACTTGGGCCACCAGGTAACGGGCGCATGTATAATAATACCCAGTCATAATAATCGTTTATTTTAGGTTATCAGCTAAAAAGGCTCATGGGTATTTTTTTTTCAATTCATTCCTATTAATTTATCCTGGACCATCTAATAGTATGCAATGCTAATAGACAGAACCTCCAGTACAGACGATAACACATGTAGTATTCACGAGACTGCAGTATGTAATTCAAACATATTTATTCAAACTGGGTTGCCTTATAGTACAATGAGACTAATGTATGGGTTCTTGAGACACGGAGAGACGCACAATATATAAACAGAACAAAAAGGACATTACAAAGCTATGTTAACTATATAAGTGAAGATATTATATAAGAAGATACAATGTCTGTATGACTGTACTTATATATAAGCACCAAACAATTGATTGATGTTCGACATCAAAAAATATATATACAAGAAATATATGAGTTATGAGTCAGACAGGCGAGAGAACAATATGACTTGCTACTTTGTTCTGAAAGATCGGGAACAACACATCTAGTACTGACAACATAAGTTTGTACTTCATAAAAAATGAGGGTATTCATAGCATCAGGTAAGTCTTTATTAACAAACATAACAATTTCAACTAGCCTTATATGCACAATATCACGAAATAAATTGGGGTCACGTGGGTACCAGGAGCTAGAGCGGGGGCAACACTGTCGAGTTAGATATTTCTAAAATCGACAGTACAATGGGCAGAACAGAAAAAAGTGTATAGGATCTTCGCAGGGATGAGTGCAGGGGCACGTTGTATGATGTAATATGTTGGCTTTATATTGATCATTGTTCAGTTTAGAGAAACCCAAATGCAGTTGTGTGTGGCATATGTTTTATCCATTTCCGTGTGAATAGGACTGGGGAACAATGTATACCGCGATCAAGGTTTGTTGCAGTTTGGATATGAAGATATGAAGATAAATTCAGTCTTTGATGTCGGAGATTGTTCCATTGCATGATGCATCAGGTACAAAGTAACTGCCCATGCGTTGAGTTCTGCATTTAATACGCCGAATATGTCCAGGTTGACGTAAAATACGGGCAGAAGGCGTGTGGGGCAGAGGGTCAGAATGATCAGAGGGCGTCAAATTGTGATACGTTTTGTAAAAAAGAATGAGTTTAATTATGTATATACGTCTGTTTTCCAAAGCTGACCACCCAATTTCTTGTACTAAATTCACGCGTGATGTACATGTATGTCTTAGTGCTCCAGTACAAATTTTGGCGATCTGAGATTGTACAGATTCGAACATGTGTGATAAGCCCTGGCCACAGTTATCAAAGAGGCACAGCTTTATTCGAAGGTGGGTCGAACTAAAGAAAGATAGAATCTAGCTAGAGTTATACGTGAGAGTCTATATTTGAACCTACGGAGGAGAGCAATTCTCTGACTAGCTTTGTTAGTAATACGAATAACGTGGGCACGCCAAGATAGATTACTGCTCAAGATAACACCAATTAAGTATGAGTATCTTCTTAAGGTCATTGCTGATTCACCAAGAAAAAGCGGGGGATGATTTGGTTTTTGCCATTTAGAAGAGAACACAACAGATATAGATTTCAGGGCATTCAAGATTACACGCCAAAACTTTCTCCAGTTCCATAAATATAGATTTGTATTTAGTTGATGAGAAGACAAAGCCGAGGTGTCAATGAGTTCAACGAGTTGACCGGGTAGACGATGGCAATTGCCAGTAACTAGAGCCCCAAGACGTGTGGAAATTTCTTTCCAGACGCATTCGCAGTTCTGCCTTTCTAAGAACTTAGGAATTTTCAAACTGAATCAACATCTGAATCTCTTCTACTTTTCCAGTATTCCTGATACGCGGACGTTTGCGAAAAGACTCTTAAGTCATTATGTGATGGGGAATAAGAAGGGCCGGGGTTAGGATGTATATCACTTGCTGACATGATGATTATACAATTTCAGAATGATATGACAGACACAAAGGAATCCGTTTAGTAGCAAAGTCATGAGTGATAAGGCCAAGAAACTAAATGACATTGTCATTTCTTTTTCAACAGATACGTTTGCAAAGTATGAGCAAATAGTGTGCCTACTACATCTACCTACATGTCATCCAATGGATACTCTCTATTGCTCAATACTGATGCCCATTAAAATAAAAATGATAAAAAGTTATCCCAATACAAATACAAATAACTCTTGGAAGAAGTTGGCGACCAAAAAAAACAAAATTTTGAAAAAAGCAATGCCAACTGTTCGTTGCCCATGGTCAGTATTGATATCACAATATTGTAATGCAAGCAACATAGCGACATACAAAACATTCAAGTTAAAACATAGTGAACTGTTTACAAGACAGGTGTGGGCTGAACGCAAGATTATAGGAAAGGTTACGACTGATGATAATTCTGGAGCATATCAAATGCATCCAAGGAAGTCAGTACCACCATAACAAACAACAAAAACAAAACAGTTGCAGGCGCACAATAAGCTAACTGTGGGTTAAACCTTAGGCTTCTTACCAGGCTAATGGTTATTAGCCACCATTTGAACTGCCTAATATTAAAATAAATGTAAACCGATTACTTTTACCATCGTGGCTCTCATACATGTGAAGAGGGAGTACAAACAGATCATAAATCCTGCATGTGCGAATACATGATTGTTGTCATGATTAAAGCAGAACTAATAGCTTACTTTCGTGTACCTTATTCTCTGCAGTGAAAAAATAGAAAACAAAACAAAAAAGAATATCTCTTTTGCACATACATGTAAGTCGACAGTGAAACAAACTGGCTGAAAGGGAGGGAGCGTCGGGTATATGTGTAAAGCAGTTCCGACAACATCGAGACATATCGAGAATAATCCCAAGGCGGGGGGGGGGGGGAGGTGAGACCTTTACAAACTACACTACCGCTTGAGAGATAAGTCTATAGAGATAAGCATTTTGGAATACATTCTTATGAAACAGGTGACATACACGTTAATAAGATGGTGATACGTGTTGTCAACGACCTTTGAAAAAGTAGCAAAAAGTACTGGAATCCAGGACTGGAATGAGGAAGCTCATTAAATACTACAACATGTCTTTGATTACATGTACCTTGTGAGACAATACTGACATAATACTGACATGAAAGTTATACAATGATTGGATTAGATACAAGTTCGTAAATGAATTAATAAATCGTTTGTTAACCGGATGCATGGTTGGCTGAGCGGTAAGACGATCGCCTTTCACGTCTACGACCCGGTTCAATTCTCGTCCTGGGAAGCATGTGGAGAAAGTTCCTACCACTTTAACCGTGCATGGTGGTTTTTTCTCCGAATTCTCCGGTTTCCTCCACCATGGATAAGGTAGGAAGTATACGTCAACATCTTTGCCATGGAGAATGACTCGATAAGTCAATGCTTGCAATGCTTAACTTCTTTCACAATCCATGTAAAATAATGTGTCTATACTTTTTGTTGGTACAAACAGTATGAAAATAAAAATGGTAAAATACTTGGAAAAGAAACCCACTCACAAACATATATGAAACACATGGGTAGTCTTAATATGTACAGAAATTCGAATTATGAAATACAGACACAGACAGATCTCCTCATTGTCGATTATCTCATATATCTACCATAAAAAATATTGAGTCTCCTTTTGTGAGTCTGGGTTTCCTTTGATGAAGTAGCAGCGTATGTTATTACTTTCCAAGTGAGCTATAATTGAAGGGTTTACACGTGAGGATTATAGGTGACATCTGGTGTTGAGTTGGCTGGATTTATGAGCACTGCAGTTTAAATCATACAAGGTAAAAAAATTGTGGGTATCCTCATCATGGATCAAGAACAAATGGAGACAGAACAATATCAGTAAAACAAATATTTTTTTTTTAAAGATTTTATAAGATGACTAAAATGTATACCACTTTCTTCTCAAAACAAGAATTAATTTCTAATGATAAGAAAGAAGAATAGATATTTGTTGTCACTATGTTTCAATTTTCTTGTCTCGAGGAAAGATCCCCTTTGACTACCAAGATTGCTTCAAGATTCTCTTTTGACACAAGGTTTCAGCTATCTTTAGTATAATATTTATTATCGTATAAAACTGCCGATAGCCTTATATAAATGATAAGTTATTTCATAGTTGCATGCACGACAGAAAGAGTCACAGGTCGTTTTGTTTTGAATTGTAACTCTATAAAATAAAGGAAATTGGGGTCCTCTAAAATGATACCAGCTGATTTTTTGTTAAATTGTCGGTCTTAAACCCCTTATACTCAATGATTCTCGGAGAAGTAAGGTGTTTGCATGCGACTAGGAATAGATCACTCCAGTATTCCAAGGAGCATGTGACCAGGAATAGATCCGGATAGTATTCCAAGGAGCATAGGATCGTGCATTGTTCAGATCAGCAAAGTTGACACCTGTGTAATCTCAAATGATCCATTTAAGGGAGTCATCAGAGGAACCAGAAAGGGAAAAAGTGCAAAAGTTCAGGGAGTTAACAGAGTTGGAGATAGAAGGCAGGGTACCAAAGTTACGGACATAGCCAGGGAAATCTGTTGAAAAAAAAGGTGGATAAGGCCCTCAAGGTACTCGTTTTTACGTGTTTGACTCTGTATTAGCTGAAATAAATTGTTTTCGGGAACTAAATCAAATAGACGGGGACCTTATTCACTAGCACTGTGTCCACAATCCCACGATTGATTGCAGTCACCAAAGCTTCAAGAAAGGGTGAGAAATTTAGGGTCAGAGGTGAATGCATTGCCGACAGATTTCATAACCAGATCGCATTTTACAGTGACCTGACCAGTAGGACGAGATTAAACACCAAGTGAAACTTTCCGAAGCTTTAACGTGATTTCGACCCCACAGTATTCACAATGTCTGGACTTCAAATCGAATCATCTGGCACATGGTACATAGGCTCCATCATAAAGAGCAACGTCACCTCTGGCACCATGGACTTGATCTTTGTACAGAGGTGGTTGAAAGCCATCTGGACACAACAGCTCATCAGCGTAGTTGGTATCTAACCATGTTCCAGACAGAGTGATGATATTGATATTCTCGGATTTCTCAAGGAGACTTAGTTCATTGTATTTTCACCTTACTCTTTAGACTACGGGCGGTAGCCTAACAAGAAGAAAAAAACTGTTCCTGTAGTTCATGGATTAGATTTGGATTTTGGGTGAATACGAAAAAAAGTGCACCACTAAAGATTAAGTTAATATGTCTTATGCCTGAAAAAAAAAATTGAAATTGTTAAAAGGACATTGCTGTAAAAATATTCAAGATAGAACCACCTAATTATAAATGCCGACTGAAACAGTGTAAAAACATGCATCACGATGTTATTGCAATTATTAAAGATCTCAATAACGGCTCTGTACTGTTAAGTTGAGACACTCATTACATCAATGCCCTGAAAATTTATCTGTTGTCTTCACTGCCAAAATTATTGAATATCACCATCCACCTGTTCATCTGGGTCCCTCAGCCATACCTGAGGCCACCTGTACCCCCCATCTGGCATAACTTCTTATCTAACCAATCTCCTACTACCTCCTAAATTAGGTCGAGCAACACGTCATTCTACACACATGCGCACTATCCAGTGTAGGACTCTTCGTTTTGACGGCTCCTTTCTCCCTGGTACTTTCAAACTTTGGAAGAACCTACCTATGGACATTTGAGGTTCTATCTCGCTTCAAATCAAAACTTAAGACTACCATGCTGGTGGTGAACAATGTGATCAACTTTTTTCCTGCGGGCATTGTTTTATCTAATATCTGCCAAACCCTAGCAACGGCTAGGCTTCCTTGGGCCTAAGTTTAACCTTTGTAAAGTAAATGTAGTTCCTCGTGCTACTTGCTCGTGCGTTTTTCCCTACTGAAGACGTTACTCATTTCTTTCTTTTATTTTGTCCGAAACATGCGCTCCCGAGAAAGAAACTTTTCGATTATACAATATCTCTGTTAGCTCCGTGTGGTCACCCTAACCTGATAATCCACATAGCTAGCTAAAGACTGCTTCATAACTTCCTCAGTGGCAGCAAAGAACTCCATAATATCCTTAACATACAGATTGCATAGCAGTACAAAGTTAAGACTTTGAAAGCAGGCGATTTGTTTTCTAATCCCTTCCATCATCATGCATTATTATTCTCTCTTTACTATTAATTCTATCTCATCTACTCACCATATGATATAAAAATACTCTCTATGCTCTCTTATGATATATAGCAATAAGTTAACCACAATTTAAATCATATATGTGTAGTTATTGACTTATTTGCAACAATTTCTCCGAGTTGCTATTGTCAATAGTAAATAATATGCCTAGTAACAATACGTTACATTATAATCTCAATATGTCTTTTCAATGCCATATTGACTAATCATAATTGTATATGATGATACCAATAGTTTCCCTTGTAGACTATCTGTCTGGTTACATAGTTTGTAATGTCTTGTGTGTATTGTATATATAATGTGGGTCTCTCCATGTCTGGAGAACCCATTGTTATTAGTAACTTTTATACTATAGAGTAAGCCAGTATGAATAAATATGTTTAAACCTAAACTTATGAGGGCATGGGTAAAGTTGGACCCCGTAACAAGCAGCTCAAACCTGACCATAAGGCAAAATTGAAAATATGACTCAAAATATGGAAACTTTAAATTGGCCGAAACACAGGATGTAGAGTTTAAGCACACTATATTTGCGCCAAGAATAGGACAGTGGTAATATTTACATATATCAGTAATGATACACGTCTGAAAAATGTAAAATTATTGGCAACAGATAATGTAAGACTAGACAATAGTAATTAATCTTTAACACGGGTCATCAATTTTTGAAAGTATGTGTACTACTACCCAATAAATTGTTTATATGGGAAGTTACTTAAACGACGTGCACGCAGGAATAACAATTACAGTTAAATTTCAAAACGGATGATCACTTCAAGGACGTAGGGTTAGGACTTCACTATCATAATTGATATTTAATATAGGCAATTGCCGAAAGGACCTGTGGCTTCTACTACACAATCATAGTGAAACTTTAATACGAGTAAGTGCTAAGGGACGTATGGTTATGACAACAGTCATAATCAACTTTCAGTATGGGCAATCGCTAAAGGGATGTGTGGCTAACTACACGATTATAATTAATCTTTAAAATGGGAAATCACTTAAAGGACGTACATGTAAGACAACACAATTTTAATTGATCGTTTATATGGATTATCAGTTTATGGACGTGTGGGTGTGACTTTATTTTCAATTACTATAAACCATTGCCATGTGTTCAGTTGGAAACCTGGTTTCAGATTTTTTGTAAGGATTAAAGATTACTGACAAAGCAACAAGGGCTACGAGCTCCCCCTGAGAAAACCCTCTTTGGTACATATCGCAGCAAGTCTGTTCTCCTCCACGCGATACTTTGAAATTATGTAACGACGATGCATTATAATCTAGCTTTGCTGGGTACTCAACTCTTACATACAGTTGGCAAACAATATTCTTATGTAAACAGTTTCACGCAATATTACTGGGTAGTCTCTATCAAATGTCGCTGTCTTCACGCATATTTTATAATTAGGAGTTGCAATCAAATGGTTTCTAATGTGAGCACATCCGACCAATGTTAAATTTCAAATACTCCGCTATCAAAAAAAAAAGGTCGGGCAACCTTTATTTATATAGTGATTTTATTTTCATCTAAGAGATATAAATATTATATTTTCTAAAATTAAACAAAAAGGCATTGGAAGAACATATAATTTAGTCCTATTATATATATATATATATATATATATATATATATATATATATATATATATATATATATATATATATATGGTCAATTTACTTCATCTCATCCATTCATTCCCCTGTTTACTTACCATCCATTCTCTATTTATCCACTTTTTAAATATCTGTTAATCGGTACATTTTTGTATGTATTGTATTTTTTAGGTAGGTAGGTAGGTATCCCTCACAATATTTTGCATTGAAGTGTCTCTTATAGTAAGCGCTTAGATTTAGTGACAGTGCCGGTGTGACTTACAACATGCATTGAGGATTTTCGGCACAGCATGAGAGGAAAAGAGGAAAGTTTAAAATTACCTTTAGAACGAATATATAGCTTTTAGCGGTGGATAGGCCATTCAATATGAATGCTGATGGTTTTTGGTACAATTTAACGCCTAAGTATATGCAGTGGGAATCATCAATCATTCGCGTTGACAAATTGATGGCTATCTATATTGAGTTAGTTAAATTAATTGGTCAAGGATGACATACAAAGCGCTCGAATAATTCTAGCACATTATTGAATTAACCCACTTCTGATAGCGCTCCCCACGGATAGAATTTCTAGACTGAAATGGATGTGGTTATATTTATGAGCTTGACACGCCTCAAAAGTCTCCCAGGCTGAGTGTGTTTGTCACGCAGGAGACTGGCGTATTGAAATGTCCCTCTGCCAACCGTTTTGAAACTACTTCAAAATACTGGCTCGTATCTCATTGTTGATTCCAGATCTTTTTAATGCTTGGTGACATGTATATAGAGTTGTTCAGCAAAGTGACTAGCTTTATGGTATCTCTTTTGTACCCCGTAAAAATAAGGAGAAGGTCTAGCTACCTTTAGATTAATCCTTTAATGATTTGATAACATTTACCTCAGCCCCCTCCCTTCCCATGTCTGAAAGTTCAATTCACCTTGGCCAGTCCATGCAGTACGCCCGTATACAGTATAGCAGTGTCACTGTGAACATAAGTATAAAACTGGGACATCGATCAGTCCTTTTTGATTCTGAGAATTAACCCCCAGTATCTTCACAGTTCCTGAAATACGCTTTCTTTGGTGGCCTCTCTTGCTAAGCACAAAAAAATGCTTTGCAATTGTATGAATGCACATTGGTGATTCAATTATTTCCTAAACCCTGGCCTGAAGTATTGAAACGGTGCATTTTAAAAATATACATTGCGTTCAATTGGCACCAATTGGCAATAAAACCTTAAAGGAGGGAATATGAACTGGAAAATCAGGTAACCACGCTTATGACAAGTCAAGCCAGCAAATATTCATGCATTCTGTGCAAAAACCCTTTCTGTAAGGAGTTTTTTATTTCTCTTCAGTGATTTCATTATGTGTACAAAACTCTCTGCAGAGGATTTTTTTAGCAAAGAGTTTGAAATTTCCTCCAGGGATATTTGTGCATCAACTCCTTCACTGAGTTAAAAACTCAGTACAAAATTTTAAAAAAAACCAGTCAGATTAGTCTGAAACATTAGCAGTACCCATCATGTACTATTACACTGGAGCCGTTCAATCAATAAATAGTGGCTGTCGTAAATAAGCTCATCTCTGAAACCTCTCGGTTTGGCATTGATATTTTTCCTTCTGGATGCGTTGGTGGTATGAATTTATTGACGTTTTCGGATGTAGTATAAAATTGTTGCCATTCCGAACTCACTACTCAAGTTAAGCATAACAGGAGACACAAACAAGACGTCCACGGGCATGGGCCATCTTCCATGACACAGTGTGGACTAGATCCTGACTGTCCGGTCCACCGAATACCATGTCTTTGATAAAACTATGCTACAATTGTTCAAATATAGCAGGAAAGCTCTCAACTTAGCTTGCTGACTTTTTTCTTTAATTTTTGATATTGGGGGGGGGGGTATTATTGTTTTGCTTTGTAATTTGACCTCCCTATTTGTGGCTAGAGTTCTTGACAACCATACAGTAACTATAAGAAAGACCTATAGAGGAAACACTGAGTGGGCCATACATGCAGTTGTGACCAATATAATTAGGGATGTATTAGAAGGAAGCTTAAAACTAATGCTGTGTCAACATGATAAAATGTCCATACCAACGGCAGTAAATGAATATGCAAGTTAGGAGGTGGATTTAGTCCTCATTTATAAGAAAGGACAAAAATTAATGACGTGATCATAGCTGTTTTTCAGTTTCGTCTGCATTCGATAGCCCTGCGGAAAATATAAATCTTGAAAATATTCCTTTGTGAACATAGGGATCTATGACTGAGGACATCGTGTGACTGAGCGCCAGAGAGCTTTTTTTTAACCACAGGCCAGCGTCATCTATCGGGACAATCCTGCTTTGTTATGGATAGTGGTCACCGGTGTTCCATTATAAAGTCAAAATTTGAATCATATTGTGATCATTTATATATAGATAATTTTTTATCGTTAGCAGAGGATTTTAAATTCGGTACAAGAAGTTTTTACATCCTTTCTGGGTGTTTATAATTTCGTCCAGACGAGGACATGGTTTTAGTCCACTTGAACTGAATTTCTTGTCTTCACTTTGATTCAAAATAGTGCATATCCCAAAATAATGCATGTCCCACGTTACTTGACTTAGTATTTTACGAAGGACGTTGTACCTAGTTTGCGCTACAGACCTCACACAAAAACACCATTCTCTTTACTGATTGGCCACTATAAATACAACATTAATGACGTCATCACACGACCCAAACTGATTAATGTTAATGGAAGTACCTCCCTGAACACAGGAACATACTGAACTACTGTATTACCTGTGTAAATTGTAATTACATTATAAAGACACCCGTAAAACGCCATGGAGCCAAATATGAATGCACGTATGATGAGCTTTACTATCTCAGACTGATTCACCTTTTATGCAGGCATAAAATTAATTTTTGTCAATGGTATTTGCAAACATCATGAGCAAAATAATAGAACTATTTTAAACACAGTAATGATGCACCACGGAGCGAGTTTATGTGTTTATGTATTGTATAGCTCTATCATGTTCACCTTTGATTTAAGTTCGAATAATCAACCTGCGTACCATTTGTCTAAGGAAGCAACAATGTATACAAAAGTAAACTTTTAATATGGCGTCAAGTCCTATACTAGGTGTACTGACTTGTGATATAATTTACCAATCTCATCTACATATGTGCTTTTAAACCTACTCTGATGATACGTGTATATTTTACATGAACATATCTATGTTTGTTATGTATTTTATGTACTGTCTACTATGGACTTTGTTTAAGTCTGAAATAAAACTTACTTACTTACTTAAATAGTGAAAATTTGCTTTCCATTCTGTGTCTTATAGTGTGTGCCGTAAAACCCCTATTTACATGAGGATAGTTGCCCAGAACCTTAAACTATTAATTGGTTTTAATTACGCGTAACAACTTCTTTCAAAATATACTGTAGCAACACTCAGGGCCCAGGTTAACAGAAAGGTGTGGCTCTAATTCTGGTTAATTGTGTCTTTTGAAATGCATTGTATCATCATCTTACATTCTACAAAATATAACACTAACCCTTATTTCCCAACACACACACGCGCAGACACAGGAAAAAAATATTTTTCTGTTTGTTTGCAATAGTTCATCAAGCCATGGCTCTCAGACTCACGGTCTTGTGTTCCTTCTTTCTTCTTTTTTATCACTCCAATTTTGTTTCTATTTTAAGTTCTTTCTTTCTCTTTTTATTGTTTCGTCTACTATGAGTTTAGTACAAAGAAGAAGAATATAAAATCGAATAGGTTTTGCGTTTTAGGAAGCAGATTAATGCAAGTTATATGGAAAAATCTTGGTATACCTCGCGGAGATCTGCAACTAAATGCCCCACCTCAAAGGAACACTTTCTTTTAAAATTTCAGAAACAAGAAGCGCAAGATTCATTTTGAACAAGGGAGAAAGAGGTCTGCCGGTATTACAAATTGTTAGTTTCTTAGGGAAAAGGAGTGTAACCGGGATGTAAGTTTTAGAAAACTTGGAAAATGGCACCCCACCCCATCCCCTTACAGGCCCCACTGCAATGTTGAACATGAAATTAACTAGCAGCATAAACTGGCATTGGGTGCGCACTGGTGCTGATGATATAAAACTGAACAGAAAGTCCTTCAAAATTGGACAACTGTACGTGAAATGGACAGAGATAGATAAATAAATCTAGCAGAGGCAATAATCGTAAATATGAATTATAATGGTACACTGGGAGGCAGTACCTCTTTCAATTATAATGATGCAAATTTTAAAATCTTTTTAGTGACTGAGTCAAAAACCTATCTTTGCCACCTATTCAATGCACCCAGCCCAAGAAAAGCTCGTATCTGGAGCATTCTCTCGGTCCCTTCATATGTATGCATGATGCTCCTGGACTAAAGGGTCTGTTGATATTGACCCAGAAAGAGTTAATGAAGATATTCAATTAATCCCTCGTCATGTGCCGCACAGGGACGGGTTTTCAAATGTCGCCGCCCCTTAAGGCGAGAAAGATCTGTATACCAAATAAGCAACAACAACAACAACAACAACAAACAAAAAAAAAAGAAAGAAAGAAAAGAAATGAATGTTTGTGTCACGTATAAGTATTTCCTCTCGTGATGAGAAACCGATGGAGTATATTTAAACATCTAAAGATCACCATAAGATATCCAAAGTTAATTTTGGAGTACTCGCTGGAATTTGAACCCCGAACCTCCGAAAGTACCACCTTGTGATGATCTGCAACAGTACCACCCAGGCGGAAAGAGGCCAATGTCTTAAACATGTGTCACAACTCATACTTACAAAAAAATACCAGTTTTATCATGTAATTTGATTTTTTTGGGCGACTCGCAGTGACACAGTCCTGAAGGCATTTTATATTGAAACGGCAAAAGAAGGAAATGAAAAATTACAGAACATTGAAGTGGAAGTTTTAATTGTGCAATATTTAATCGCTTTTGTTATTCGCTGGTCACGTGAGATTGCTGTCATTGTTCGATTGCGTGTGTGTGTGTGTGTGTGTGTGTGTGTGTGTGTGTGGGCTTGTGTGTGAGACATTTTTCAATATGCCGGTGAACGGGCAAGAATGTAAAATGCTCTTATAATTTACAGGTACTTTCCTTTCAGGGTCACAGGTGTTGCTCATCCGGTCTCTTTATTATCCTTAGTTGTGCTCTCATGCCACCATAAATGACTAAATGCACTTGAAGAAATCAGGTAACCCGCGCCCACTTATACATACATCCCCATCACTTCCTTCTCCACTTGACTCTCAACCCAATGGAGCAATAGTCATGCATTTCGTGGTATTAAAGTTTCACTGAATGCACGTCCATATATTAACACTTTGCCCGCTCATCCACAGTAGAGAGTCCTTCTGACCGCTTATCCACAGTAGAAAGTCCTGTTAACCAAATTACAAAATAACTGTCTAATAATTATGATATATTTATGCCTTAATTGGAAAATAGTAATATACAAACTGCCGTATAGTTTGATTGTTTTTCTTAATTACGGGATACTACCTCGCGGTTAGAACATAGATACCTCGTGCTTGCGAGATATAAATGAACATTGGGTAGGCACTGATCACCCGTGGAAAATTATAAAAAAAATATATACATTGCATACACGATATGACAGACAATATAAGTAGGCGCCGACATGTATATACTTGTATCATTAAAATCCAGATGATATGAGGAGCTTCAGGCAGGACACTGTTGCATATCTTACAACCGTTGGGTTTCTATAGTGAATTGTTGAACCAATTCAAATATAATTATCCATAGTAAATGTATAATTTTATTCCCAAAGGAAAACATAATTGTTAATAGTAAGGTCTAAATTGATCGTTAATACTAACAATATTTCCATTATATGTGTGCGGTGAGACAGTCATATTAAAATGATTTGTAGTCATTTTTTTTTTTTTTTTTTTTTTTTTTTTTTAGCTACAAAACATTCAGAATATTAATGTTATTACGTCTAAACAAAGGATTGTTCGTGAGCTGTATCCAGTGCACATCAGCATATAATATCCCCGTCACTATCCGCAAAAGTAGGCATGCGAGCTTTATTTACTGGGTTGTTTACCTCTCTCTTAAAAGGGTTCAACGTTGGGCGACTCAATCTGATGAGGTAGTTAGTTCCAGGAAACCATTGAAAATAAGGATTCTCTTCTCAAGTTTATTCTGCAAGCAATAAGTGCAATATCTTTTAATTTCTTAGATTATGTCCTGGCGGGATTGAAGGTGCAATCCTTGCTTGAAGCTATAGACGGACATGCCTATTTACTACTTTGTACTTCTAACCCAGTGTTTGTATGCATGTGTGAGCTCCTTTCTTCTTTTTGTTCTTTTTCTATCCTTTTATTTTTTTCAAGGCTGAAGCATTTCCCATTTCATCTCTTCAATATAATAGGGGCCTCTGGATGTTTACTTGCATCCATTACTGCTCCCACGTCCACTTGTGTACACGTTTAAGATCAGATTAGAAATGCTTCAAATAGCACTAGTCCCCGCAGACATACATGTGCCAACAAATGCACAAGAATGGCTGTATCAAAATTGTGAATTTGTTGCATCTGTGAAGATGATAGGAATATGATACGTCAAGCATGTAATTGTACTTGGTCACAACATCAGCAGGTTTATGCTGACGGGCTGGATTTTTGTTGAATGCGATCATGCTTTAAACGATTAGCTTAAACTTCCCTAGGCATAAAGAACAACATCTGCCGGGGAATCGACGGGGATACAGTAACACATATATTTCATTATTGATAAAAATCAGGGCGTAGGCTCAGCGCAATTTAATACAGAAATTAGGTTTTTGATGTCATAGAGCCCTCTTCTCTTTTTGCGGCCATCCATTAAGGAACAGTGTAAGCTACCCTAGGGCGTTCATCAGTGCTTTTTGACGGCGGTACATGATTGTTTTCCAATGTTCTAATACGGTCCATGGCTTAGTGATGTAAGTTAAGCATCTATATACATACATATAAATATATATATATATATATATATGTATATATATATATATATATATATATATATATATATATATATATATATATATGGGTGAATTTAAATGTTAAGATATTCAAAAGAAATGTCAAATCAGTGTGTGTAAAGTTCAATGAAGTAACAACGTGCCCCACAGCAATAGCTGACCATGGTACTGCATTTGAAGACACGAAGAGAGCGCGGCGCAGTGACAAAGCAGAAAAAACGGCCTTTTTTATACACTCATGGACTTTACACTTGGTGTGTCGCCTTTGGAAAAAATACAAGGCAGTAAATAAGCCTATATCATTTTCATCATATTAGGATTGAGCGAGGTCCTATAAAGTACTCCAGTTCCACATAAGCAATCCACTTATCGTTACCAAACCAAGTACTGAGTAGAATAATGTGCTACACCAAGGCTGGTTCCTTTTTTCCTGGGTATGAAAGTTTCGCGTAATATGTGTAGCAGGCGATGTGTTTGTACGCTGCGAGGCAAGCTGTTCCCACAGACTGAGTATATACTACCTATTGATGTGAGACCACGTACGCCGGTGCTTCAATCAATGGTACTTCTATGAGAAGCATGGTACGAAATCATTATAATGATTAGCGACATGTAGAGGATAGAACGTGACTAACTGTTCTTGGGCATTGATAATAGGAACAAATAAAACAAACGAGCAGGACTTTTCACGGTATAACAGAGCTAAATGTTATGGTTTAACGTAGTTTGGCAACATATGTCCGTACAGTGTAGGATTATAATGAACCTCTCCAAATTACTTATTTCAGAAGGTTAAGTATCGTTTGTGCAAGTAAGAAAGACGCAGGGGTTCCTATTAGACCCATTATTGCTCATTATTTACGTGAGCGACATAACAGACATTGTGCAGTCTGAAATGAGACTTTACGCTGATGACAGGACCCTTAATACGCAAACTGACGACACAGTTGAAAGTGCGGTTATACTAAACCAAAACCTTACGTCAGTTTCAGACTGGTCATACCAATGGCTTGTAAGATTTAATCCTACCAAAACCAAAGAACCTTTGTTTAGATAATAGAAACGCATGCTGATCATCCTGATTTAGTATTTGAGCAAGTAATTATTGACATAGTTGATTAACACAAACGCCTTTGCGTTATATTGTCTTCGGATCGCAGCTGAGCGGCGCTCATTAATCATAGGGTACTTTAGCTAAATCAAGGATAATGATAGGCATTTTGAAATGTATACAGTTCAAACATAATAGACGTGCACTTGAATCCTTGCATTTTTCTTTTGTTAGACCCTGCTAAGAATGTGCCAATGTAGTTTGGGATGGATGCACACAGTCAGACAGGGACCTTCTTGAAAGTGTTCAGCTGACTGCAGCCAGAGTTGTTACGGGGCTTTGAGCCATACTACCCAGTTAACAATGGGAGTTGGGACAACATTGGCCCAATGCTGAGCTATCCATGCCAACGTTGTGCCAATGTTGGGCCAACGTTTAATGCTAGCTGGGTAGCCAAGGTAAAATATATGCTGAAACGGGATGGCAGCCACTTTCTGAACGACGACGGCAACACAAACTCGTACTTACGTACAAAATAGCTCATAGACTGGCTCCTGCGTATTTGTGCAATATATTTCCACATTCTGTAGAATAACGAAATGATATAACATCAGGTCAAGGCTGGACATTAACTCAATTTATGGTCGTACAAATACCTCTTGTAATTCCTTTTTTCATGCCATAGTGCCCGAATGGAACCTTCTTCCACAACCAATTAGAAAATCGGACGATTCAGATGAATTTAAGAAGGAGTTGAATCAATCAATGCCGAAATGTGATGAAATGTTTTATTGTGGAGATCGAAGGATAAGTATTATTCACGCTAGACTAAGAATGGGTTGTATCCAGCTGAACAATGATTTTGTACAGGATGAATCTAATTGGATCACCACTTTGTTCCTGTGGTACCTCGGCAGAGGATAGTTTTCATTATTTTGTCCAATGCAACAAACACATCACGGCGAGAGACGAACTCTAAACTAAAACAATTCCCCTTGCGGACTTCAATTTAAAAATCGGCTGGTAGCTGTGCCTTCATAATTAGCCACACAATTAGACAGAAGGTAAACACAACGATAAGTCACATATATTCTACTTGTTACATCCAATTATATATCCATGTATTTACGGGAATAATTCACACCCATTTCCTAATTCTCTCCCAATTTCCCTTCATATTTGTTATGTTCTGTGCATTCTCTATTTGTCATCTAGATATTATCCACTTTTTGTTGTATTGTCAATTCATGTATCAGGGGCCCTAATATGGGTTGTACCAGTTTGCCAATTGTTTGTGAGAATGAAATATGTTTAAACCAAATGCGCAGTTGTTCTATCGTTTCAAAAGGCTGTAAAACCATTAGAAAGATTCACAAAGTTGGTTTAGCCAAGGACGACAAACTGTGAGAGAACGACACTCACCTGGAATGTGAGTCCACAGGCTACAGTATATATAAACGAACCCCAAGGGAACCTTGAAATTATTGCATATGTAGTAGTTTGGTAGTTTATTTTATTGACATATGGGAGTCTCGGTAGACTCATTTTTCATACATAATCAATGCTAATACATAAAATACAATAATATAACCTGTGGATCAAGTCTAACTTAGAAAGTGAAAAAATATAATCATGTCTGTACTTTAACAAGTTTTTACCGTGAGGGTCGCACACGAAAACTTAGTATTCGTTCAATTGTGATTTCATGAAACATCAATGCAAATATCGCCCCAGAGTGAGTAAAATGTCATGTTGCTTTGCGTTTATAATTTCAGCAGCAAACTTTTCATCAGCATTCAGAGCATCAATGTCCATGAAATTCTCACTAGCTCTGGCAAATAAAATCTGTCTCTTGTTGTCGTATTTTGCATAATCTATGAGGAAATGTTGTTCAGTTTCAATAGAGTCAGACGAACAATTCAGGCATTTCCTCTCATATGCTGTTTTGACGGGTCTAGTATGGCGACCTGATTTGATTCTCAAATTATGTGAACTTAAACTAAACTTTAGCCTATATATATGTAACAATAGGCAGTGCAATGTAATAGGGTTCCATACAAAATTTCGACTGGAATAATCTGTAAGACCGTAGCTTTGAATCCGCATTCACCGTCACAAGTTCAGCATTTATCATGTTTATTACCTTACCAGCTAACTGAATATTCATGTTTCAGATTTCGGAGAAACACCTTATCATTTGTCACATATTGATTTTCCCAGAATGGGTGCATGTTCACACATCTGAATATCCCAGACACCACAGTGCACCAGTTCTTTTGATTATAGTTGTGAAAGGCTATGAAGCTGTATAGGCACATTTAACTAAGTTATCTTCTGGAAGTTCAATATCTAACCGGCAGCTGATCATTCTAAATTTTTAACACAGATCTAGACTGAAAAGTCCGGTGTCAGCATACATGTATATACCAATTGTTAGCGTTTGAACACGGACATCAAGCTTGTATTTCAATTGTTTCAGTTGAGCTTTTTCAAGGACATCAAATGCCTTATCTTTCGTCCAAACTTCACACTCATACGTTCAAATCGGCAGGATTTGGCAGTTATTATAGGAGATACCTTACCCATGGCAAAATACCACAGCTGTGAACTGGTATTAATGACTCGCTTTGCCCGTTCTTCTGGGTGAATGGGCGTACTACTTAATGGGTGCCGCTTTACAGACTCTAGAACAACTTTGGTTTATCTCTTAAGGTTTGCTGTTCAATGTGAATACACCTTGACGTTTGCGTTTATTATAAAACATGTTTTTTAGTTTGTGATAGGTTAACAATCAAACGCCACATTGTGCAATATGTACAGAGACAACCTAACTGCCTATGCACACCACTGAGTGTATCTGCAAAGAGGCCGAGATTGTCCGCATACAATAATTTATAAATAAGCAAGCTTTTACGAATATTCCACGTTCCTCGTGTAAGAATGAACCCATGTCACTGATCAAGGAGCCTTTGGGAACACCGTATTCACTTTCAAATGGTTCACCTAATATACTTTGCCATCTGCCTCTCAATGTGGCTGTTTGAAACATGCTTTTTGAATATCTAAATAGTTTCCACATACTCCACGTTGTTTTACAGAGGGTCACGGTTGATGTAATGAAATGCTTTAGTAAAATCTAAGAAGCAAACATAAAGTGGTTTACCAAAATATTTTTGCGCTTTGATGAGGATATATAATATATACATGTTATCTACACTCCGCGGTGTAGCACAGAAACCGGCTTGAAACTTATCATAATGAGCGAAGGCTGTTTCTTAAGACAAATAAACCGTTTAAAATTGATTCAAACAGTTTGCCAAGAGTAATTAGAAGTGTCATTTTGCGACAATTTGGGGGCTGCGCTTTTACCCCCTTTTTGTGCAATGGGTTGATAATTCCGTATTACCATTGACTTGGGACATCGCCCGACTTGAAGATGAAGTTATAAAGGGATAGCAACCGTGGCAACAATATTTCATCTGCGTACTTTGAAAATCACCCACTAATCCCGTCGTGAGCAGGAGCGTTAGAGTTTTTTTAACTTGCACATGTGATACTACATCTCTTCTTCGCTAATTGGTTGATTTTGAATTTCAGGAATATGCCACACGATACACTGGAGTGGCTTGATTAGGCTTCTGGGTGCCTCTTTATAAAAAAACCAAGATGTGGTGACGCTAGGCAGGGTTCCTGAGTTAGGAATCTTGGGAGTGGCATTTGCCCAGGTTAATGGGTTTTGGGTGTCTGGGCGGAACTACTGTTTCACTTTATTCGCCAGCAGTTATTTTGGCCAGTAAGTGAAGTGTATGTCATCTTTTTTGAGGTCTAGGTCGGTGTTGGCTGTGTAGATAAAGTTGGGTGACATGCTGCAGTGGCGTTTTGTATGTGTATTAAAACTTTCAATCTTGCTGTTAGTGCCACTGAATCTGCAGTAGGCGAGACCGGGGAGCTGGCAGCTATCTGACGGGACCAGATATAAAAATTGTAGCTTTTGGAAAAGTGACCTCAGTACAGTTTATGAGTATGTCTATCTTTGTGTTAAGGTAGCGGACAGATTCAGCAGAATGTACATTTATACCTTCAGTATGGATCGTGACATAGTGTAGTTAGTTCTCACTTGCTAGTATGAGAGTAGGCAGTCTGTACATTATGTTCTCTGTCTTAGCACAGCTGAAGCACGTACCAAGTGATTCAGTGTTGAGGTCATTAACTAGGGAAATACGATGAAGCCAGATTCTTGGTGTTTGAACTACCTATGATATTTGTTTTCTGTTCCTTGGAGCTGGTGGATGGTCACCGTGTTCTTCACCGCTTGGAGGTAAGAGTGACGTGGGTCCCACTTATGATTGATTATAACCTTGTTGTCCAATGTTTGTTCTTATTCCAGGCAATTCCTCGCTCGTACTGTGGCATTTACAGGGTGTTATTATCATTGGGATTGTGTAATCTGCAGTATCAGGATTAGCTAGGGAAGCTGGTTGTTTATTCGCTGCTCTTACCGTGGTTGTTGCACCAGAGATGTTGTGTGGTTTTGAGCCATGGCTTTTTTTTGTGAAACTTGAGAGTTTTTTAGGTTCACTATGTCGGTATAAAAGGTGTTTTTGTTTATTTTATAAGCATTTAGTTCTGATATTAGCTCTGCTATTTCCGCTTCTAGCTGGTTCAGTTTACAGGTCGATTGGATGAGCTTTTAGCATAATTCACATTTATGCTTTTTCAGTTGTTAGGGTGATATTGGTCCATAGACTAGCATGTACTAGCGTGCTAAGGCCACTTCCGTTGCTTTGTGAGGTTTTTGTGGTGTCGTTGGAGGGAGAGCAAAGTAACCTCGGTAGGGAGTCATCTGCACTCTCACTGCCAGCTTGGACGGGCTCTTTGGGAGACCCAGTTGGCTGTGTCTGTTGTAGCAGTTTAGGATCTGTCATTTGAGGAATTTGGCTTTGTTTGTTTCCTCCTCTAAAGAGCAACTTTGTTGGTCTCTATCTGGGATAGTTGTGTTTTCAACTCCTGAGTCTATCATATCAAAGAGTGTTGCTAGTTCAGTGAAATCCCTGTTGACCAAAAAGTGAATGTATTCACTCTCACTCATAACAGTTCCTGCGTCCACGACTGCTATTGTTACAAAACTGTTATTACAGCACTTTATGTATGAGTTAGCTGGCGCAGGGATACCAATCTGTGCTTTGTTTTCATCTTGACAACACACGTGTGCTTTCATTACTTTGCCACCCATTAGCTGTTTTCTGTAGTATCGTTCTATTGCTTTGAACTGCATCTTGGGCCTGTCAGCGTAGAAAAGTATATTTCTTGCTTCATCATCCATTGCAAGTATTCCTGAATTGTCCAAATCTTCAAATGGCAAGTTAAAGAACACCTCTTCTATTTCTTTCTCTCTTTCTTTCTTTCTTTCTTTTTCTTTCTTCCTTTTTTTTTTGTTTTTTGTTTTGTTTTTGTGTTTCGTAATTGCATATTTTGGTCTAACACTTGAATCTGTCACACAATCCACATTGTCACCCACTTATTCATTCTGCCTGGGGCCTCATTATTTGATAGCCATCACAAGAAACCAGTTGGGCATAACGACAAACAAAGTAAACTGTATTGAATAAAACAATAGGTGCATCATGACCAATGTGCTAAAATTAGTAGGATATATAAAAAATACATAGCCTGACAAGCGGTCACCTAAATCAAGACTCATGTCCGGTGATTTCATCAACCACGATTTGTTATTCAGATGTAGTAAAATTACAGCGTTATAAATGTGAATTTGTGACTGATATTGCGTGGCAATCCTCGTAATTATATCTGCTTATTCCCTGTAAATGCCGGCGAGAAGCAGTAGTTGTTAAAATGTGCTCTCTGTGTAGTACACTGTATGTGCAAATGGGGAACAATATGTGAAAAACAGGCCATTAAGCTATTAGCTCAACATCATCTACTGGCAAATAAAATAAACTATAACCGCATATCAATCATTAGATATTTTTTCGTGAAAGACCCAGTCAGTTTGAAAAGGCTGTTTCTTCGTCCTGTCATTATTTCTCAGACCAATGTAGAAAAAGCAATCCGAAACCACCAGTCAGGGTATGTCCCAGGTCAACAGCTTTTTCCGAGACTTCTGGACAAGAGAAGTTGCTGATTTGACTTGATGTTACTGGAAAATGTATGTTGTGCGGCTGAATTAATATCAGGTAGTACTAATGGGTAATGGGAGTGGAGACTGTTATAGCGAGAGCTAGTAAGTAGGTTATGGTTTTGTCAAGAATGGGTCCCAAACGAGACGTATTTAGGTGTGGCGGGTCACGTGTCTGTTAGTCCGAATACATGACTTCATCAGAACATGTGTCACGTTCGTTCTGTAGTCGCAACGACATAAGAGAGACTAAAGATTTATGAAGAATGGGTATCCGAACCATTTCTATTCACATGTTGCAAGTGACCTACATGTGAATGCAAAAATATTATTTAGCGAGAACGTACGTCACGGTGGTTTCGCATTCGCAAAGAGATAAACTTGTCCAGCCTGTTATTGTATCCAAATCACCATTTCACACAGTGGAACACACGAGATGATGTGGTAATTATGCTCATCCATGTTTTTTGGGAACCAACATTACATTGCTTTATCATGTTTATATTGTTTGAATTCCTTTCTTTGTTCATACGTTGCCAGCCATGAAGTTATGTTTTACTTGGTTGAGGCAAAATGTCACTTGTTTTATTGATTGTTTAAAAAATAATTCTAGGATTAAGGAAAAAGAAAAGTAATGCTGGAGATTGTAGATGCAGTCTGTCAGAAAAGCGGGTTGTTAAGTTAGTTTTCAATAACAGAGAAAGGGACAAACAGATAAATGCGTCATTATCGTTTATCACCCGCTGCAATATCTAACTACATGTCATGTCTTGAGAATCGAATAAAGGCATAAATTTATTTCATTGTTGCGTTAGAAATGTGACAGTAATTCCAGAAAGACGGGATATCATTGTAAAAATAATAATAATAATAATAATAATAATAATAATAATAATAATAATAATAATAATAATAATAATAATAATAATAATAATAATAATAATAATAATAATAATAATAATAATAATAATAATAATTTAAAACACTGTGCAGGTTTATAATTGGTCAAACACTCGACCACACTTTCTGGTTTGCTTCTGAAATAAGAATAAAGAACAATTCATTAAAAACTGGCAGATTATTCCAGAGTGATAGCCGCAATATTAATTATGAATGTGTACTGACCATCGTGTACAAAATTAAACTGGCAGGGTACTAAACTCAACATACGTGCGGTTCAGTACCTTCAATAAAACTTGCAAGGAACTGGATGGAGTAAAGGCGGGGGAAAAGGCAATTGTTCATTCGAAAATTTAGACTACATGCGAGATCCAGCATCACATATATTTTCTGGTTGTCAGTTCCCCAGCCGAGACACTGTTGGCACAAAACCTGCAATGATAAGCACCCAGCAGCAAGATTGTGTAACATGTATTTACGTCTGTCCATGTTTTCTACATTGCATCTGGTTTTGTATATAAATTGTAACTCAGGATGGTTGTACTATTATAATTTCGGGGTGGGTGGGTGTCTGTTTTTGTATGGGGGGACTTTCTCTTTCTAGTTTCGTTTTAACCAATTTAATTTCGGTATTTGTTTCGGATTTTTGGCGGGGGTTCTCTGCCTTTTTGTTTTGCTTTTGTTTACTTTTTTTTTTTTTTTTTCTTTGATTTTGTTTCCTTCCATGTTTTTGATGGGCGTTAATCTGCCCTCTTATCTGTTCATTTAAGTACCTAATCACGGACTACTAAGAAATTTTCATTCGAGCTTAGCAAAATCTGTATTGGAAGTTGCAGAATCTCGATAGGTGAGCTATATTCAGAAAAAAGTGTCAACTTTTTTTCAAATCAACTGTGACGTGGCAAACAAACACTGCAAATAACTGGTGATTAATAGACACCAAACATTCAAGAACACTACCTTGTGGCACACCAGATCCAATCTGTACCAAAGGTTTCCCGTCCAGAACTATTATTTGTTTACCATTACTAGAATGGTAGAACGGTGACATTTTTTGTTTTGGTATGTATATAAGCTTGGCATCCTACAGCACTCATAAATGTCAGGAAGTTTGAAGTTGTGTCGAGATACCTGCCTTGTTGCAGCAAAAGTCTCAAATGGAAGAAGTAGGACAGTTTGTCTCAGTTCTCCCTTAGGAGTGGTCCACTTCTTCCCAATATGTTCCATTTCTCTCCATTAGATTGACTGAGCATCACACTCACTTGTAAACTCAAACGATACATTTAGAACGTGACAACAGTGTTTTTAAAGTTTCTTTGTCTTGACTTAAAGTGCAATTGACAAAAATATCACTATTGATGTCAAGGGTAGCTGGTCAAAAAAGACTACAACATAAACAGGGTAGAAAGCGTGAATAACAGTTAGTTTTATCACCTGGTGAAAATAAATACACCATAAGTCAAGGTCACATATACATTATAGATCTGGGATATGTGAAGGCTAATTTATCGAAATATATGGCGGAGGACTAGCACAGAACATTATACTTGCCAATATTTACAGGCTTCCTAGGAATGTACATGATAATTTGAATTTGTAAATTTACATGTTCTCAAATACTCTGGAAAAACTTGAAAGGATCAACACAGAATCCATCCTAATGGGAGACTTTAATATGAACCTTTTAAAATTACTTGAAAAGAACACATATATATGTTTTCTTTTATTCAATGACTTCGCATAGCTTCTTTTCAAAACTTACTATACCAACTCGTTTCTCAAATAAAAATGGAACATTGATTGATAATATCTTCTGTAAATTAAGCAAAGCAATACTTCAATCAGCATCAGGAACCATTAACAAAACATTATCAGACCATCAACCATACTTTACCTGCTTAGATGCTACATTCTCAAAAGATTTTACTCCTACATTTATTAAAATACCTTCAAGAACAACCCACAGAAAGCAGATGATTTATAAGAAGATCTACTGAATACTAACTTGAATGAAAAATTAGAAACAAGCGAGAATCCCAATGTAAATTATAATTTCATAAATGATACCATTACAAAAAAAAAGGATAGATACACACATGCCTTGCAGGGCTGTACGTTTAATAAATATATGCATAAGAAAAATAAATGAATCTTATTTCTATTAAACACACAGATAATTTATATGAAGAACTCAGAATTACAAACCCTGAAACTGAGGGAATACACTACTCTGAAAAACTAACATGGCAACCTACAATGGTATATTAAAAAAGAATATACGCAACGCCAAGAAATATTATTATGATTTTATTTTCAAAAATTTCAAGAATAACATTTGGAAAACTTCGACGACGCTATGTAAAATATGAAGCAAGACAAAACTTGAAACAGTCTTTTCCAGACTACTTTCTGTTAGATGACAAAGCTGAAGATAATAAACTCATCATTGCAAAAAAATTAATGCCTCCTTCACAAAAATAGAGCCTGATCACAAAGTAAGTCCCCCGGCCGAGTTTAGGTTTTTATCAAACATTGTTCCATATGGACTACAATTGTACGAGTTTTGGTCGAATAAATGAATTCTGTCTGTCTTTTGATGGGATATTCTTCCTTTAAAATAGAAAAGACAATCAGTTCTCATCATTTGAAGGCAAAATGTTTATTCTAAAATAAAAGATAGGACTTTGTGTTTCGTAAAGATTTAGAAAGGATACCACGAGGTACAAAGAGAGGACTGATATGGGACGTGTACCCCCCCCCCCCAAAAGGAATCCATAAAACTACTAGTAAATGGCCAAACAACGAAACATAGCACTGTTCCTGTGATCGGCTGTTCGACAAATGTTTCATTGCTTTTGTTTCAGACTTGTTTGGGTGTCGTGCTAATCTTGCTTGCTTTTGGAACTTGCTGTAAGCTAGATGTTGAGTGGGCCCACTCACATGGTCTTGTGGAAAATGTTTATCTGGTCATGAACAATGGTTCCAAGAAAAGTGTTTCGTTGGTTTTCGTGTATTGTCCATTTACATACTGTGTGTCAATTGGATGTGGTAATGGAAAACAGACTGCTATTGTGACTGTTGGTTCCAAAGAAAAAGTTTCTTTGGTCTTATTTCAGTCGTGGTTAGCGCGACCTGCTAATCCCAGCTGATATTAGAACTAAGATGAAGGTATGCTAGATTCTAAGTGGACTCTATTACAAGGTCCCATACAAAATACTTACCTGGTCACGACTTCAATGGCCACAAGGAAGAAATGTTTCATTGATTTTCAGGTACAGTTAAGTTACAAAATGTGTTCCTATTACATGTGATGATGCAAAATAACACTGTTGTCGTGGCTGTTCGTTATGAAAACGCTTTATCCCTTTTGTGTTAGACGTAGTTCTAGTTGCCTTGTATTGGCGGTTGATTAGACGGGAATTAGGTGTACACAAGATGCTAAGTTACCTTGTTATGACAAGTGGTTCCATGATAAAAGGTGTTTCATTGGTTTTCATTCATAGTTCATTTACCTTATCAAATGTGTCCCATTGCATGTGGTAATGCAAAATAGCACTGAACATTGTTGTGGCTAGTAGTTAAAACTAACTCTTAAGTTTTGTTTCAGAGGCTGGTCTGTCAACTACCGGGTAACTGTCCGTAGTGTGTTTATAATGTGTTTACATTTTCCAGGACGGGATTAAGACACAATTTGTAAACAATAATTTGTTTGAACCTTAAATATTTCCATATTTTTCACACGAATGTACACTTTACTGATAAGCCACGATATCAAAGGGGAACAAAGACCCCATAGTTAACTCATCCCCAGAAAATTTATGTCTGCAGTTACGAGACAGGATTTATTTTACTCGGTCATCATTCAAATTCAAATCTAGAACTATACACTCTTTATTTAGGGATGCCTATATTTGCTACGATACATGGTAATGGCTTAGTAACCACGTTTACTGTAGTATTTTATTGTATTTCATGTCATTGTATGAACATAAGGAAAGGGCCTTGTAGTAGTCAATGCCTAATGCCCAATCGTTGCTAAAGAAACAATTTTAACTTTGCTCACTTTAGGCACCCACTTTAGCCCAGGGGTATTATGCTTCTCCCCAAAAGTTTTTTTTTTTTTTCCTTTTTTTTATTCCATGCTCCAGTGCGCCTTGCTCATAAATGGGAAGTTTCAAAAGTAGTTCATATTTTAGCGATTTGTCTTAGCTTTTTTGATGTATGTGAGCATTAGGTCAGGTGCTCTGGGTAAATCGCTACAGCAAAATAGATAATGACCATTTTGGTGTGTCCCACTTCTCCCCAGTCTCCCCTGTTTAAGAGACCATTATGTCCAAGGGTTTTTTGGGGGAGTGGTGGTTTTGTTTTTTTTTTTTTTTTGTTTTTGTTTTTTGTTTCTTTGTTTGTTTGTTTGTTTTTTTTTTTGTTTTTTTTTTTTTTGTTTTTGTTTTTGTTTTTTTTTTCAAATTTTAATTCAGGTAAAATGTTCATAGTCCTTTCTTCCGTAACAGAAATGTACTTACTTTTATCTCTAGCTTGCCGACAATGTGCAGACTCCATTTGGTCATGCCTGGCCCAATGAGCAGTGAACATTACTGAAAGCGTTTGCTTTCTCTTAGTTGTCTACGAGATCTGAGGTGTCTACATTAACGGAGTGATTGGCTTCTCTAACACCTGCCCAGAGCACTGTCTTGCAAAGACTGGTTTAAAGTAGATTTACTAGACAAGTTTCAAACTTTTGAATACCATGCTTTCCCCAGAAACAGTTGAGCCACGTTTGACCCCAGTGCTCGAACCTATAATGTTTTAAGACACGGATGTAAGCAAAGGTGACAAATATGGTCTATGAGGCCTCATGGAGAAACCCATATACCGCTTACCAAGCAATACCCCCCTCCCCAAAGCAATACTGCTCCCGCCCCCACCAGGTCGTGCTGTTGGCATGTCACGCGCCATTTCACCGAGGGTCACGACCAGACAATACGCAACGCCACTGCTCTCATTGTTTTCGCAAAGCAGACACGTTGTGGGTATCGTGCCTGCTTCGTACGACACAAAGCAAAATGTCAAAGATTGAAATCTGATGTCTTGACGTGATGCCTGGGTTGCTTATTGAAGACAGCCGGAGAGACAAATTACCCTTGTGTATTCACCAGACTGGGACAAAATTTTATTTTAAAATCACGTAATCATTTAAAATGAAGCGTGGTGCAGTGTGGATTGCAAGTCAAGACAGTATTCAATAACGCCCAGTTTGATGCATACCCTCATCTATTTTCAACTTTAAGATGATATGGCTGGTGACTAAGGGCGAGTAGTGTACATGTTTTGAACGTAGCTTCTTGTTCACTACAGCTTAGCTACGCAGATTTGTGTGTCACATTGGTTAGCATGTATGAACCAATTGTCAGTAAATATGTGGTGCCTGATAATTATTCAGGGTATTGTACAAATTTTTCTTTTCTTGAATTTTGATAAAACTATCTTTTCGTGGATTGGACATGCGACGCCGACAGTCACGTCGTACAAATCTGACAAAATCGCCCACATCTTCATCACACATACTATAAAATATGCCATTCGAAATATATCCTCACTAGTTTCAGCATTTAATAATAATTCCATTGGACCCGCAATATAGGTAAATTAAAATCAACAGAAATCACAATAAAATACATGTACACACCTAGTATATGCATGACGCAAGAGACATGGACAACCGCTATATAAATAACGTAAGTGTAAAATATGGAAAGTAGACTGGGTCATGCCGCATACCATGGTATCACTTTAAAATTACTATACGAGCAGCCCTAAGCATTTTGCCAGGATGTTCATGTACTTTAACCATAATAAGCATATGTTTGGAAATTCACTTTCTAACAGCATATATAAAATGTTCTGATGAAAACTGTTAGTTTTTACTAAACCTGTAAGCCCGACTGATCCCGTTTAATATTTTTATTGATAGTTGACATCTGTACTGCCGGCGTCATAAGAAAACGGCTCAAGAATGGCATGTTTAGGGTCAAAACAAAGAACTATTGTTGGCTTTTAATGTGCATCTATATGTAACATACGGGACCATTATCCCAAATAGGTGTGTAAGGTGCGGTTGCCGCATGCTCAGACTGCAAAGCAAATTTACAGACAAGATAAGCTGTCTAGTTTGTAACCAATTATGTAAAAACCCGCCAGTACTTACGGACCTGTATCCACTACCAGGGCAATTCTCCCCACTCAGCTCCAACTTTGACTCAGTGGAAGCTCTTGGATCGTGTGCCCACTGCTAATACTTAATTCATAGCCTGGGGCGACTTAAGTGTCTGATACAACATTCCCATTCTGGGGCCAACCACTGCTAACAACTGTTAATTTCAAGGCATTGTATTTGCATTTTTAGTTAATACTCACAGTGGAAAAATCCCATCATCTATTTTACATAACATTCAGTCGACAAATTAACCTTGTGTTAACATTAATCATACATGTATTTTGGATACTACCTCCTCAAAATATTCAATCTGAACTAACCCGTGGACTTGGCTGCCATTTTGCAAGTTGTAGATTCCATACCCAATGGTTTGTAATTGAGAATAGTATAGGGACGATGTTTGGGGGGGGGTTATAATACATGAGTATATATAAGACAAAAATATACATATTGCAAATATATGAGCATTAATAATGATATGATATATGCTGTGGCCGCAATTCACTTCGATATCTAAATCAAATGTATTTTCGTATGACTGTCTCACAATGAATCCGAATTGCTCAAAATGTTCATCAACACGTGCATTATTTGCGGGCTCAAGGTATCATGTCGCATGTGGATTTGTAACTAATGATAATGACTGCTTGAGCTTTGACCGAGCAGGCAGATTAAACTTTAGAAAGTAACCCATGTTTTAAAAGTATTTTAACGATCGTTTGCCTTGGTAACTCGGAGAACGAACACCTGGAACCTAGCGAAATATTATGATCACGATCACTGAAGACCCAGAGCTAAGCTGTCTCACAAAACAACCCTGGCTTTGCAGCTTTGCTGTTTCCCCAGCCCAAGCTAACCCTTAAGACAAGTTGAAATATAGTGCTGTTTCAATTGTCTTTTACTGCCATACAACGGTACACAACGGCCACTTTCTCGATAAAACCTTTCAGACAGGGTTGATCAATTTTTATTACTTGAGGGGGTCTTGAAACTATTTTGTTCCCCGAAACACACATATATTTTTGTAAAGCCTAAGGTAACTTGGACATTTGTTGTAACATGTTTCAAACCGATGTTATGTGATATGTTATCGCATTTTGATACCCATACAAGGTCCATGATATACAATGTAAAATGTGGAATATAAAGCACATGATTATATACACTATATACATAAAATAAAATCACCAAAATGCATTAGAGACTGTTTAAACTCCCTAATGACAGGGGCCTAATGAATTTGAAAACATGCACCGCCACTTCCGGTCCAGGGGAAAACCCAGTACAGTTCAGAAAGAAAATGGCACTTTGGTGGACTGGAAATGAGTTATGAGCGGCATCAAACTATATTATAATGTGGGCAATTTATCAAAAAGTGTTCCTTGTCTTCAATGGAGTTTTGATTTCAATAAACACATAATCTGTCCCGTAAAATTTCATTTTCGTATCTGCCAATTTCGATGCTTAATTCATGATTGCTAAGTCGATAAAAACTAGCGGCAGCCATTTTTTTATTACATAATCTAGGTAGTTTTCCATGCAGTTTGCTTTTATAAGTTTATGTAGGGGTGTAATTTTGAAGAAGTGTCAGAGGACGTGTCTTGATAAATGTCCGAGAGAAAAATATTGCCGATGTTGCTCACGTAAGCGAAGTGATAACTGTCGGAGGAGATTGTACCCAAATCATTTCCTTTGTTAATCCATATATAACCAAAACTATTATTTTCCAATATTTTCTTTTCACATTACCTCCTTTGAAGTCAGTTTAATTTGTTAACTGGGCACATCCGGAGGCACTCGTATAAATTGATGAATTAGATGTAAAGGACAACACGCATGCAAACTTAATGTCTCAAACTACATCACTTGGATACTGGTGTACATAAAATACACAATGCTCTTATGAATTTACCCCTTTATGTGCTGGATACACACCACAGAGATAAGAAACTCAACTTTTCTAACATCAATAAACATAGGACAGGTTCCAAAGCAAATGTATCTCATATCAGGCCCAGATGTATACGCATTAAATGCCGTTTTTAAAATGTTAAGCTTACTACATACTTAAACCAGATATTTACATATAGCGTACTGAAATTTCCTTCAGTTTTGCTAACTCCCCGAATATATCAATGATAACAATCCTCAGTTCCCTCACTTAATAGGCCCGTAATATGCGTGGTGGTGTTTGCGGACAGTATATCTCTGTAATAGATTGATTTGATTGATCATGCCACACCCCGTCCCAGGCAAAAAAAAAAAGAGAGATATTTTGATCAGATTTTTCGTTTGAAATGCGGTCAGCCGAAGTGATGACAATCGTGATCCTTCTGCTTCTTTTCACCATTCACAAGATGTGAAAGATTACCATACGAAATGCGTTGTTAACATTCATTTTATTTGTGCATTATTAAAGCTGTATACATTTTTTACTTCAAAATCTGACATTTTTGTTCAAGAAGCCAGTACCTTTGCCTCTCAAACATTATCTATCCAGAAGAAAAATCACCCAAGGAAAGCAAACTCTATGGAGCCTGCACTTCGGGAAATTAAGGTTCTGAGTAAGTCATCTCTTTTTGCGATTTGTAACTGATGTTAGCCCTGTTGACAGACTATGACAGACTATATACACATAGCAGATCAGCTGAAAAAAAAATAAATAAAAAATAATAATAATAATAATAATACCAGCACACGGACTAAAAGGTCAGTCAGTCTTAGCTGAACACGGTAACACTACCCAGACACTGAGTATGCTACTTCCAGAATGCCACTTACCATAGAGGTCACTAGCCTTTACATGTGTTTCATGAAAAATACTATTTTGATCACCAGTGCGTCTTCTTGTTAACGGAATAGTTAAACCTCCTAATGCATCTCGCCAAAGAGACCTTCCAATGTGCCATGTTCTAATTTGGGTTTGTAAGCTTAATGCTTTCAACTACAAATTTGCCAGTAGCCAGAGTCAGTCAGGTGGAAGTTTGCCTCGTTTGGTTAATATACTTTTGCTGGAAAAAGTGGCTGCCACACTGCTAGGATACCACAATTGGGGACCAGATTATTTCAGTCAATGCTTCTGTGGGTGTTAGTTTTGTGTTTCTTACGCTGTGGCTAAAATTGTTGTCCGCTGAGGAAAATCCCACTAAATCTCTTCGTTTAACCCTTTTTCTTCGTTGAACAGGACTCAATCATCAGCTATGTGGTGGGGGAATATGCTGCGATAAATGTTGATGCTGGATATGTTATTGTGATAGCTTAATTACGATCATGGAAAAAATATACATTTTCTATAAACATTTTGCATAACATTTAAAACTGCGACAACTTATAGCCAGACCTTTAGGGCATATTCATAGAAAAGGATTTATGACGCACAAAAGGGTTTAAAGTCGATCACTTTGTAATTTTGCTGCACGTTAGGTATAGCGCATTTACATTCTATACACAAAATTCCAATCTTCTTCAGCATGAAGGCAAATGGTATATTTGTGGCATTGTTGCAACTCCCACCACGTTACTTTTTGTAACTTCCTGGCGCAGTCGCCAAATGTGCCAATCCCCGTCTGAAAATATGACTAGTGCTGCGTGATCGAGACCTCGTCCGTGATATCGAGCTGGCTTTCACTAACCCGCCGCTTCAAGACACCTCGAATGCTTGAAGAGCCGTGCCAGCTGGCTAGTTTTCACGTCATCTCCCAAGCTATGATCAAGACTCTTCTGTCTTGAGCACAAGATCCTTTTCACGCGTGAAAAGTACCTCGCTTCCTGAGCATGCGCACTTGTGAGCTTAAATAATCTGGTTCCCACTATCGGTTTTGCCTTACTAAAACGTTATTGCCCCTAGAGTAGAAAAACTTTGCAGGTTTGAGAGTAACCTACAGTTGCGACTGAAAGTAACTTAACCAAAATTTGCGCGCACTCGCAAATTGCTCGCACTTTGCTCACACTTTGCTCGGGCTCGCACCCGCGGGTTGCTCGCAGTTGTTTTCTGATCTACCCGCACCCTTGCTCGCAAGCACCCTCACGCTCACCCGGGAGTTCCATGTGCTCGCGGGTACTGACTAACCCGCGGGCACACTGGAAAGACCAGCAGGCCCAGCCTTTTATACGCATACTATATTTCAGTCTTTAAACTTATTCATTATCTAACTGGAAATGTACCCCCCCCCCCAGCACATCTCAACAAGTCACCCCCCCTCCTCACCCCCCCCCCAAAAGAATGATAGTGGCTAGTATCCGTCTATAGATACCCACATGTAGATATAGGCTTATTTGAGTATGTCTTTTTCCGTTAGCCACATAATTATTATTTCTACACATATGTTGGGCCTGCATGTGACTCTCGGGGAAGTAAATGTCACACTCAAGTCGGTTTTATTTTGCTGTACATTCGAGAGAAGAGTAACTATTGAATGTGAATGGAGTAATTTACATATTAATTGTTGAAAGAAATACACTGCTAAAAATAGCTACAAGATGCCCCCGGATATTGTGCTCTGTTATCACCAGGTCCATGGGTCTATGAAAAACTGTAAATATTCCATGTACTTGTGAATAAAATCAGACCAGATTGTTCTAACGTTAGATCTACAAGTTATCGATTCGCACTCAGTAGAGATAAGCTGGGCTAGCTTGGATGTGTCAACGCCTTCAAAATTTGAAGCCAAACCGGGAAATAAGACTGCAATCGCTACAGATTTTGACCATGTTCTTATACATTTACATTACAATTCAATAGCCGTTTTTACAATATTTTAGCCAAATCAAACAAACACTAACATTTGGCTTAAGGCACCAGTGATTCCTGGCTGGTAAATTCGATAACGAGACAAGCCCCCCCCCCCCCCCAGACGTTGGGATAAAGTTGAAGAATGTGGATTTCTGGAATTTTTTGGACCCCATGGTTGCATGTATCCAGTCTCTAATGCTGCATACATGTTCATGTAAATGTGAGTTTTTGTTTTTGCACTGTTGGCATTCATAAAGACCGATGAATATTTTTTTTCTCCCAGACCTCATTACTATGTTCTTAAAATGCAAGTCACTTCAATATGGGCGATCACGACTAACTACCACCCCCCCCCCCCCAAAAAAAAACTTATGCAACCACCCCACCCCCGTCTACCAATTAGCCCCAGGCTCCATTGTTATTGGAAGCTGGTCAGTGTGTTCAGCAGAATTTCATTACCCAGGGGCTGTGGGCACGCATGGAGCATTGGGGGCAGCATCACTTTGGTCCGACAGGTTGCATCTCGGCAATAACCATGAAGCGGGTATCGAAAAATAGCAGTGCGTATGGCAGTCATGAAGTACTCGAGATAAGGAAATTAGCTCAATTAGACGGCAATCAAGTCGTGTACTGCACTGGACTTACTGATTGATTGATTCATATATTCATATTTCTTTATTTAATGGGGGCGGGGGTGGGTGGGTTGTAACCACCAGACATGTTGTATCATCTCAAGTGTCAAGAAAAATTTATATTAACTGCGCAGAAACAAACTTTGTTTCCATGAACATACCACTTTTCCTTTTTTTTTTTTTTTGTTTGTTTTGTTTTAGCGTGGAGCGTCACAGGAGCAACCGATTAACACCACAAGATGGACACTATGTCACGCAAAGGAGCCCAGAATGGGAAGGACTAACTACTACCAAAACCAAAAGAAAAAAAAAACAACCCCCCCCCCCGCAACATAGTACCTTTTCAGTATCAATGAAACAAATTTGATTGTCCTGCATCCAAAATTGTTCAAATTCCAATTGAAGCACTGATGGCATGAACCATCACATGCCCAGACGGGTATATAGGTATATATGTTAAATTCATTTCACGGCAACTCCTCTCGAAAGTTTAATGTACTTTTTCCACTCATGGCAGCTTCGAATTTAGAGTGAAGTCAGGTGACGAGGGAAAGCCCAAATTTACCATTATGCAAAACGTATATTTTATATTCATGATTTTTGTAATATTATGCTCTCTTTGCATGTTGGCGCGCAAATGGTAACAGAAATTAGTCTCAGTCTCCATTGTTATTGGCAGCTGGTCAGTGTGGTCAGCAGAATTTCATTGGTCCACCAGGTTGCGTCTCGGCAATAACCATGAAGCGGGTATCGAAAAATAGCAGTGCGTATGGCAGTCATGAAGTACTCGAGATAAGGAAATTAGCTCAATTAGACGGCAATCAAGTCGTGTACTGCACTGGACTTACTGATTGATTGATTCATACATTCATATTTCTTTATTTAATGGGGGCGGGGGAGGGGGGTTGTAACCACCAGACATGTTGTATCATCTCAATAGGGGTTCTCTCAAGTGTCAATTAACTGCGCAGAAACAAACTTTGTTTACATGAGCAGACCACTTCCCCCCCCCCCCCTCCCTTTTTTTTTTTTTTTTTTTTTTTGGATCATGGAGTGCCACAGGAGCAATCGGTTAACACAGCAAGATGGACACTATGTCACGCCACGGAGCCCAGAATGGGAAGGAGATAGAACTTTGAAATTGGCAAAACTTGTTGCATCGGTACTTATTACGTTCCTTTGTTTCCAAGTCCACATTCAAAGTGACATAAAATACACTTGTTTTGACAAAATCAATACAATCCTAGTGTTTATAAACATATTATTTTTCAACACCTCCTTCACATGGAGATTTTGCGTCACCCGTATAGATTGGGCTTGACTTCATGGAAATGGGTTTTGTTTATTACTTACCTATAATACTTATTCAAATATAAATATTTGGCTCTTGAAAATATTGACTTGCTTTTTTCAATTTCAACAGGACAAGTTAAAAAAAAAGTATATTACTACAGGTACAGTGACATTTTCATTTTCATGTACATGGCAAGGAAGATCGCAACAGTTTACGTTTGTAACGATATGCACGATGTTGCATAACCGCGGCATAAAATAGATACACAAAGGAGCCAAATTACCTTTTTCCTTTGTACTTTAATAGCTTTGATCGTCTTCATGATTGACCATGGATGGTACATGCATGGCAATTCAGACATTAATTTGATTATTTTTTAAAATTGATCACCACCTGATTGTAAAAGATATACTAGTCGGGAGGTTCTCCATTAAAAAATTGGACACAGGGCAGTTTTATAAAGGTACATCATTACTTATTGCACTGAAACCTCATAATAACGACACTCAGATATCCGACATATTCTGACACCGGAAAATGTTCCTGAAGGTTATGGACAAACCAACTGATCAAAAACAATTTCGCGGATGTTTTTAATTTGAGACCCTATCAGACAATTACGCGGAGATTACTTGGAAAAAAACACCCCTAAATTGTAAATTTCCCCGCCGCGAAGTTGCTCTAAATTGACCCCCTTTCTCCCAACTAAACTGGAACGATCATGCGTACCCGTAGTATCCCCGAGTTAGGGGGCAGGGCGGCATCGCTGTTGAGCAAGATTGTTGGCGCTCTGCTCATGGAGGTATTACCGTTAATTTAATACGTCCATGCTCTACTGTAACGGGGAAAAAACACTCTGGGGGAGCCACAATCTATCCACAGAGGCAACAACAGATGCAAACTGAAAACAGCAGTTATTTTAAACTACATTGTATATCTCAAGATGTTGGTTTCTTCCTATCTGTTAATAGCAAGGGATAGGCAATTCCACAGTGATGCTCGACCAGAACGAGTCACATTCAAGGTTGCCTGCCTGCGAAGTCATTCAGCCGGCGAAGTGCCTGCATTACAGTGTGAATGTTAAAGCCCGTCATTAATGTGTCAGGAAGTACAAGCAGGGGTTTGCTTAGTTTTTCCTTAAAAATTACGCTTTTACTTTTGGGCCATTACTATTGCCAAACATTAGTTACGGTATTTCTATAGCAGACGGTGACTGAGTTTGCCTCCTTAGCTGACTCATGCCATTTTTATCTGCTACTGGACCCAGTCACCAGTCCAAGGCGCTTGGTCTTCCAAGCAGGTCGTCTGTGAAGCAGGCTTTCTACCTCCAGGAAAAATTTATCTGCACTTAAACATCAGCACATAAAAAAGTCTGCTTCTCAGGCAACCAAATAGGCAGTGATTGTACAAACTTGAAAGAGCCGAAAGTGCCTTATCAAGGTTTCATGCATTTAGCACACCTTGGGCACCGATCCGTGAAGATAAAGCGACAGCATCAACACAGTGTCGGCGCCGACCTGTTTGTACATGTAGATAGGAGCGGTGTCCTAATGTAATCAAAGATCTGAAGTGGCAGAATTCCATTTACATGCAAGCAGTGGATCTAGAATGCAATAGGTTTATTCTGGTTTACCTAAAATTGTATAACCTTAAACTTAACAGACTTGAAATTGACATTAAACAAATTCCTTTCCCCGCTCATCGTTTTCCTTGCATTTTTCAAACTTCAGTACTTCTTATAACTAGCGTGACAAAGAACTAACCGATGTTGCCTCCCAAATTATATTCTCTCCCCCGGGGTAACACAGAGCTTGATCTGCTTCAAACAATGTTTATAACAGTTCAGTACTAAATCGCTGAAACTAGACAGTTTTTATTCTGATCCTTCCAGTTCCTAATTAAGCCTACCCACCCCCGGTGGGGGGTGGGGGTGTAATCAAATGTAAATTGGATAGGTGGTGATGTAATTTAACTATTTTCTCTCATTTTCTGGTCATTAGTCGACACTATGTCATTATTTTGTTCTCAAGTTATTTACTGATTGATTATCCAACAATCTGTGTTGATACATTCATTGATGTAACATACGCTTACGTAATTTGTGATGTCCCTTGCATGTTGTACATATTCTGTTTTGTCGCTCCCTGTCTGGAGAATCCATTGTATTAGTCAACTTTTTGTACTGTGGGGCTATCCAGAATGAACAAAAATGTTTAAATCAAACGAAATAAAAAAAAAAAAAAGAGAGAACGATGCTATTTTCACCGTACGGTGAGAATAGCGTTTGGTCTATTTTCACCGTGCGGTGATAAAAGCGTTTGGAAGGAGTTTTGTCTATTTTCACCGTACGGTGAGGATAGGGTTTGGTCTATTTTCACCGTATGGCGGTGACGGTAGAGTTTGGTATATTTTCACGGTGAGGATAGAAGCGGCTCTATTTTCACCATCTGGAAATTGGAATTCGGAGCCTTTTCGCAAATTTATGGTTATGGCTTGTTGCATAGAACTGAGGCAAATTAAGATTGGAGAAATGCTTACTTAAGGGAGATAGCTACCTTTATAGTATAGTCAATAGGAAACGGGACTAAAGCAAAGTGCCCACTTACGGAGGGTTTACTGTAAAGCAATTACCTTGGCACCGTGACAGCATTAAATGCTTGGCTTTTTAACATCTGTGATTAATGTATATGAAGTTACTCTACCCACCCACGAGTCTTTCATTTTTGTTGCTTCGTGGATTTTTTTAATGCGATCCTTAACTTAAGTCATAACAAGATAGATCTATAAGTCACACTTAAGTTCCGTTTCTTCCATCTGTGACAATATTAAAGAAAAGTTTCTACTTTGTCTTGTTACCTAAATTTTTGCCTTTTCGCATAAAAAAACAGTGTTGGCTCTATAAAAACTATTAGATAATAAAAGCTGACATAACACCTCAGCAGATCTCATTATAAACCATGCTCAACTTGGATGTTAGGCCTTTTTATTATTTCAGCAAATGTTTGTTCCAATTCTCTTTTGTGCACAATATCATGACACAATGCTTTTCCAAAATATTCTTCCCTGGTTGACTTCTTTTCATCGCCGTACGTTAGAAATAGAGCAGCCCCTATTCTCACCATTAGATGAATATAGACCAAATTTTATCATCACCGTACGGTGAAAATAGACAAACACTATTCTCACCGTACGGTGAAAATAGACAAAACGCGATTCTCACAATACAGTGAAAAAAGTCACTCCGAAAAAGAAAACCTTGCCCCCACACTGTTACCTGCTGAGTGACTTAAAAATTTTGCTACATCATATTTTTCAGGACAAGAACCAAATACCATTGAAAATTTGGGTGCAACCTAGTCCATGGTCTAACGCTTGCAACTGAACTAGTAAATAGTAAATCGGGGGTGAAATTATGACTAACAGTCTTTTACATACATCAGAAAATTAGAAAGGGGCTAGTTCCGTGCCTGCTTAGCCTCTCGTGCCATCTTTCTATCTGGCTAAATAAAATGTCCCTGGAAAGAAAAAAACTATACCTATTTTACTGAATCCCCCCCCCCCCCCCGTGGACAATAAGTCAAGAATGAAAATAGAAACTTCTTATACAACTATGCTTGTGTGTTGTAGGGTAACGTGACGCAGGTATAATATCTGGAATGTTTTATATATATATTGATGGGCGAATGTTTTATACCTTTACTTATACCTGATACTGTTGCATGTTTCTTTTTATATGTATATATGTATAGAGAGAGAGAGAAATCTATTTTAATTTTTGTGTATATTTTATCCAGATATGAGTTTTAGGACCACCATGGAAATAAGTTGTTAAAACTTTCTGGTGCCATCCTAGGTTCTTTTCAACACTAATTGTATGTATTACAGTCCAATGTAATTATATGAACCTGAATAAAATCAATCAATCAATCAATGGCTTGCTTGGGTCTGCTAAGGCCTGCTAAGCAGACAAGCCAACAAAGCAAGAACACGAGACTTTCGCTGACATTGGTATTAAGATATGCTTTGAGAAACCGGTCAGAATATTTATATATATCTAATTTAATGTTGGAGAAATGCCTTGCGCTCCCATAGGACCACAGTGGTTGACATTTGCCAGGCAGGGAAGGAACACCCGAGCTGTTGGGTGCAATGGTGGCTTCACGGTGGCAGCGTGTGTGTGCCGCCATGAGTGCCTCGGCCGATCCAGTGGTATGCATTCGTGCATCATGTGTTGCCTGACCCCCCGGCGGGCCATGCCGCGGAACACCGGGAGCGGGAGATTATGGTCGGGCCAGTATCTCCCTTTCAAGTCACCACCTATGGTCATCCCATATCATGAGTGTGTAAACATGTGCGTAAGCTTGTTTGCATGCATCTGTGTACACGTATTGTTCAATTGTTGTATCAAGTCTATATTAGTATTTGTAGTCAAATTTATATCATGCACGGTCATCTCATAGTCATAATATCATGATTTGTATTGTCCTGTGAGTCTTGTATATATTATTGCACGTCTCCGTCTCTGGAGAACCCCTAAATTAGACTATGTTTGTACTATTGGGCTATCCAGTATAAATAAATACGTTTAAACTAACACTAAAATCAAGGAGGGTAGGAGGCTACCCTCCTTGCTAAAATATACCTCCTGGGGATACACGTGCAAGCATGTGTACGTTAGTGTGTGTGTGTGTGTGACAGTGTAGGTTTGTAACACCCTACGATTGGGGACACCTTTCTGTTCTTTCCAAACTAACTGGGGCTATTTTATAACCGAGGACTTCTCCACTTCTCTACTATTCTGCATATGAAAGAAGTCACACATATCTGTTATTTAAACACCATGTTAAAATGGCCCTACTTGGATAATGAGGATTGCCTCTGTTCTGCGGAAAAGAACATTGATTTGTGTCTTTGGTTGGACAGTAAGGAACGGGAAGTCCCCAGTTAAAAGTGTGTGTCCCCAGTTGTAGTGTGTGTCCCCGCTTGATGATGTTCCCAGTTATGTCTTATGAGGTGAAAAACGATGTATCCCCACTAGTTACACGCTACAAGTGTGTGTGTGTGTGTGTGTGTGTGTGTGTGTGTGTGTGTGTGTGTGTGTGTGTGTGATACGATACGATAAGTTTATTGTGTATAGGCCCCGGGCCGATACAACAAAAAAGGAAGAAAAGCAAGAACAAAAAAAAGCAAAAAAAAAAGAAAAAAACAAAAACAACAGAACCACTCCCCCCCCCCCCAAAAAAACAAGAAGCACAGCACATGCTCCGTCAAGATTTTGCAATGTTACTTTTTTATGCCTTTCATTGACTGTGGTCAACATTGCTCCTGTATATATAGTCTTGTAAAATAAATGTATAAAGTGTTAATACTTGTGTGTCATTTATAAAAAAGGACGTGTCAACATATTAAATAGCAACTAAATAATGTAATCAGTTGGAAAATTCAGAGCTGTATACTCGGATTACATAACAGTAATGTGTGTGTGTGTGTGTGTGTGTGTGTGTGTGTCTGTGTGTGTGTGTGTGAACGTGAGACATCTGCTGCTCATACTTTTCTGAGTTTAAGAGAGAAGCAAATGTTGGCTGCAATGAAATGAAAAAAAAAATGAAAAGGTGAGTAACGATCCTCATCATACTCATTATATCGCCCAAATGTGAGAAATATATAACTGTACATGTACATGTACGTACAAACTGTATAATATCATGCAGGTATATAGATGTTGTCAACTTCATCCTGGCACAGCTGGGCTCGCGGGCCAAAGGGACACGCATTGATGCTCGGGGGCAACCCATGCCCGCACCCGCACCCGCCCGCTCGGGCACCCGCATTAACCCACGGACTGAATCTGTAATTAACCCGCGGGTTGCTCGGGGGCAATTGCTGGCCGTGCTCGCAAATTGCTCGCGGGTTGCTCGCGCGCAGAGGTTAAGTTACTTTCAGTCGCAACTGTAAATGAAATCGCAAAGTATGTACCATTTCTTGCGCATGTTCCGTCTTGCCGTAATTTATATCATCAGACAGTGCAGTCACCAGGTCGCTTCTGGAGGCCTTCCAGACTGAGATTGCAACTCACACTATTACCCTTGGGAGCCCCAAAATCAAAACGCCATGTTGCCAGCTCATTGCTGACGGATAGTCGACCCACATTCACCGCATCGCACGATTTCAGTTTTTCACAAATACTGAATTCACTGCATTTAGGAAGCCAAAATTTAGTATACTGCAAGAGCAAACAGAAAACTCTATGATAGTTGTGTTTTCATAACAAAATTACTTTGTTAGGATAGACTCCAGATGAACCTGGGACGTTATCGTGCCTGGAGGAACGACGGCCAGGCTGGTGTTTCCCGGCGAATGTCATCACTCAGACCACAGAGAACACACACACACACACATGTTGTTGATTTAAGGTTGTGTGGCGGTGCTATTAATAGCACCCTCCCCTCCTCCCCTTTTTGCTCAGCTTCGTTGGTAATTAATACTAAAAATTGGTATATCTCTTGAAAGGCGTCATTAATTACAGGGGGTGACTGGGGTCATTTAGGAAATCGATGCTTAAAGTTGAACATGTTAAGTTTCGATTTACCAAGTTAAGCCTACCAAATGGCATTCATAATCATAACTATTCCAAACTAACGCTAACAGTAATTGATTTTGGTGGCACTCTACACTTTTCTGATATTATTAGAACCAAGAGTTAAAACCTTCCATAGTGGCCGTAAATCTCTTTAAAATATTTGGCATAATTGCAGTCCCACCAGCGCCAACGTCACATATGCAATTGCAAAAATCTGAGGTGAGGGGCTTTTCATCGGGATTAACGCATTTCACCAAATGAAATAAATGCACCTCAAGAGTCATTAAATTATATGTTTAAAACAATCTTAATTATACTCGGCTTTATAAAGTTTTTGCAGTTCACAGAGAAAAGATAAACATTCTTTCAGTTCACAGGTATCGAATATTGACGAATACGAATCACTAAAATCTCCTTGGGGACCCCTAAATCGTGTGGCCCTCTCTGCATTGGTCACAGCTTAGCTCTGGCAGACGAAGATAATGCAGTGCCGTCACTTTCTTAGCGTGTAAGAGCCGGTTTTCACAGCGTGAAATTTGTCGAGTCATGCCTTACTACTATTTATTTTTTTCCACTTAAGCCCAACTTAAAATATCTAAACAGTAGTCCCCAATTGATTTTGCCAACACTGAGTTGAACTACATTTATATGGTGATGATAAGAATGACAAAACCAGTATGCTGCACTAGAAAACCCGAGTCATATTTTTATGGTCGAAGTAATATATTCATGGTATAGTGATTGATTATAAAGTTTCTTATTTCTAATGTAAAGCAGTCGCCAGCCTTTCGTCAGGACCTATGTCCTTAAATGTGGAAACTTCACAAACAATCTTCGTTTTATGACACAAAAATCAACATGTCGTTGTCACTCACTTTGCATGCTGTATACTGTGTCCTGCTAATAGTTCGAGGTTTTATGGAGTACATCTGCGGTCATTGTTTTCCATGTTCTTACCAACGTTGTTTTTGCGTGTCACAAAAGTCTATGCCAATGATATGCTCTCATGATCGACATGATATGTTACGAAATGATACCACACTTGCAAATTTATAGTTACTGTTGCAGTCATAAAACCAATGTCTTCATGGCAGACAAGCAGTGTACCTTGGTCACAAGTTTCATATAATTCTGTGCATTCCTCGACTTAAACTGAGCGTCACATCATGTTTATTATTATTATTCATGTTTGAGACTCTACTGCATTGCAGTTATACTGAGGCAGCACTTGCGACCGGGGTTCCCTGCTCAAACTTCTTGTTTGCCAATATGTTGTAAATAATAATAATAATAATAATAATAATAATAATAATAATAATAATAATAATAATAATAATAATAATAATAATAATAATAACCACTGGTGGAATGGTGTGCCCTAGTGATGTGAAATCATATATCCATGTTGTAAAACAAAATCTGATGTGTGGTGGTTGACCTGACTATACGTTCAGGCTGAAGCTGTGCCTCTATGTATACATTATACATTTTTTGATCAGGGTTCTAGATTCACGTCATTTGTAAAAAGGCCTTTCATTCAAGTACCAGCATGCCTATAGTCCTGACAATGTAATCCCCAGGTGCCTTGGTGTAATGCACCCGAAGCTCACCGCGGAAAGCTGTTGGCTCAGTTCAAAACATGGCACTGAAAGAGCTAAACAAATTCTTATCAGTTTGTGAATGTAGCAAAGATATTCGTATGACTATGTTTTATGAGACGTTTCTTTGTAACAATTAAAGTGTGAAAAGACACAGACAGAAATCGATATCCAAAATTCAGCTACTGTTGCCTTATGCTGATAATACAACACAGGAATGAACATTATATATTTGGAGCTGCCTTTAGCGTAAGAAGGATGGAAACAGTTTTGACGTCCATTTTCCCATGAATGCAATAACCTCGCACGCAAACGATGTGTTATTATTTTCCGAGGCAACCGAAAGATATCCACGCCTACTTGGATCTTCCCACCAACAAACAAAAAAAACAAAAAAAACAAAAACGGACAGGCATCTTGAAAATAATAAGTTGCAAGACAAACGTCGGCAAATCACATTCCAATTACAATTTTACCTTTCATATTGATAAAAAAGCATGTTTAATGAAAATATACGAATTAAAATCCCTTTTGATTGCATTCAATGGCATTTCTTTGCACCTTTTGACAGGCACTTTTTATGACGCCCACGTTCAATTCTTAGATACACGTACGTACTTAGGTACATAATAGATACATACATACATACATACATACATACATACATACATACATACTACATACATACATATGTTTTCACGCGGCTTACACGTTTTTCGATCTGTGTCAGTCTTGTAATTACGATATACAGTAATGGCAATTAATCCTAGCGTATGGTCGTTTTTCTATTCAACTTTACTTCCCCACGCTTCATATCTGCCCTTTATGTTTTACCCAGCTCACTTTATTATTGCGCTGGATGTTGCTCTCGTTACGATGTTACCTATACCTTTATGGTATAAAGTCAAGATAACTTACATCTGTTGGGTCATCAATAAATATCCTCTGCCTCTTGATGGATCAATCGGCAGGAAAATCATAGTGCCCAATAGCTTCATCGCGCATGGTATACACAATATTCTTAGATATGTACAATTTACCATAGATGTAAATGCATATTTCGCATACTACAGATTTGCCACCTGTATATATTTTTAGATGCAGCGCCTATTGTGATGCCGTAATTTTATTAATCAAATGAGGGCTTTTGTGTTAGTGTCATTTTGCATCCTAATACTTCTATACAAGAATGTCTTGGGTAAATTTCCAATCTTTGTATCAAATTCTTCCTAATGCATTGCCTACAGCTAAAAACCACTATATGGATATTTTGGGGCATGGTGTTTACTCTGAAATCGAAAATGCCCAGGTTTTATATTGCCCTTAAACTTCTGCTGAATGATGCACGTTCAATTCAAACAAAATGTTTTCGATGTATGCCTTAACTGGCATGTGAGCAAAAATCACTAGTTCTCTGTTAATTACTGGAATTAGCTGTTCTCTCCAAGTTTGGAAATAGTGTGAGTGTTCATATTCACATGTATGCTGTTAAAAAAAGCTGCATATCGTCTCCAGCCTAAACGGCTCTCCATTGTTGCAATGCATAAAATATCGAGATGTTTGTCATCGCAAGGTTTAATTCGACACTATGGTATGAGATGCCCCTGCTTTTCAGTTTTTATTTTGATAATATATCAATTTTTGGTCATGGTGTTACGACAACAACAAGCTGTGCTGCTGTGTGGTCGCTTGTACATGTATGATCATAACATTTGGCTTGGTTCTGTTACTAGGGCAGGGTCAGGAGTGGTTGTTCAAAAATTAATTTATACACTATTTTTATACATAAATTCATGTTTAGCAAAGTATAAGCGGATATACATATATATATATATATATATATATATATATATATATATATATATATATATATATATATATATATATATATATATATATATGTGTGTGTGTGTGTATATATATATATATATATATATATTATTATTATTATTATTATTATTATTATTATTATTATTACAAATCTTGCTACGGGACACATTACAGAATATTGAAACAGCTTATGCATATGAAAACGACATTACAGCTCTCACTGAAACTTTTATTTCTCCATCTAAAAGTAGCACCTGTAATTACGATCTACCTGGTTTTTAACCGATCATCAGCCGGGATGGTGCGGGCAGACCTGTGAGTGGTGTTGCTCTTTATATGTCTGGTGCTTTCAGTGTAAAGCGTCTTTGTGCGCTTGGATCGCCAGATATTGAAATTCTGCGGACAGAAATTTGCCATTCAAACAATAAATTTCTTCTTGTAGTTGAGTACAGACCCCCGAGTACCAATGTTTCTTTTTGGACCAAACTCCAGGAGTCCTACGAACTTGCACGTGGGACAGCTATCAGTAATATTATAATAGTTGGGGATCTAAATGAAGATATAAAAACTTACTAAGGCCAAAAAACTATTAGATTTATGTGCGGCCAATAACTCTACCTCTCATGTAGTTGATTCTACCTGTATCACGGAAATAACGTCGCCTTGCCTCTACCAAATGAAAACAAATATCCATAATTATGTCAACAATATATCTGTATCTACCTTGATTACAAATTGGGAGCACCGTACTGTTACTGCCAATCTTGCTTTTCGAATGAAGTAAGATCTGCCTTTTGATAGATTTGTTTGAGATTATACTAAAACTAACTTTGATGATTTCCTAGCACAACTAAAAAAAGAAGCTGGAACGACTGTTTTGTGACCAATGATGTGAATTCAGACTGCCATCTTTGGACCAGTACTTTTTTAGATGCTGCGAGGAAAATGGTTCCTAGTAAAGCCGTATCTATAAGGCAGCACGATGGTCCGTGGTATACCTGTAGATTACGCCAGCAAAATAAGAAAATTTTCTGCGTGAAAAAATAGCCAAAAAGGCCAACAATACCAATACATTACGTTTTTACGGACAGTTAAGAAATAATTATACCAATGAATTCAGAGCAGCAGAGGAATGGCTAGTATGACCACCGACGCGATGAAATCAACAGTGGAAAGTCCTCCTAGAAAGGTTGGTGAACAAAAAAATGTTACGTTCTTAATAAAAAGAAACTATGTACCTCTCATCTCCGGTAGTAATCTCAGATAAGATTCTAGCTTCACCTTCACTCCAACTGACGGAGCAGTGAATTATTGGATCTACCTTTACTACCAGTTTTGTAAGGCTATAGACGAGCACAAGGAGATTAGAGTCGTCTTCTGCGATGTAACAAAGGCATTCGATCAAGTTTACCATCCAGCATTAGTACATAAACTGGCCCATTCTAGTGTTACTGGGGAGCTCCTCGGATGGTTTCACAATTATCTTACAAATCGAAAGCAAAGGGAGGTTAGAAATATGGGATCGTCTGGCTGGGGCTACATTGAGGCTGGTGTGCCGCAAAGTTCAGTCCTAGGTCCCCTTCCTTTTTCTCATCTATATAAATGATAAAGTTGATGTAATTCACACTAAAGTTCGTTTATTCGTTTATGACACTGTACTCTACGCTTCTACGTCTCAGTTGACGATCCTGTATCAGCTTCCAATGAAATCAACGAAGTTTTGCAATCTGCTTCTTCATAGTCCCAGGACTCGTTTCTGACAACCAATCGGAGCAAAACAAGGGGAACGGTAATAACCAAAAAAAAAAAGGCCACAGTGTAACCTATCCTGCTCTTAAATATTAGGGAACAGCTATTAAAAATATCAAAGATCATAAACATCTCGACCTCGTACTACAAGAAAACTTGTCTTGGTCTTCATATTTCAATTCAAGCTATGAAAATGGTTGCAATTTTACGTAGTCTTCAGAATAATCCAAACAGACGTTCCCTTGAGATTTTGCATTTTTCGTTAATGCGTGCAGTCTTGGAGTACTAAAACGTAGTATTCACTAATTGTTTTTGAGCCAATGAAACTGGACTGGAAAATGTGCAACTCGCAGTGGCCCGTGAGGTAACAGGAACAAGGCGTGTTACTAGAAACAGTCAAATTTATAAAGAGACAGAATGGAAAACACTGGTTGTTTGAAGGGAAAAACATGAATTAGTATTCATGTACAAGATTATCAATGAGATTACACCAATGTATCTGTATGATTTGCTTCTGGAAACAGCTCCGAGTAAAACAAGCCACAGCGTCCGCATGCATTTTAAATTCACTCCATTTCGTACCCGTGCAGAATTGTTTAGCAACTTTTTTCCCGTCAACCATAAAGCTGTGGAACAATTCACTGATTGAAGTTCAAAGATGCCAGTCTGCAAAAAAACTTAAATTCAAAGTAAATGTACCACAGTCATATTGTGGGGAACGAAGATATTTTTCATTATTTTTGAAGTGTCCATAGTATACTGTAAAACAAAATTCTTCACATGATACAGTAATACCTCACACTTGTTTCACAGTTAAAACCTTGTTACATGGAACAGAAAACTGCAGCATGTCTATTAAATTCGAAATTCATCATGTTGCTATCAGGTACATAAGTGGAACAATACAATTTTTCCGTAGCAAGTGTTTATATTTTCTTTCACAGGTTAGCATGTGTCACACTTAATTGCATCATGGTTTTTCAAAGTTAATTTTAAGATATTTAAGGGTAATATTCCGCTATATCCTGCATGCTCCTGTGCTCACCCTGTAAAAGACGCCCAACGTTTTCTTCTACTCGGCCCATTCTTTAAGCAGCCAAGGAAGCAACGTTTTTACAGCAGAAGCAATATACTTGCCCTGGGCTCCTTACTGACCTAATAAGTTATGAAGCAAGCGGGAGATTAACTTAACTTTGCGACTATAGTAGCGACAAATTGTAAAATAACTCAAACACACTTATCTTTGGTGCCGTTTATAGCTGAATGAATCTTGACGTATCTTTCATGAAAGGAGTCAGGCTTTTAATGAAGCTCAGCCACAGGTTGTGATTCACACTTTTACCCCAAATAAACCCCACTCAAAACGTTTCTTGCATGAAACTTGTTAAGAATAGAAAGATTAGGCTGATCGGATCAGTAAAACAACCGGTGTCGACTTTCTAAGTGGTTCATATATTTTGGTCCGGAGGCTGCAATCATTACCGTAACATATTATAAAACACGGTAGTGTTAAAATGGCAACATTTCAAGACTGCTTTAAAAATGTTAACAAAATAAGCATATGTTAATTGCACTTTAGATCATAAAAATATCAATAAAATAGTTTCTAAATTGTCAATTGAAAAATTGACAATTTGCCTGGGAGGATACTATGCCATTATTGATGCATTATGGGGTTGATACAAAAATAGCCAAGCTGGCTGACTGCTGTGTCCAGGCAAAAGCACAAGAAAAGTCAGCTTCATATGATCATAACTTATGTTGTGCTGCTCTTCTCTGTTTACACTTTAACTCTCTCAGCGCCAATCACGTCTAAAGTTGATGTACTAAAACCCTTGCCTGAGTTATCGTCAGGATCTCCGATTTCTTTTCCTCGTAAAAAGCCCTTTCATTCAAAACATTCCTCACAAATACTAAGAAGTCAGCAGTTTAGTTTTGTGGAATAACCATTTATCCTGTAATAGATGAAATTTATGTTTGCTGACTGGTTTAAAAATACGAGAGAATTCCACATATTCCCTCTTTGGTATATTTCCAGATCACCAAACAGGTATACAAATTCTGTAAACCTGTTTTGCCATCAGGCTCATGAATATTTGTGAGTACCATGGGGGTATACATAATTTAGCCTCGTTTTGGTCATGATCACCAACCAGGTTTACAAATTCTGTATACCTGTTTTGCGATCAGGCTTATGAATCAAAAGACTGATATCAGTAAAAAATAGCCTACTTGAGTTGAAAAAAGACCCTGTTGCCAAACCTATTATTACACATGTTGTTAAATACTTGATGTTATTTAATAAATGGTTATGTTTTTGACATGTTTTTCAGTCATTTTTATTTCACATTTATAGCCTTATTACAGGATAAAATAGTCACTACCTGTCTATTCAGGTGATCCAAGAGAATATCCACGTGAACAGCGTATATTTTAAAAGTTATTCAGTGAGTGACATGAAACAATTTTTTAGTTCTTGATCTGAAAGAATAACTCATTCCCTTTTTTTTTACGTTTTGTTGGAGCACTAAAGTTATGTAGTCTGGTGGGAGTTTCAAATAAAGGCCGAAAAGTGAGGTTTTTAATGTCCGATCGAGAACATAACCACAACGTTCCATTCTGTTGATCAAATTACTGAATATTTCAAAGTCGGAAGGAAATGATCACGACTTACAAAAAAACATCTCCTTCTGCATGCAATCACACTGCTACTTACATTTGTTGCAAAGCTGAAAGAACCCGTTTTGCCTGACCATATGATAAAACCACACCCGCCTACAGTTTGAAAGACAACATGCGTAATGCACATTTACTCTTTCGTTGGAATAGCAAAAGAAGTGGCATGTGCATGAAGATACAAATCAGATCTTTGTGTTACAGTTTCCAGTGTATATCAGTCAGGGCAGTATTTATCATGTTTCCTTTATCCTAACAATGGATTAATTTGTCTATCTCAAAAAGCTCTATTTAATGTACATTGCGTAGGCCAGACTCCAACAAATAATTGGCAAATTATGGATGGAAACCCGTATCCAGTGAATATTTTTCAGGAAACGTACACACGAAATAAAAAAAATAAGTGCCTGCTAATCAGCGTACTTTAACATTAATGTTGAAATGTCATCTCGAGAGCGACGTCGCGACTTGTTTCTCTCACCATCTCTGTGACAATGCTGCAAAACAATCTACCGCAAAAGCATCTAGTTTAGACATGGAGTACACGTACTAAAACCTGATTTGATTTGGTTAGATTTGATTTGAGTACTTGATTGATGGATTGATTAATTGGTCGATCCATTGATTTGAGAGATGGAAAATGGATGGATGCATGGTTGGTTGGTGTCATAGGATGTTCTTTGTTGTAGTCTAGTTAGGTTTTGCTTGACTTGAATTGCGTTAAGGTGTTCCAAGTCCTTTTGATAACAGTTTTCTTTTTATATTTTACATGCCGTTGGCAGGCATTGCTGGCCTTTTTTTCCAGTATATAATTATCATTTAATTTGATTTGGCTCTTGTATTCTGTTTGCATGATTTTTTTAGAGTTTTGTTACACCACTAACTTTCACCTGCAAAATCGCTTGTGCTGTGCTCACCTTTCACGTGACGCCTGCATGCAATTCCGACGCATAACTGTGAGCGTGTCTGATTTGTAAGCATATCCATAAGAACATTGTCCATTCTGTATCTTTCTAAAATGTTCAAAAATATATTTAATTTACTGACTTGGATATGCACCCTCGATATCTAGGCTCCCTGTGTATGTCATCTATTCCTTAAATTATCCTCAAGCAGGGATGTATACGTCGTGGCTAAACGGGCTCAGCTTTCTGAATGCAACCACACTGCTGTGGGGCTCAACATGAAGATGCAACAGTCCCGAGAGAAAGTGTATCTTACGACACAGCGCTTGAAATTGAAAGCTTTCTAGGATTCTATCACAAGTCTAACTTGAAAGTTGGAGGTGTTCTGCTTAATGGGAATTGAAGTCATTTTATTACTTCCCATTTGTATGTGAATGTATTTAATTATTTGACACAGCTGAATAGGAGGTTGAACTTTTCTGTCAACAGAGCACTAATGGAGGTAATCAAGATTTTGTCTTCCGGCTGTCACATAGTATTGGGAACTCGCCCGCGCAGTCTAATAATCCCAACAGTAAAATGGCCGAAGTTTTTCATATCATCTGTCTTGTAATGAAATTATTTTTTATGCTACACAAAAAGGTGCGTGTAGGCTTACTAGATGAATTGTGGTTTGTTTGTTTTTTGTTTTTTGTTTTTTTTTTGTTTGTTTGTTTGTTTTTTTTTTTTTTGGTTCTGTTTTTTGTTGTTTTTTTTTTTTGGTTCTGTTTTTTGGGTTTTTTTTTTTTTTGTTTTTTTTGTTTTTTTTTTTTTTTTGTTTTTGTTTTTGTTTTTGTTTTTGTTTTTTTTTTCTTTATTAAATGAGCGGCTGGTTGGGTGCCAGGAGTGTACAGTTCGGCAATAATATACACATCCCTAAATTGCTTATTCATTCACATGACATTCAAAAGGAAACCTAAGACATCCAGAGCCAAGGAGCAAATTAAGGGTGCATTTTTCTGAAGAACAGCCATAACTATATGCAATTTGTTTTTGTTGTTGTCGTTTTGTTTTGTCTTCTTTTTTTGTTTTGTTTGTTTATTTTTTTTATTTTTATTTTTTAGATGGACACTAACGAAATTGGTCCGTAGCATTGACAATGGAAATAAAAATTAAAATATCGCCAACAAAACTCAGTGTGATGAAACATCAGTGTATGGACAGGTGACGCCAGGGAAGTCCATGAAGACCTCCCCTGAACACATGGCTAACATGCATCTGGCTCCATATGTACATTTATCCGCTCATGTTGTAACTCAATATCAATTTAGGGAGTTCTATTCTACAACGAATATAATTACGGAAACAATAATCTTGCGTCTTCCAACACGCGTGACAAGAGAATTCCATTTTAGGGGGAACCTTGGGTGAAATGTACAACATTGACAAGTGACAAACATACGATTCTTTCGAAAATGGCCGCCTTTATTAAGTTTCCCTGTCTATCGTTGGTGACGTCGCTGCAGTCTTATTAATACCACGAAGTTGAAAATTCCAAGCGCTCAAAAACTGATATCACATTGAAATTAAAATTAAAATATCGCCAACAAAACTCAGTGTGATGAAACATCAGTGTATGGACAGGTGACGCCAGGGAAGTCCATGAAGACCTCCCCTGAACACATGGCTAACATGCATCTGGCTCCATATGTACATTTATCCGCTCATGTTGTAACTCAATATCAATTTAGGGAGTTCTATTCTACAACGAATATAATTACGGAAACAATAATCTTGCGTCTTCCAACACGCGTGACAAGAGAATTCCATTTTAGGGGGAACCTTGGGTGAAATGTACAACATTGACAAGTGACAAACATACGATTCTTTCGAAAATGGCCGCCTTTATTAAGTTTCCCTGTCTATCGTTGGTGACGTCGCTGCAGTCTTATTAATACCACGAAGTTGAAAATTCCAAGCGCTCAAAAACTGATATCACATTGAAAAATTAAAGGATCATTACAACTGATCAAAAACAGCTCAAAACGTAAGTTAATGCGTACTGCGGCAAACAGAACAACTTAACCGTTGGAGGATGTTGCTGTGATTTTTTTTTATAGATGTTTTTGGTTTTTGCAAAAAAAAGAGAAAGTTCTGACCGTCAAAGAACTGCAAAATTGTTCAGCACAAGATATGGACATTAATGTATCTCATACAGCTGCTTGGAGGAAAATTAAAGAACTGGGTTACAAATACAAAAGGAGAGGAAAGAACTTTGAACTGTTTGAAAGGCTAGACATTTTATGTGTTGTAAGAGAGGAGCGAAAATTTACGTGTTGTAACAGGAGGAGCGACAAGCAAGCAGACCTATAATTTATATTGATGAAACTTTTATTGATCAATGCGGGCCATGCACATGATAGGGAATGGCAAGACTCAAAAGGACGTGGTAGGGACAAAGGTACAGCAATTGGAAGAGGATCAAGGTGGATCGTCATCGACGCAGGACATGAGGGTGGATTTGTGCAGGGCGTAAGTCACATTTTCCAATCAAAATCAACGAGAAACTACCAGAAAGAGATGGACTGTGGCAACTTCACAAACTGGTTTGCAGACCAACTATAATAATGGACAATGCCTCTTATCATTCAACACAGGCACTGGCAATTCCCTCCACAATAACCAAAAACATGACATATAAGCTAGTTACAAAGAAAAAGTAATATTCACTGATCCCCCCCCCCCCTCCACGTCAGGGGTTGACATTCAGCTGCGGGGGGGGGGGGATAGAGTTCGTACCATATATTTATACAAATGTTTGTTTCATTAAGGACTGATATTACTGAAATGGGCTACCCTGCAGTCCAAAATCAGCCTCAAGATTTATCAAGCTGCCCCCATATAGGTGGAGGCTTATGGCTTCAAAAGTGTTACTCTCTACATATAATTATAACCCTTAAAATATAATGAGAAATTGCATTAAGTTGAGGTAAAGTGCTTTTCATTAAATTAAGTCCTAAGATTTTTAGAACTGGCATAAACATTTGGAACGGTTTATAATGGATTTATTTAGTCATTTTTGGGCCCAGAAATAAGTAATCCAAGAACAAACAAGCTACATTTTAAATCTGAGATTATTCTCATGATCAGACTGATTTTTTTTTAAATAAGCCCCCCTCCCCCCCACCAGTAAAAAACTTGGAAAATGTAAAAGCTAATCTGATCAGTCAAAAAAAAACATAATCTTTAACAAATGTTGCAAGTCCTTGGACTTGTCAGATGAAAAAAAAGTCCCACAAGCAAAATTTGTAGTCCCGGACTTGAGACTGAAATCATATTTCACTAATATTTTTGGGAATGCAGCGAGAACTGAAGGTGGGGCAAGAAAAGTGGCACCCAAATAGAAGAAGCATTTCTCCGTCTATTTCGATTAAGAACATTTTTCTCTCTATTTTTTTTTATTTTGCTATTTTTGTTTTTGTTTTTTGTTTGTTTGTGTCATTATTATTTTTTTCGGGGGGGGGGGTTATTCCCCAAATATGAAAAGGTATTACATCTGAAAATTTACATTATATTTTCGCTGGAAATAAACCTGAAACCAGCACACTCTCGTCACACCACATTAGGAACCATGCTTCTGAAAGGAATGGAATGTGTTGTCAACTTGGGCACTATCGCATGAGCAAATTTGTATCATTAAAAAAAACCAAGTGATTTTTTTCCGGTATGATAAACAATTAAATATGCTGAATTGACAGGATTTGGGGCGGGGTGTTTTTTGTTTTGGTTTGGTTTGGTTTTGTGTGTGTGTGTGTGTGTGTGTGTGTGTGTGTGTGTGTGTTATCAACAATAAAATACTAGAACTGTTAGGAACAGATTTGCTAATTCCTTTTAATTGAATTAAGACCTATCAATTCATGATGATTATATTTGATTTTGGTTGACATATGAAAAATGTACCAGAATATGGCAACCTCTCTGTATTGCTAGATTTTAATTTGATATGCAGTGATGCCTGCTGTTTAAGACCACCTCAAATGCCCAACATATGGGCTACGTAGCAGTTGGCCTTAAAGATAAAACAAAGAAATTAGTGCCAATCTCTTGAAGGGGTGGTGTTAAAATCTGTCGTCTGTCACGGAAGATGGTCTTTGCAGCAGATTCCTCTGTAACACCACCATAGGCAACATCAAATTCCTACATCAAAGGGTTCTCAGGTGAACTACAAAATTTACTGTTAAATGTAGCTGGCCCTGTGACCTCGGGATGGGGTCAAAGTCACCAAATGTACTTGCCAAGGGACATTATCTTTTTTTTTGTTTCATAAGTTTGAAGTCCTAAATACTTAATACGATCGAAAGCTTCTGTGGCATCTAGTAGAAGTGCATAAACGTTGTCGTCTCCATTAAAATAGTATTGAATATGTTCATTAGCAAGAAACTGCGTTGAACTGTAGAATGTTTACGTTTTAAGCCAATTGTAGTTTGTTACTTTTTAAGATGTCAAACTTTTGATTTAGGATTACCCAAGCCAACAGTTTTTCAATAATGCTGCTGAGAGCTATGTTCCTGTAATTATCGGAGTCGTGTAAAACTTTCTCAGATTTTTCGGAATAGGGATGAAAGTTGACAAGTAAAGGATATCAGGTGAAAAGCCATGCTGAATGAGACTGTTACATAATAATGATAAATACAGGAGAAGTTGATTTTTACCATGCTTTAACCATTTTTTACCATTAAGTGATCAGTGTTCTTACAGGCGTCACCGTCAGACGTAACCATATTTCAAGGAGTCAATGACATGTTAAATATCATGCAATGGTATTTCGTGTTTGTTATAATATGCTGAGCTTTTGGCAACAGCTAGCCTTTATGTCGTAGTGTGTACAGTACATCTAGTTGTTCTCCTTTAAAAACTCTGACATGTCCTTGTCAGCAATCTTTTTTTCCGATAGTAGCATCAATGATCTTAGGGCACACCGAATTTTCACCCTTTTCACACCTTTTTACCTTTTGCCAAAAGTCTGTATTCTGGTTGGATAGAATATTTTCAGGCATCTTATTAGCCACCACCATATCTGCATTATTGTTCAAAAAGTGCGTAGCATAATAATATTTTGCCCTTGTTCGTCTGCAAATATCCGCAATCATCCCAGAATGGGGCAAATTATTCTCCTTCCAATTTTTTTTGCCAAAATATGGAGCGTCTACGATGCTTCTCATTACATTCATTCCATCTGGGTATAAATTTTTCGTTTAGATACACCACAAAAAGGTGTATTTAGGTCGCTCGCAGGAATACATGCTTCGACTGTTTCGCCATAAAATGTTTTTAATCAATTTGAATGGACAGATATAATCCGTGCATTCAATGGCTTTAAATTGAATTGTGTTTTCAGTATTTTATTAAGAGCTTGCTAATATTCATTAAGTTGCTCGACTGGAGCTTTATCCACTTGGGAACACGTGACGGTTATACGCACTCTTGATGATGGTCCATACTCACCAATAACTCAGACAGATCCTCGTGATATGAAAGATTATCCGCGTCATGTAAACCTTAATATTTCCGATCAGTAGTAAGAAGATCGCTGGTCGCACTAAAATGGTCAATGATGGACTTACTGTTGGTCATTCTGCTCATAAGGTAAATCAACTGAGGGGCACAAATGTTTCAAGACAAACACAGGGTCCTCTTGTTGTGCAAAAAAGAGTAAGTGCGCGAGTCTGCGCAGAATTATGGCGACGTAAATCCTGGTTGAAGTCACCACGAACAACAATATTATCAATTTTGCTCGAGAGCTATTTCATTCAAGACATCTTCATACACAGGAGAGATAGTGGTATTACCACCACAAGGTATATTAACATTGCAAAATAACAATTAAATATCCTCATTCTCAATAATAACAGAATATAATCTGTCAGAATCGTAATGTCAAGCAGTGACCCTGTATATTTAGAATTCAGTTGTTCCATATAAACGCACAGCCACCATCAGGTAAACCTTTTACCAATTCCGTTTCAGACATCCCCGAAATACCGTGTACTCGAATATCGTCAATGCAACGAACAAATATATTAAGCTGGTCTTGTAACAGCCAGTGGTCTTGAAAAAAAAATCGGAAAAACGAACAAAAACAATGTCGTGTGTCTTGACAAGACACTCAACATACTTAATTCACCATGTCCGTTAAGAAGCTAGCTTAATCCTGGCCATCGTGACGAAAAGGCAGTACACAAAAACTTAACATAGTTCAACAAATATAATTAACCATATTCTCCCTGTCGGGGAAGGACATATCTCGTTACAATGTGAGAAGATGTATCTGCTGTGTGTGTTTGGCCACAACAAGAGCTTCAGATTCCTCAATTGTCCTACGCTGGTGTGACATGGGGTTTTTGATGTGCACATACTGCATGCATTTCTGAAAAACATAACCTGTTGACTCAGACTGGTGTGCGGATATGTCCTTCATGCACAGGCACCTGTAAAACCGAACAAAAACCTTCAATGTTTACAAAAGTAAACAACGTTATGTACTATTTCTGCAAACACAAAACTCTGGTCGGCATTCACAGCCTCACTGGTAGAGACAAAACTGAGAAATGTTAATAAAATATAACATATTTCATTACTTCCCAGGAGAAAAGGCTATGGATTGATTTTTCCGACAAATATATGGAACAGTGAAATCTCATTATAATGACACTCAGATATCCGACATATTCACTTAACGACACACCTTTCAAGGGACAAAAATCTCTTTTGGATGCCATGTGATTTACTTATCTGACACATTTTAAAGGGAACAGATGGTGTCATTTGATTGATTTTTACTGTATATGAAAAATTTAACGACACTGGACTTAAAAAAAAAGGTTTATTACGCAGACAAGATCTGGCCTTTTTCTGTTAAATGTCATCAACTGTACGTGTTGCTCTATGAAATTGCTAGCATTTATCAGCCAGCTTCTTGGTCAACTTGAAAATGAAACACAGCATTTTTGTCTTCAAAGAAAAAGGAAAATGAGAGAGAGAGAGAAGACAAAAAGAAAAAGTGAAAGAAAGAAAGAAAGAAAGAAAGAAAGAAAGAAAGAAAGAAAGAAAGAAAGAAAGAAAGAAAGAAAGAAAGAAAGAAAGAAAGAAAGAAAGAAAGAAAGAAAGAAAGAAAGAAAGAAAGAAAGAAAGAGGTGGAGAAGATACCTTTGACCTTTTTTTTTTTTTTTGTTTCTTTTTTTTTTTTGGCAAACAATGATATGTAAAGGGTACCTGTCTGTATCGGTCATTAGGTGATATGTACTGTGCACCAGAAATATCAAACAGGCTACAGGGCTTTAAAATAACACATATCCGGCTGGGTGACTCACTCAACTATCCCTGGAAATGTTTATAAGAATGTCCCTTTCCAACAGGAGATTAATGTTATGTCTTTTGCGCTGTAATAAAGTTATATTCCAGAGCATCAGACTGGTATTATCGTAAAATCCACTCGCACCTCAACAGCGAATCACGTTGAACAAGTGGACATTTGTAAGGTGTAGGCCTATTGTCTCGCTAGGAAGCAGGCATCACTCCAGGTAAGATCAGGCCTATTAAGTCCCACTCATTCAGCGTGTGTCTCACGCATTCCTGTGTCATGTCACGCTCTCACGCCAAGACATACAATTCCCACGCATTTAAACATATTTGTTCCCTCCGATATTCTCAAGACACTTCTTTGCTTAAAGAACACGCTAGCCTAGCATATAGATCACTGATGGTATCTTTTTGGCCCCGTAACACTGTGAACTGGTGTAAAAACAAAGGTTTCATTCATTGGTGAAGCTGCTGAACGTAAGCCAATCACAAGTAGGATTCCTTTTAGCGCCCTAAAATGCATCAGATTACACCATTTGACTTGGCAATTTTCAAAACTTTCGGGGGGATGCCCCCCAACCCCCTAGAAATCTCACTCTTTCCAGTTCTCCCAACTTGAGAGCTCTGTAAGATGGTGAAAGAGCAGTCCAGACTTGTATAATTTTCAGTTACTAGCGACGAGGAGCGTTCTACCTTTTACAAATAGTGGGGTTCACAGCCTCGTGTTCACAAGCCACATGCAAACGACCAACGATACATCTTTCCCGGAGGTACTATTGTTTTTTTTTAATTACCACTGTAGTAGCAGATTGACTCCCACGTTATAGTGTATCGAGTCTATCTATTTCCGCCTGTTTCATCATTTAAACTCAGCAAAAATTGCATTAAAACTTATATGATGATATTGATGTCCACAAATATGGGAATTTAAGGCCACCAACAGCTTTCAGAACCTAAAGCACGCTTGAAACGCATGTGGTCGCAGATCCCAATGTTTACATAATTGATCCCTTCCCCCTCCCCGCCCTTACTTTTAGGTTTTGGACCAGTAACCCCTCAAGGTCGGGTCAACTGAACCACAACTTGTTATCGAGTACTGAATACTAGTGCACATGTATGCACCTGTAAACAAAACATCTAATCACATGACACCCCCCTCCCCATTTTATTGGTTTTAACTTGCTACTACCGGTATAAACTTGAAGTAGAATGCCAAGTAAGTTGTGGTTTTACGTTTCAAACAGGAGAAATAAGCCAGCAGATGACGCTCTTTTAACATTTAAATGCATTAGGCCTAGGTGACTGGTCAAAGATCTATACCCAAATATACAGGCTGTTGGGTCTACATGCATATGCCTGTTTTTCTGTGCAAACACCTAAACCAAATGACGTATTTCACTATTTTTTACATTTGCTAAGTACACAAGTGGTGTCAAGAGGAATTATCATATTTTTAGCCACATCTGAGCCAAGTACAATTTGGTGTTAATTGTGGAAGGTGGACCACTCTCTGCAGGCGGTCATTGCAGGTACAACTAAGCTATGGGTGTCGTTTTATGACAAAAGTATTTGGCATTACCAGTAAATTACTACCATTGCCTTCCACTTTGTGTTCATTACATATTTTTGTAGTATTTCATATGACATGTTGATGTCAACACAGAGTGCCAAGCTGCACTGTCTATTGGAATTGGGAAGGTGATACACACAAATGCAAGAGCTCTTGTTTCATACAATAAAAACAACTTTAACACCCAATCATTTCATGTTTTTTCAAGCACCACATTAAACTTTATGATAACAAAAAATAAAGTTTGTGCATGCAGATCACTACATATATATAGGTCTTGGACCAGTAACCCCCTCGAGGTTGGGTCAACTGATCCACATCTTTTGATCGAGAACTGAATACGGTTGTTGTGTCTATTGGATCTTAATATTACAGGAGCAGAGCATCCCAAATTATGCCCCATCATAATTTTGGATAGGAAAATACTTATCAACTGTGAGTTTTAGAAGAGCACTATTTCTCTAGAAATATTTTAGATAATTTGATAACTTTGTGTATTTTTCGACATCTATTTGGCGCGGAACGGTCAATCATGGAGGTGCACAAATGCATCTGTAAAAAAATCTAATCACTTCTGTAGTGTGCTAGTATGGCCGCTCGTATCCTCACCTCGTTTTCTACTTTTGTGGGATAATACAGCTATAGTTCTTGGATAAAGTTCGGGATCAGAGTGGGATTCCTAGTTTTTCATTAGGGTAATGTCTGGGATAACAAGTCAGGATTCGCATGACGCAGCCTTAATTAAACCGTAGTCCCACCTTATAATACATACTATACATACTAGCATTTGTGACTCCCAAAAATCATATACCAATGGAAAACAGCGTCATTGATATGGAAGGGCGGGATAAGATAATGTAATTATCCGTGAAGATGGTTTCAACCAGTTTTAGCCATTAAAAGATGTACACATTCTGACTACTTCTACATTCTTTGTTTCAAAATTTGAAGCTTAATCACAATAGGAATTTAAATAAACTGTCTATTTCAGCTCGAAATACTGACTAAAATAGCGGTTAGTTAATAAAGTAGTCATGTAACTAGTCATTCATACATATTTTGTGCCCTTAAATAGTACAGGCGAATAAGCCATATGGACACTACTTGAGTGAGGCAGACTTTGTCATGAAAGACGCAGGCCTACAAGGATACTAACAAGTGTCACCGGAACAATTCAAAATCTAATTCCCTCTGTGTATTGAATTATTACTAAATACACCAAGCTTCAGTTTTTCATAAAATTCTATTTGACATATCTTTGGCTATAGAACATGTATGTTGGGTCTGCCAGGGGACCAGCCGTTAATGAAAATCAGTGCACTCTTTTACCTTTGATGTTAAAACAAGTGCATCTGGTAGCGTCAGCAAAACAGTAAATAGACAAAGTTTTGACCGCTCATAACGTGCGAATATTTCATGGAAACGTGCCAGGTGCGTGAATTTTGACGCCCGTTTTCCTCAAAGCTTCTGCTAACAGTTTTGATAGCTAAAGGCGGTACCCTTCTAGCATACATAGGAATATATATATAGGGAAACCTGTCTATTATAGACACCTCTGGAACCTGCTAAAGTACCCACAGTTGGCAGGTGTCCACAAACACTTGGCGTCCGACTTATAGAAGTGTCCACAAGCTCAGGTTTCATAGTATATATATATATATATATACATGTGTGTGTCTGTGTGTGTTTGTGTGTGTAACGTTTTTGAGCACCTGTTAAATTCACCATGGTAATTCCGAGAGACAACGAAATGTGATATGCAACCTGCAAAGCCTGAACTTCTTTTTCTAGATACCTTCAAATTTGTACTATTTTGTGCCAATGAAAACAATAATAATTTATCATGAAATTCGCTAAGAAAAAGAGCAAGCATTTTTTTTTTAATTTTAGTTCAGCAATGACGCATAACATTGAATTTCGTAACATGATCCATAACATTTCCTGACGTGCTTTCCAGGTGCTTGTAATCCTACCTGGAGGGCGTGCCAATGTGTCAGATATTTTTGCCTCCCGACTTAAAGTCTTTGCATAGACGTTGATTTAAAAACTTTCGAAGCTAAACAAGTGCAATTCAAAACTAATGGCCAATGTTTACCGCTTTTGAATTGGCATTTTGAAAAACAAGTTCTGTATGGAGACGTTTGATAATTCTACACGCAGTGCTGAACATTTATTGACATTTGTAGCTAAACAATTAGTGACTGGGCATAACAAAACAACATGAACGATGGCGATGCGGGGACGGAATAATGTATAAATAGTGTTGATGTCTTACCTGGTGCAATTAAATCATACACCTGTTGGATGAAGGATTATTACGTTTGTAGTGATTTAGTTTTTGATGAACTCATCTTTTGCGTTCTGGGTGCTCAAGATCCTGAGACAAAGTAAAGATTCTTGAGGTTTTTTTCCTTGCCTCTGACCTTATGCACAAGAGCTGCATTTAAGGTTGTGAAGCCAGAAGAGTATGTTCATTTTCGTGAGTTTATCTCAGTTCCGCCCAACCAGTCTTCTATTTTAGTAACCCTTAAAGGCAACGAGCGCAGTAGTGCAAAGGTCCATTATTTAACTGCGTTTCGCATATGTTGTTTTGAGGCTTTGCGAATGCTATTATTATTCCTCAATGCTCGTAAAATTACTTTGATTTTGCCAGGATAACAGACTACAGATAACTTAAGCAAGAGTAAACCCTTCTTTGCAAGTATAACCTGGAACATGTAAATCTGGTTAATGTGACCTTCGGAAAGCAAAACCTAGGCTCAAAAGGCAATCAAAGTATATGAGCTATCTGATCTGGGTTTCATTGTTTAATTGCATTTTAACCCTCACCCTCAATCATGTTTGTACCTTTAACGGACCTATACAAATGTACATTAGAAGTTTATGTTGATACTGCCTAAAGGGAACCAGTCTTCATTAAGAAAGCCACTTCTTTCAGAAAAGAAAAACAATGGGACAGTTGCAGAGTGTGCGAGATTTGTGCATGTTCAATGTCTCCCAGCAAATTTGCCATTAATAGTACTACAACTTAATCAAAATACTGTCAATTTGAACAATGATATTGTCCATGCAGAGTTATGCCACTAGTTTCTTCAGAAACAGCATAAATGTAATTGGAATAGGTGCAGTGTCAATGAATGTATCGCGTGATACACAGGGATCAGAATTCCCAATGACAAAAGATATTCAGAAAATGGCTAGACCTTTCATCTTGTTGATCTTGTGATCTAAGCATACAAAAGTCTAGCTATGGTGACAGTACACCAAGTAACTTGCTGAACTTCATATATATATATATAAAAGGTGATTATCAGACTTGAAAAGCATTTTACAAGTAAAATATATCGTTACAAATCCCACATTAAGAATTTCAGTACGGTAAATTTAAAGCAGCTTAAGGTCTCAAAACCAAAGAACTTCAAGAATGAATCATAATCGCTAACATTGATAAGGCAGGTTACAATTTTGGGATCATCTGCAAAAAATATTATGTGGATGTTTTGAAAAATGAACTTGGCATAAACAGTTTTTCAGACATAAGAGGAAATGATGTATATAAATTACACAATCAATCCATTGACAATTTGATAATTTGATATTTACACATAAGGATGAGATGAACAGAAATTTTAAAATCAAAATTTCCGAAGAGGACACCTCTTTTCCACTTTTGTTCTGTACACTCAAATGATATAAATACCCTTTTAAATCAAGATTCAAAAACTTGTGCTTCCAAATGTACAACAAAAATGTATCAAAGGAAGCTGCACTGTGTTTTACTGCGATTAGAAATCATTTCCGTAAATATTATAATGCAATTTCTAGAAGCTGTGAGATAAATTGCCTTTGGATTACTAATAATAGTTCAGAATTTGTATCTAAAATAAAAAATTTCAAAAGCAAAAAATATCAAATGTTTCGATTTTTGTTCACTGTTCAGGAATGTATCCACAGATAAAGTCAAAATTTCTCTTTCAGAATTAATAGCGATATGTTTGAACATAATGGTAAACCATACATAAATATTACTTCATTTTAGAAGAAAGGATGTTGGTCGCATAATAAATATTCAGAAAGTAACTTTAAATCTTACACTATTGAATCTCTGACATGGTATAAAATTTCTCTGGGAAAATACTTTTGTTCAATGCGACCATTGCGGTTTTTCAATGAATAAAATGCATTCCAATAGGTAGCTACTGCTTGCCGTTACTAGCTGATTTATGTTTAACCTGGCTTGAATTAAGTATATGAATAAATTGGTGAAAAGGGACTTTTGGGTAGCTACAAAATTATCAAACAACGCAAGGTATATTGAAGACATCAGTTGTGTAAATGTACAACATTTCAGTGAGATTGTTCACGAAAAATAACATGTGTACTTAACAAGTACACCTTTTGAAGGTAACAATTCAGATGGTCTCAGGGATGTATTTCTGGACTTGCATTTTTTGGTCACATAATTACAGGTTTTGCATTAGAATCTCTCACAGAATTGGTAGATATATATATATATATATATATATATATATATATATATATATATATATATATATATATATATATATATATATGTATATGTATATATTATACAGCACTTCTGCTGAGCATCTTGCCTGCATTGTTCAGGGAACGATATTGCACCCTGATGGGGGGGGGGGTCCTTTAATGTCCGCGCTAAAGAATGGAAAATAACGACATAGCTAAAGGTGAGTGAAGGTCATTTATTAGGTTTGCAAATCTACTGCCAGGGGCACCATTTTCAAAGTATGAAAGTCTCTTTAACGTGGTCTAAAGCATTTGAATATCCTGATAGTAGTGTATATAAACAGCAAGCTCTCGGAAGTGTTAACCGCTTGTTACAACCAAGCGCACTAGGGTTTGAATGGTCAAGTCAGTACAGTAAATAAAGGTGCATAAAATAATGTTGATAATTATATCTTGTGCAGCTTTAGTGAAAAAATAATTTTCCTTACAAATATCTGTGACTTGTCGAGGAATTATTTCATATATTGTTGTCCAAATGTCATATGTTTACTTTAAAATCGGGCAGGGAGTTCAAGTGTCTAAATATTATTGATCTCAATTTACCAATGGAAGGGGTTTCACATGGGCCTGATGGCTTCATGCCTCTCCCTGCATGTTAGACGATGCAAGATGTCTCCATGATCTATGTATTATAGTCTTACAAACACGCCGCACACTTGAGTTGAATAATGAGCGTTGTAGAGAAAAACGAGCAGCTATTGAAGTGATGCAGTCTCCCTGTTGACTTACTGCAATCCCATTTTGCCTGATACATACCCATGCTGTGATGCAAAAGCGGTTCAGGCAGAATCTAAGAATAAATAACAAGTAGAGTATTTTTCGACATTACCATCCAAAACAGATTGGTTAATTCTTGGACCTGCGATGCATGCGTATGACTGAAATATTCTTTGTCGTGCTCGGTCGGGTAAAATAGTTGCCCCAGACACAATTAAGAAAATGTTCAGACACATACACGCCCCCCACCCCCCAAAAAAAATGTCAAGATGTTTATCAAAAACCTGTCCAAGTAATAAACTGTGTTATGTATAAGATTCGGTATCGTCTCAAATTTTTTTACCACAGGTTTTAAGCATAATAGAAAATGATAACTTGCAATATGAGTTTGGCAGCTCTCTCTTTCCTGAACCGTTTTAATCTAAATATCTATTTGTCTCAAAATCAAACTGAGCTCATACTACCAGAATACCTAAAGTATCTTCAAGTCTGACAGCAGTTTGACAAGACAATGTTAAAATTAATCTGAATGCTTCTACTTCTAGTGCGGAAGGCGTAAAAAAAAACCTGTGTCAACAGTGTACAACTAAGCGTTCGGTTTGATCTAGTACGTAATCAACAAGAATTGAAATCGTTTGTAAACAGGACAACCGGAGAGCAAATCTAATCATATCTAAATGGGAAAATGTGACAACTTTTATGTTTGACAATTAAATGAAAAGATGTGTATGTCTTACTTCACTGCACATAAAGATGAATCTATATCGTGGTGCGTGGTTTCAAAAAAGGATATGCACTTTGTGATCTTTGACTTGTATGCGGGGAATACCACATGTGCCACATAGGCTCATACGTGGACATGCAGGGAGGTTAATATTTTCCATTCATCAGGCTGTAGGTTCAGCATACTTGCAACACATATCTGCCAAAAGTTAACATTCATAAGAGGCAAAGCGTTGCCTCTGTTTGTTTCAGTTTAAATTTACATTTCATTCGCTTAATTAAGCTGCGGCATCATTAAAACAAATAGCTTTTTTGTAAATGCAACAATAACACATAAATGATATGATTAAATTATCGATTCTTTTCTGCTGCGTCTGTCCTGAATCATTGAGTCTGCAGATTGCATTTAACACTTCTTGCCGTCCAGAACAAATTCGGTGTCAACGATGGCATTAAATCAGTTTGCTTGCATTGTCTGTGTTTTGCTGTCAATGTGATATCGTCTGAATAGTTCGACTTACAGCCCCTTCCAAACTCTTTACTGTGGACGAAAAATGTTATTTTCATGTATCTCGTATATAATGTATAATTCGCATTATGACATGCCCCAGACAGTCTGAGGACGACAGCAGAGAGGCCTCAGCCTTCTCCTGCAATTATGAGAGGAGTTCATCTTTGTCTCCAGTCGTTCATTGTCAATTTCGACAAAAGTCAACGTGCTCCGTATTAACCTTACAATACTAGATTGACATCCTTTGTGAACCGACCTTTCATTCCAATACCAGTACGCCTACAATTGCAACACCATTGGAGTGGCCCAGGGCAACGGTTCTTCCCGGAGTGCTATAGGAACATTGCGCCCGAAGAGCATGGAGGAACGCTGTGGTTTTAAACAATACTTTGTAGTGAAAGTGTCAAGCCGTATTATGTAATTATGTTGCCAAATTGAACATTGATCTACTCTTACAATAAACACACAGTATTTGTACACATTGATTTTTATGTGGCATGAACTTGTACATTCGTTATGTATTGCATTAAGACCCGCTTTTCATTGTATTATGATTGTATTTCCTGAGAAGTTTGTTGGTGGGGTTCACTAGTTAGAAAAAGAATTGGTTAAGCAATTGAACGTTTCTCTTTTGATATATCAAAATATTGCACTTTTTCCAGATCACAAGAGACAGACAAAGACATCTGCATCGGACCATCCTTGCTTGTGTGATATAATATCGTCATTAATTCATTCACAGACTGTACATGGCAATTTTTAATATCAAGTTACAGATCTGCTGAGCCAAGATACCTCAGAGTCAAAGTCAAAAACGAAACGGTACGTCCATAGAGAACAGAAAATTTATCTAATTGGACGCTTTTCGCGAAAAAGTGACCTGCTCATTTCATTTGATATTTCTAAATTAAAATTGCTCAGAAACGATTTAAATAGTAGTTCACAGTTAATACAGGTCCGGTGCTTAATTTCTGGATGCACTCATGGTCATCGTTCCTAGGAAAGCTGTAGACTCAGTTTATAACATAGTGCTCAAAGGGTCAAACTTCAGTGATTTAACTGCATTTGGCGGGTACGCATAGCCAGAGACATTGAATGGCATCTTTGTCAATAAAGTGTCCTACAACAAAATTAGCCACAGAAGTTGCTTTATAATAAATCCCGTGGTATACATGTATCCCTCTCTGCCTTGATGCCTCTGATGCTACAGGTCCGGCACGCAAGTTGTCCTCATACATTTATATATATATATATATATATATATATATATATATATATATATATATATATATATATATATACATATATATATATATATATATATATATATATATATATACATATATATATATATATATATATATATATATATATATTTATATATATGTATATATATTTATATATATATTGTGTGTGTGTTTTTGCCCAGAACCACTTCCTAGTAGTCATTACCCTATTCCGCAGTTCGAACTCTTTTCCCCGTACATGTCTCTCTGTGTAGCGGCTCCTTGTCGAAGCTAAATATTCAGCAAAGACAACCCACATGATAATAAATAAATGTGAACGTGGCAAATGATGAATTAGTTAAATACGTGAAGTTTTACTTATTAATGCAGTATTTCATTATGAAAGAAGAACACCTATCAAAAGAAAACATAATTACTAAAATTTGTATAGTACAGGTTCAGATAACAACAATTTCATTTACCCCTGAACCAATATGTACTTTTTCTAACTGGACAGCTTATCCTAGTTAAACCACCCGCCAGTGTTTAACTGAAGTGGAAACAAGCTGGGGCATTACATTCAGTCCCAGTTATTGTAAAATAAACAGTTGCAGCTAGACCACCTGTACAATCAATGGAAATCCTAACCAGGACTGCAACAATGTACACCCTGCACCAGAAGTGTAAAACAAACTCCATGATGACACCTACTCCTCAAACAATTAAGCTCTACTTCACTGTCAACCCTGAGTCAATGTATCAATTTCATATCTCAGGTTTGTGACGTTTAAGAAAATACTGTCAATTTCGAGTATTTTTGTAATATTGAGTAAATGTGCATTTAGGCATGTCAGAAAAGAATGAAAGTCATTATTTTTTATGCTAAAAACATGTCATCAAAACATTTTTTCCTAACAGGGTATTAAGTACAATTAGGCAAACATGTAACTGTCGTAGGCCGCTGCTTGTTACTGATAGCCCCAGGGGGTTTAACCTGACAGAAAACATGTAAGCATAAAGTGTGTGAAAGTGAATATTAATATATATATATATGTATATATATATATATATATATATATATATATATATATATATATATATATATATATATATATATATATATATATATATATATATATATATTTATAGGTTATAGCATGGTTTGTTGGGGATATGAAGTATATCAACGAGCATATGGTGCCATATAGGAGAACGAGTGAGCGAAGCGAACGAGTTCTCCTATATGGTACCATATGCGAGTTGATATACTTCATATCCCCAACAAACCATGCTATGACATATTTATCTTACTTTTGGGTCAAAATAGGAACTTGCTATTGTCCGGTTTTCTTGTAGAAATGTGTTAAACAGGGCAACATCATGGCGAGTTTTCTTCAGCGTGTTTTTGTTTGACATGTCCTCAATGAAGTCACTCACACTCACAGTCGTATCCATCTCCCAAGAGAACCGCTCTTCACTGTCAGGGATAAGTTTGGCTCCTCCCGATGCTAAATTTTTTAAAATTTCTCCAGCAGATGAGCCAGAATCTTGGTTTTCATCGTTCGCCATGATGATGAGAAATTTGCTTCACTGCGACCAGTTGCCACAAACAGAGCTCAGTAACTGAGCAGACGACAGTTTCGCACGACACACGCAGGCCTACGTCACTTCCGGATATCACAGTACCTATACGATCGTATAGGTACTGTGGTACCTATACGATCGTATAGGTACTTATAGCACTGCAGGTGGTACTGGACCTAGGCCTATATGAAATATATCTTAACCAATTATAGCACCAATTTTGACCCAAAAGTAAGATAAATATATATATATATGTATATATATATAAAGCATTCCGTTATTGTCATCCTTTGAACTTGATGAGAGTGGTGGAGAAATATAATCCCCTAACAGATTATGGGTATGGATTCCGTGTTACCAGCTTAGTTCAGTTTTTTTTTTCTTTCTAAAAATTGAAACAGTCATTGTTACTGTCGGTGAAATCTCAGCATTACCTTAATTAAAATGGGCATATTATTACACATCCGATGGGTAAATTACATGTGCGGTCTGCTGTTGAAATATGGAGATTTATCGCTGATGATACTAGAAGCCATTCATTACTGAGCAATTTCAGACTGGATCAAATTCCTAAAATTAATTTTTAAATATGTAAATTCATTTCAACAAATTTACAAGCACGATTACGCCAATTATTTGTGTTAAATACCCAAGCATACAATGCCCCGGTCTTTGAAGGAGGTATTTAGAGCGTGGCATAGATATAGACCAACAACTTAGTCCAGCACATTCCAATCGGTCTTTGTTGTAGCAACCACAATTGGCATTATGCAAGAATTAATTTTGACTACCTTTGCAGGGTTAAAAAATGTAGCGCTAAGAAGAGACACTGACACTTGAGATTTACCTCGCAGTCCCCATGATACTTGTATTGCTTTGCATCATTTCGGTTCCTTTACGGCCTCGCTTTCACTCCAACCGATATAGAGCATGCGTATAAATAGATACAGGTTTAAAAATAAGTAGACCAATCTTATGTGGCGCTACAAAGAACATGTGAACTATTTTTCTTTGAATTTACACCGGTTAACGTCTGACTATTCATATACAATCAATAAAGTATTGGCTCGAAGCGGCCTTCATTTTTTGCCACTGTTAATGCAACATAGGGTGCCACATCAGCATGTTAGTGAACATCAATTACCTTTGTCCACGGGGACAGGACACTTCCAGCAGTCAAACAGTGTAGCGGCGCAACAAAAATGATATAACGCGCACACCAAAGAGTACAAATCTTGATAATTTGCCATAGCGCTATTAAGAGCACCAGATATGGACAGAAGTCCCGGAGTCATATTGCCATGCAATACACATGTGAAATATTGATCGTATCACTGAACATACCGATTAGTGTTAAATTGAAGCAAGTAATAAAAATGTCCCCAAACGGACGTTGATGTAATTTTGCCCTACGTTCGGCCAATAAAACATTTTACTTGATCTGGGGAGAGGTGGCACGCAGACACACTTGGGTATGATTTCAAGATGGCCAAAGTGGGAACATACGTCATTTTAGAATGCCTATAATTAAATTAAATGTGGTCCTGAATTTATTACAGCATCTTGACAGCCTCGCTCAGGGCTCCGAGGTGTGATCCTTGTCATCTGTACTTGTCATCCGTACTGGTCATAGTCTATCCCAGTTTAACTGAAAGGCAAACGTAAACCGTGCGTATCCTTGCTTGTGCTTTGCTGTTTACATGAAACAACAGGTGACATGCAACGGTCAATATTGTATATTCAGTATTGGAAATGCGTTTCATACGTACACATCTAAAATTTATTGAAAAACACAGTTCTGATGAAAATCATTTTGTTCTGCATAAGAACTGTTTATGTGGAGAGTCTCTCGTTTTCTGAAAAGTGTCACTTGACTTGCATGCAAAGATATTTACTGCTTTCCTCAGCCTGGCCCGCTGGCAACCACTTGACTACATTTGAGTTAGTTTCACTGATGGGCACATGTAAGCGGTGATAAAGTGTGTAAGGTTTCTGTTTGACATTTTTTCTGCATTCTTCTTTTCGACTATAGCTAAAGCCATCGCTTTTACGATTCGCAGCTACGACTGCTAAAGGAGAATCTATGTATGCATAACATCCCATTAATAATTCATACCGCTGCCACAAGTACACATTAGAGCATAAATTAAAACCCCTAACAATCTTTCCGCCTATCCAAGGAAAAATCGTTCCGATTTGAAATGGTATGATAATAACAAAATCGTATTTGAAATAAACGATGTTCTTAGATATCTCCTGCAATGTAAAGAGTGTGTGATCATTGATCAATCACATTAGAGCATGAATTAAAACCCCTAACAATCTTTCCGCCTATCCAAGGAAAAATCGTTCCGATTTGAAATGGTATGATAATAACAAAAATCGTATTTGAAATAAACGATGTTCTTAGATATCTCCTGCAATGTAAAGAGTGTGTGATCATTGATCAATCACATTAGAGCATGAATTAAAACCCCTAACAATCTTTCCGCCTATCCAAGGAAAAATCGTTCCGATTTGAAATGGTATGATAATAACAAAATCGTATTTGAAATAAACGATGTTCTTAGATATCTCCTGCAATGTAAAGAGTGTGTGATCTTTGATCAATCATACAAGAAAATGAGCAGATCAACAGCTGCCGTCATTGTGTTTTGAATCCATTGCATCTAAGGTGCAACAAAGAAAACTGTTGTGTGGCATTCAGTCAGCGCTGAAAGAGTTAATGGCAGAGTTCTAATATCAAGGGGTTAACGTATCGGACATTCTTCTTCACATATCTGCCGAAATTATGTTCAGCCTGAAACTTTAACGTGGCCAGGTCCATACGTTACACGATATCTGCTAGTGGCGGATAGCTTGAGTCACTGACGTCGGTTTACGCCATGAAATGTGGACCAGCAACCCGCATGACAGCTTTTTACCTACTTTATTATGTGGGTTGTCTTTGCTTAATATTTAGCTCGGACAAGTAGCCACTACACAGAGAGACATGTACGGATATAGGCTTGAAAACATGTTCTAAGTAGTTACCCGCTTAAGACCTTTCATTTATTTGGGCTAATACAGCCTATGTCAAAATTCTACAGAAGAACGTGCGCAATATGAACAATAATACTTCCATATTATGTATGTAGGTTGGACAGTGAGAGGTCAGCATATGGAGAGTCACGAATGGCCCCCATAGTGCCAAATTGTCTGGTAACTCTCAAGTGCTAGAGGTAGGAAAACTACAAAAATATTCTTTTCCGCAGGGAAATAACAATAAGCTTGCTCACCTAAATGTGTCACAGTTGGCTGCCGAAAAGTGTAATGACTATTAGGAAGTGGTTCTGGACAAAAAGACACAAATACGATAGTTTACCTACCAATCATTCTGACCTTTTTGTGTGTTTTTAAGGGGGGGGGGCATTAAGTTTTTCAGTGCTTAATTATTTTCTGACTGAGTCAACAGCGTTTTGCCAAACGTGCGTCGAGAACAGCTGTTGACCTGGACCAATATTTCCCTGGTACTATAGGTATGCCGGTACGAATGTAAAGTCTTTTCACAAGCTGGCATCCTAATTATGATTAGGACAAGTTTGTCTTAAATCGTCGGCATTGAAAGAGTTATTGGGGGGGGGGGGGCGAAACGGGCACCTACCATACCATTCGGATATAAAACTATGTATGTATATGTGTATGTATAAATGTATGTATTGTATTTGTGACTTTTTGTCCCGAATAACTTCCTAGTAGTCATTACGTTATTCCGCAGTCTGAACTCTTGGGGAGTTGGAGGTAAATCTTAAGAATCAGTGTCTCTTCTTAGCGCTACATTTTTTAACCCTGCAAAGGTAGTCAAAATTAATTCTTGCATAATGCCAATTGTGGTTGCTACATCAAAGACCAATTGGAATGTGCTTGTCTAAGTTGTTGGTCTATATCTATGCCACGTCCTAAATACTTCCTTCAAAGACCGGGGCATTGTATGCTTGGGTATATAACACAAATAATTTTCCGAAATCGTGATTGTAAATTTAATGACACGAATTCAAATATTTAAAATTAAATTTAGGAATTTGATCCAGTTTGAAAATGTTCAGTAATCAATGGCTTCAAGTATCATCAGTGATAAATCTTAATATTTTAACGGTAGACCGCACATGTATATTTACCCATCGGATGTGTAATGGCATGCCCATTTTAATTAAGTTAATGCTGAGATTTCACCGACAGTAACAATGACTGTTTCATTTTTTAGAAATAAACTAAACTAAGCTGGAAACACGGAATCCATACCCATAACCTGTCAGGGGATTTAATTTCTCCACCACTCTCATCAAGTTCATTTGGTGAAAATAACGGAATGCTTTATATGTATGTATTAATACATAATATATATATATATATATATATATATATATATATATATATATATATATATATATATATATATATATATATATATATATATATATATATATATATGACTGAGGACAACTTGCGTGCCGGACCCGTAGCATCAGAGGCATCAAGGCAGAGAGGGATACATGTTTTCCACGGGATAAATAATAAAACAACCTCTGTGGATAATTATGTTGTATGGCATTATATTGATAAAGATGCCATTCAATGTCTCTGCCTATGCGTACCCGCCAAATGCAGTTAATGCACTGAAGTTTGACCCTTTCAGCACTATGTTATTAACTTAGTCAACAGCTTTCCTAAGAACGATGACCATGAGCGCATCCAGAAATTAAGCACTGGACCTGGATTAACTGTGAATTAATATTTAAATCTTTCTGGGAAATTTTAATGTGGAAACATCACACCAAATGAAATGAACAGATCTTTTTCTCACGAAAAGCGTCCAATTAGATTACTTTTGTTCTCTATGGACGTACCGTTTCGTTTTTGACTTTGACTCTGAGGTATCTTGGTTCAGCAGATCTGTAACTTGATATTAAAAATTGACAAATACAGTTTCTTAATGAATTATTGACAATATTATATCACACAAGGCAAGGATCGTCCGATGCAGATGTCTTTATCTGTCTCTTGTGATATGAAAAAAGTGCCATTTTTTTAATATATCAAAAGAGAAACGTTCAATTGATTAACCACTTCTCTTTCTAACTAGGGAAACTCACCAACAGACTTCTCAGGAAATACAATCATAATACAATGAAAAGCGGGTTTTAATGCAATACATATACAAATGTTCAAGTTAATGCCACATAAAAATCAATGTGTACACATAATGCGTGTTTATTGTTAGAGTAGATCAATATCCAATTTGGCAATATGATTACATGTTATGGCTTAACACTTTCACTACAAAGTTTTGCGTTACTCCGTGCTCTTCGGGCGCAATGTTCCCAAAGCACTCCGGGAAGAACCGTTGCCCTGGGCCACTCCAATGGTGTTGCAATTGTAGGCGTACTGGTATTGGAATGAAAGGGCGGTTTACAAAGAATGTTAATCTAGTATTGTAAGGTTAATACGAAGCACGTTGACTTTTGTCGAAAATGACAATGAACGACTGGAGACAAAGATGAACTCACCTCATAATTGCAGGAGAAAGCTGAGGCCTCTCTAGGGTCGTCCTAGGATTGTCTAGGGCATGTCATAATGGGAATTATACATTATATACGAGATACATGAAAATAACATTTTTCGTCCACAGTAAAGAGTTTGGAAGGGACATTAAGTCGAACTATAATAATAATAATAATAATAATAATAATAATAATAATAATAATAATAATAATAATAATAATAATAATAATAATAATAATAATAATAATAATAATAATAATAATAATAATAATAATAATTTTATTCGGAAAACTACCCCTTTACAGCGGGGGCATCAATGGAACGGGCTTTATTCCATGATGCGTCCAAGTATATTACGATAAGCCGTCTATATTACAAAGTAAAGATTTGTGTGTGGTAGGGCTGTATCTACGTTCAGCATTGAGCCGAACTATTCAGACGATATCACATTGACAGCAAAACACAGACAATGCAAGCAAACTGAATTTCATGCCATGGTTGACACTGAATTTGTTCTGGACAGCAAGAAGTATTAAATGCAATCTGCAGAATCAATGATTCAGGACAGACGCAGCAGAAAAGAATCGATAATTTTATCATATCATTTATGTGTTATTGTTGCATTTACAAAAACACTATCTGATTTATTGATGTCGCAGCTTAATGAAGCGAATGAAATGTAAATTTAAACTGAAACAAACAACAATGAGGCAACGCTTTGCCTCTTATGAATATTTACTTTTGGCAGATATGTGTTGCAAGTATGCTGAACCTACAGCCTGATGAATGAAAACTATTAACCTCCCTGCATGTCCACGTATGAGCCTATGTGGCACATGTGGTATTCCCCCCATAAAGGTCAAAGATCACAAAGTGCACATCCCTTTTTGAAACCACGCGCCACGATATAGATTCATCTTTATGTGCAGTGAAGTAAGACATACACATCTTGTCATTTAATTGTCAAACATAAAAGTTGTCACATTTTCCCATTTAGATGTAATTAGATTTGCTCTCCAGTTGTCCTGTTTATAAACGATTTCCATTTTTGTTGATTAAGTACTAGATCAAACCGAACGGTAAATTGTACACTGTTGACACACGTTTTTTTACGCCTTCCTCACTAGAAGTAGAAGCATTCAGATTAATTTTAACATTGTCTTGTCAAACTGCTGTCAGACTTGAAGATACTTTAGGTATTCTGAGAGTATGAGCTCAGTTTGATTTTGAGACAAATAGATATTTAGATTAACATGGTTCAGGAAAAGGAAACTTCCCAACTCATATTGCAAGTTATCATTTCTATTATGCTTAAAACTTGTGCTAAAATTTTTGTGAGACGAAAACAAATCTTATGCGTAACACTGTAAAAAAGTTAGCCAGGTTTTTTTGAAAAACATCATGATTTTTTTTTTGAGGGGGGGGGGGTTAAGTCAACAGGGAGACTGCATCACTTCAATAGCTGCTCGTTTTTCTCTACAGTCGCTCATTAATCAACACAATTGTGCCGTGTGTTTGTAAGGCCATAATACATAGATCACGGAGACATCTTGCATCGTCTAACATGCAGGGAGAGGCATGAAGCCATCAGGCCCAGGTGAAACCCCTTCGATTGGTAAATTCAGATCAAAAATATTTAGTCAATTGAACTTCCTGCCCGATTTTAAAGTAAACATATGACATTTGCACAACAATATGTCGTGGACAAGTCACAGATATTTGTTAGGAAAATTATTTTTTCATTAAAGCTGCATAAGATATAATTATCAAAATTATTTTATGCACCTTTATTTACTGTACTGACTTGACCATTCAAATTCTAGTGCGCTAGGTTGTAGTAAGGCAAGCGCTTAACATCTCCGACAACATGGCATTTATATACACTACTATCAGGATATTTTAAATGCTTTAGACCACGTTAAAGAGACTTTCATACCTTGAAAAATGGTGCCCCTGGCAGTAGATTATTTGCAAACATAATAAATGACCGTCACTCAACTTCAGCTGTGTCGTCATTTTCGATTGTTTAGCGCGGACATGAAAGGACCCCCTATCAGGGTGTAATAGCGTTCCCTGAACAGTGCAGAGAAGGTGATCAGTAGAAGTGCCATATTTTATATAAATATATATATATATATATATATATATTCTCTACAGTTTGTATTTTGGTGCCTAAACAGTTCTCAACTTCCTTACAGTGTTCAAAAATATGTAATACTAACATCCTTTCTCTCACTTATTATGGCAACGTTTGTTTCTGCATTTGAATTGTGTACTGAGAATGTGTCGCTCATTATAGTACAAAAAATCAAAGAAGGAATCATAGAGTTTGCGCTACTGAAAGTGGAGGCTCCTTCATTAATGACCAGCGACAACGGTAAGGAGTACCATTTCCTCACGCATAGACTCATAAGCACATAAAATACGTATGTATGTATGTATGTATGTATGTATGTATGTATGTATGTATGTATGTATGTATGTATGTATGTTCTATGTGAAAATAATTTTGGAAATACAAAACGCTAGCCTGGTATTCGTGAAAAGTGTTAAGAGGATATCATTGACTCAGACGAACATTGAACACATGGCTGAAACTCGTCAGGAAGGCCAAAGGCACATGGTTACTCACATGAGACGGGAAAGTATCACTGGTTACACCCTACTGGTGGGGTTCAACATTTGCTACATGTGGGCTTGGATGGACAACTCCGCTTTAATAATAATAATAATAATTGAACATCTTCATACTGGATAGCCTGTTCCTGTTCTTCCACAGGGTCCAGTAGGCAAGATCTTAGCCCAATTATCCCAAACTTAATGTAGGAGGAAACCGGAGATCCCCGAGAAAACCTACGGTGCTCAGCAGGTGTTTGGGAAACCTTGCCACATGCGACCACTAACCCCAGTCAAAAAACGCCGAACCCTCGGAGGAATCGGACTCACCCGTCGGAAGAGCTTCCCGGGGCGAACACCTTGTGCCATCGCTGTGGATCGAACCCCGGCCGCAGCGGTGACAGGCCAACGCGCAACTCGCTGGTCCACTGAGCACCCCAAACATTTGCCTTAACATGTTACTTACGTTGCCAAGCTTTAACATGTTACTTACGTTGCCCGGTGTTAATCACCCGCTAGCTATCCATACTGCCGTTGATATTAAACCTGTAATTAAGCCAATATAAAACCGCTTGGTTAGCTATATGTACATAATACTTACCCTTCTTAAGTAGGTAATATGGCAGTAAATAGACCTATATCGATTTCTTGTGCTTTCTTAGCACTCCTGACATAAACTTTGAATCAGGACCCTCCTCACTTGTACCAATATCTTTAAAATGTTTTTGCGCGAAACTGACTTCTTTCCAAGCCCCAATTTCTACCAGATCCCAAAATAACATTTCTATCACAACTCACTGAAAAAAAAATCTTCTCATCTCTGGTCAATAGCGTATGTATCAAGATGGAGCGACCAACACCTGGGAACCTATTGCATGACAATTAACTATCTGTTGTTGACGTCTAATCTAACACTGAAGTTGGTTCATGCCTCAAGAGGATCCATCTGTTATTAGAATACGTGATTGGGGACTGCTCATGAGTCGCGCTCTGTCTGTTTCTCCACCCCTCCCTCTCATTCTCTATTGTATATGTGTTTTTTCATACAAAACCGCTTTCCTTGTAGTCTTTACCCTATTCCGTAGTAGAATTTTCTACACTCCATAAGCTGACTTGTCGCTGTCTGACTCAAATACATATAGAAGTACTATTGCCCATATTGTGCACGTTCCTTTGCAGAATTTTGACACAGCTTGTATAAGCCAAATAAATTAAAGGTCTCCAGCGGGTAACTACTCAGAATATGTTTCGGAGCCAAAATCCGTACATGTATCTCTGAATAGCGGCTCCTTGTGTAAGCTAAATAGCAAGCAAGGACAACCCATATAAAAATGGATGGATATAAAGGTGGCAAATGAGGAATTAGCTAAATACGTAAAGTTTTGTTTATAAATGCAGAGCTCCTTTATGTATGTGTGTATGTTCTCAATATATTTGCATTGACCTATCCTCAAGCGGAAATTTGAATACACTTACATTTGCTCACCATTATAGTTTTCCAGGCGTTTTAACAAACATGCACGCTATAAAAACCTTTGTGACTGCACAGATGCGGAATACCAAATCATCGAATCAAAAAGGAGCACAGATAGTGGGATTGTCACATCTAACATTTGTTCAGTTACAAATGAGCCATTCAATTGGCCAAAGTTTGGTAATAAAGTCATGTTTTAACACAGTACTTTTAGTTAGGCACCGGTCCATTTAATTATTAAGACTCGGCTTAACCGTTGATTCAGTGTGATCCGAGACCACTAGATATGCTCGCGCTCTTGGCATGAAAAGCTTCTTGAGTGTGTCGACATGTGTGTCCTTCAGTGAGACAAAAAAGATAAGACATTCATGCAACTTGTCATTGTTTTACCTTTGCAGAAAGCCCACAAATGCACTCACTTGTCCGCGCACCACATCTAAACATGTGCCCAAAATCACCTTTCAACTGTCGACTGATTAAAGGTTGCGCCTAAAAGCATACTAAAGAACTTTTCAATATGTTGCAAAGATTGTCCCCAAAATAGCTTATCTGGAATGACATAAGCTAAACGGGAATTGCATTATGGCTTTAATGAAATTCATCTATCCGTGTGTCTAATCATTAAAACAGATTATCACATGACATTGAGTTCAAACAAGAAATGCAGAAGTATCCAGACATTCTAATGGCCTGGCTCGCCAACAAGTGCCAACCTAATCCGACACTTGTGGGTAGCCTGCCAAAAGCTGGTGTAAAACTATTGAAGATGGTAAATCTGAAGTGAGCATCCTCTGGGCAGAAGGGATACAAGTTATTTGTGTTGAACCAGTCATAAGCGTACATTTGAAAGGTATTTAAAAACCGTCGCCTCGTAAGAATACTCTGACCCAACATCTTTCCTTGGTAAATGGCCAACCCACGCCGAGGAAAATTGTCGATCTCGGACATGTACTTCGGCCAAGTAGCTCAGCTAGACGTCCCATTCAGGATTCTTGCCACTGAAAGAAAAAGATCGAGACGTACGATTATTTTTCTTGGTGTTTTTGGTCGATTTCATGGTCGATTTGAGCGGAAAACAGTTAGGAGAGAATACTCTGAGGAGAGCTTTTTACTAATGGTTCAAACCGTCAGACAAAAAAGAAGGACATCTGAAAAAAAAAAAAAAATATATATATATATATATATATATATATATATATATATATATATATATATATATATATATATATAATGACTTTTTTTGTGAGACATCCCCTTTTTCAGAAATGATACCTAAAATAAAATACGATATTTGGATCTTCTTGCGCTAAACCATCGGTAGAATTCTTAGATCCGCACATCCAAGCAAACAAACAAAACTTGTTGGACAAGGCTGGCACTTTGTGGCGAGAGAGACCGCCAGCGTCAGTGTATGCATACTTGTACATTTCTTGTTTAAACTCGCTGGCAATACAGGAAAAGATGAAACTGATCCAATCCTTTATTGTCAAGTCTTTAATCCCAAATTACGATGACCAATTAGAATTTTTTCGTTTTGTTTCTTAAAGTTAGTTACTTTTACTTTGAGAGAACTGTGACAAAATTGAATCTCCTTTCGATTTCCACTCAAAACTGTTCAGGGGACATCCGCAGTGGTCCCCGTATGCACCAGGCGTGATTCACTTGCATAAGAATCATTGACTGTGAATGAAGCGGCACAAATCCAAGAGCACACCTGAATATGTTTATTAAATTTTTGTTTGTTTGTTTGTTTGTTTGTATGTTTTATTTTTTTTTTTTTTTTTATTTTTTTTTTTTTTTGTTTTGTTTTTTTTGGGGGGTTGTATTTTTTTGTTCTTCTTTGTAAAGCTTCCGTGCTTGTTGTATTCATGAAAAAAATCAATATATTTTCAGACAATTTAATGTTGTCACCTGTCCAGTTATCTGAAAGCTCATGTATTAGTCAAACTTGAACGTACAAATAAGTAATATGGGCTCAATTCCCTTACGTTAACGCGAGAAGCTCTGACGCACTTGCGTCGGAAGGTTTTTGTATGTGTTTCATCTTAACAACAGTGATCCACTTCTGGCGATTTTTAATAAGGAAAAAAAGAAACATTCATGCGGATTCATCGGCGTGACGTACCTCAGGGACAGAGTTGTGATACAAGCTCCTGAGCACTAGATAATCTGAGACGATTGTATGCCAAGTTAGGATCCGGATTATCGTGTTCAAAGGGAAAGAAATAATAAAAGCTCCGGTATGGAAGGAAATTAAAAAGTTGAAATTGAACACCTATACCTCTGCTCTTGCAGGACAATCCCAATAAACTCAATTATATAGGGGACGACGGTGCGTTCTGCAAATGCATCACTTTCGAAGGCAAAGTTCATCGCGGAAGGAACTAACAACTGTAAATAATCTGACTTAACTCGATTCAATATTATTCACGCTTATTCAAATTATAGTGGTGGCATTTCTCCTGTAGCTTTTCATGCTGTGTGCACAATTCTGGCGAAAAAATCGAATGTTCTCAGTATGTTGTACCAATCAAATCTGTCAAACCTCCTTGCATCTCAGTCAATGTATCTGTGAAACACAATCTCAGACGCTAGTCTTCAGGGTACGCCAAGGCTTCTTGTAACTAGTGTGTTCCAAATTTAGGCTCATTTGAACTAATGTACCAATAATCATGTCCCTGGTCCTGGTAAATTTGCACATTATTGACGGGCAGGAGCCCTGTGTTTAATGAAGGAAACTTCTCCTTTGGCAAAGTAGGTCCTATGGATACACAAATGAATGAAAGAAGAGAAATATTGGCCGTATGTTTGAAATTAAATTTCAGATATAACAAATAGATTAAAAAACACACCGAACCGATAATCCCAGCTTATGCTCAAACCTGCCATCCCTGCCGCTATAAATTGATCCCGTCCTGCAATTTCCCATATATTCAAGAAGCACTTTAGCATTTATCATATTTTTTCTCTAGTTATTGAATGATGTTTATCTGTTCATGGTTGCGGCCAATAATTCGCCTCTCATATTTTGTGATCAAATTTACTCGAGGGAAACGACCTTCTTTCTCGTTTAATTCCCTTAACTATTGGTTGACCTTGAATACATTTTTCACAGAAGATGACCATGTCAGTCAAACAAAAAGTAACCCCTTGCTTCTGATAGGTGAATTTTTGCTACTAAAATCTTACAAGGGGCAGTCACATATCACCATGTTGTAAGATTTAACAAGCAGCCTTGACGCCAGTAAAAAGTGGTCACTCATAGCATACTATGGCAGCTATTGTCTGGAATTTTGTGCGCCAAGGTGCTTTGCGCAAGAGTCATATCACTTATGGATAGACAGACGAGAGTTTATGTACTCGTCGCTATCGACCTGTCGGGGTTGAGAAAATGTACCTTATAGGATATACAAGTATTTCTAAGGATCGAACTATATTTAAATAGCACTGACATAATAAAACAAAATAATGAATAGTTGCCGTTACAATGTTGAACCCACCTGACTTTCTGCTGAAGCAAACCCAACTCCGAAATATATTTTTCACATAAAACTGTAGACGTGAACAAAGCACAAAGACTGGAACTGTTGCTGTATATGGCTAGCTGGCTGGCTGGCTGGCTGGATGGATGGATGGACGGACGGACGGACAGACAAACGGACAAACAGACAGACAGACAGACAGACAGACAGACAGATAGATAGATAGATAGATAGATAGATAGATAGATAGATAGATAGATAGATAGATAGATAGATAGATAGATAGATAGATAGATAGATAGATAGATAGATAGATAGATAGATCAGACCATCATTTTATATTGTTTATTGTTGAGGCACCTTCCAGGTGGGGTTACCTGTCTTTATCACTGTATGGGCTCCACTTGGTCTGCCATCAAACACTTTGGCCTACAACTCAAAATCAAAGCACAGTGTCTTGAAAAGGGAAAAAAATCTAAAGCTTTAGCCTGATTAATTCATTTTACGACAATAAATCCACATATGATTAATTCATTTTACGACAATAAATCCACATATTTCTTGCAAACCGAATTTACAATATCTATTCTTACGTATACCAGCTGTCAAACATAAGACATATTTCATGTACGGATTATAATAGGGCTAATAACGACTATATATACACGGATCAGCCACACGTGTGAAACTGACAAAGATTTCATTTCTGGCTCTCTATTTATTTTATTACAAACAGAGTGGTTATAGTGAATCATGATGATAATTATATACTGAAACCTCACTACTTATACTTTTTAACTCTTTCAGTTCATGCATTTTAAACATAGCATTCTCATATATATATAGATATATTTATATATATATGAATATGTATATATATGTATATATATATGAATATGTGTATATATATATATATATATATATATATATATATATATATATATATATATATATATATATATATATATATATATATATATATATATAAAACACTGCTGACAAATCACAAATCAACACCAATTGGGTCCTTTCACAGGTGTCCCCAGCACCTGTATATTCTCTAAAAGTTGACTTATCACAAAAATGTAACTGATTCTTAATGGTGCCATTTTGAGAATCCATGCACAAATTATACTTAAATTTCGTAACTGTTTCCCACAGACCTACAAAGATGGACTTTGGATAATACCTGATGTTACCAATGTCAAATTTATCTCGTAATGCTGCAGTTACTTGTATTGATCAATGTTCCAAAGCTTTGGGAACCCAAAGCGCCACATGCAAAGAGAAAACTGTCCAAAGATAATATGCCACACATTCGAACCAATTGAGATGAAAAGGTGAAGTCCAAGACAAAGGGCCTTATCTGATCAGGGTGTGTTGCAGCCTAGAGGTTACAGACCACAGTTGTGATTGGCTGGTTGCGCATCCCAATGGAGATAGTCCGTAATTGTCAAAATACTGTGTTTTCAGCATGCTGTAACTTCTGTTTAAATAAAGTTATCTAAGACAGGTTTGCTACATCACAGAGTTGCTTCATTGGCGGTCAAATAGATGCACTGTCTTCCAGGCCAGGTGGGAACTTTATGGTGGGTAAGGACAATGATGTGACCCTGGCAAGAGCACAGTTCATACACCTGTATAAAGCTGACATCCAGGTGTTGTTTCGTAGTTCAATTATCACAAATTAAACATTTTCATCGGTCAAATGCCGTTCACGGAATTTTAAAATACCAAAATGCTGATTTTTTACTCAAAAATGCTAATATGAAAAATAGAAGGATTTTTATCTGTGGTCGGTGGCCTAGAGACAGAGTGGACAGCCCGGAATTATGACTCGTATCACTGCATGGCTTGTTCCTTGCAACAAGTTTTAGATTACATCCTTAACTTGGTCTTAATTATAAAAATACGCTTGCTGACTCCCTTTTGGTAAATTCTATGTTTTTGTCTAAAGCAGAAAATCATTACTTTGACACTTACATATTATGATACCATACCTTGCATACTTACTTTGTTACTTGTTTGCGGATCCCGCTGGCCCACTTGAAGATGATTTTGTTGTGCGTACCTTGAACGAAGTCATTGATGGTACCTTTGCTACCTCTGGTTGTAATCCATTGCATCCGTCAAACTCTTTGTTTTTGAAGACATTCTTGCAACTATCTGTTTTCGAAAAGGCGTTTTTTTTTTGGTCTTTCGTATTAGGGGAAGAGGTGTATTTATGATTTTCATGCATGTTTCAGTAGTTCCTCCTTTCTTGTAATGAGGAAAAGTCTGAAATTTGGCCTTTACATAATTTGAGGCACATAGCCTGTTCTTTTTGAAGGGTCAATATTTTGTCTGTGCCAAAAGCTCCATGCTGGAACCCCATATACCACAACTGATCTGTCTGATGTCTGATACAGGGTACTGATCTATTTCTCTGTGAGATAGATTAAAAAAATCTTATAATAGCATTTCTTTGATTTGTTTCTTGATACCGGAATTGAAATATTGGATAAAAGCCACAACTGATATGACTTCTCCTTAATATTTCTATTTTTTGACTTGGTTTAGAATAGTACCATTTATAGTATGCGTGTAATGCGGTGATTCTGTGATTTTTTACAAAACACACTTTTTTTTCTCCCATAGTAACCCATGTAGATACACAATTGTTCCCTACATATGAGTGGAACTATTTTATGACGGAAATGAAATAAAACAAATATTCCTATTGGTTGTTGTTTCATTTGTAAGCCAATCAGATTACGTTAGACAGAAAAGAGTAAAGCTGAAAAGTTCTCTCTTGGGGGACGTACCTTAGCAACGCAATGTTGAAAGTGAGCAAAATAGAGTCGAAACGGCTGCTGCAAGCACTCTAAACCAAGTAAGTTTTTGACAAGAACGCCAAAGGCTCGCAGTGAATGGTTTTAAAACTCGTGCTGTGTGAATCCATTCCCCATGACACGGCCATGTAAAATTCTATATGTCTCATTGGATTTTTTTAAGGTCATCTTTTTGACCAGCTAGCTAATAAGTTGAGATTATTTTGGAGAAGATTACAATGTTTGTATATCTGTGTATAATTAAGTATCAACAGCGGACATTTTTGCTGTCCTTTCTACAATTTCAGGAATATAATTTATATAAAAAGATACAACAGAGGCCAAGGATTGATCCTTGAGCGACTTCGCTGAGCACCTGTCTCCGTTGTGAGCTTTCCAAGTTAATTGCTGTCAAAATTATTTCGCTCTTCACGATGCTGCAGTCTGAAAGAATCTACCTGGAAATGTTAAAGGAACAGAGTCTATTAGGTAATTGAAGACGTTATACAAACATCATTTTAATTTCACATGACATGTTGTTTTATATATATATATATATATATATATATATATATATATATATATATATATATATGAAGATGGAAATGTTTGTACCTATCATTAGAGTCACTCCATGTGTGTAACGTTCAGCACTATAATAACGGTGATTCTCTGTGGAAAGTTGCCGTAAAACGACCTGTAATTCAAGTACATTATGCATATATTTCCACAGAATAGAATCGTTTACAGAACAAATTACTCTCGACCTTCCGTGATTTTTTTTAATAAAAGGATGTTTCTTTAACCTTCCGTTTTGCCAATCTTAACCCTTTCCTTTGATTTAAGACTAACTTTACAGTCAACAGCTTTTAGGATGAGGCATGTGATCTTGGCAGATCTTATCTACAATTCTCAGTCAAATTGTGTTGTTTTGTGTGTGTGTGTATTTCTTTTCCCGCTACTGTTGAAATTATTTGAAGACATTAAAGCAGAAGACTTTTGACCAGAAGCCAATTTTGGCCTGGTGAATGGGGCAAGGTCTAGGTCCATACGGCAGCTGAAACACTGTCAGTCATAGGCACTGTAAGACAGTAACCAACGTAACCTGTAAGGTATAGGAACATTTGAAAGTGTCCATCAGCCGGATGCGAAATCTGAATTAGGGACCTTGGTTTCACTTTGGTATGCTGAAATGAACGAAATGAAACGGCCTCAGTGTTCAATCCCAGAGTCTTTCGGAAGGCCCGTAAAACATTCTTCATAATGGTGACGACTGTAATTTGAGAACTAACTTCTTTTAGCATGAACATCCATTAACCATATTAATTATGTTTGGAAGCATTGTAATCAAATAGGGACCATTCTAAATTTCATGGGCAGTTTAAAGTAATCGATAACTTTGAGACCCGTTCTCCTTTTTGGAAGTTATCATTACTGATATGGCCCCAACTATGGTGCATTAACCCGTCAGGACGGGCGGACGGACGACCTGGGCGGACGGTCTGATGCCTCGTGTGCCGAGGGTCAAGGTCAAAAGCCTTTTTTGTCACATAGTCAGCTCATTGCACTCAGAACTCCCCAAGTCGACCGCTTTGACTTAGTCTTCATATAAAACTAGGTGGACATTGAAAATATTGGAGGCCTTTCTCGCCTCAGGTCGCATTTCTTATGACACCAAGTAGTAATCTCTAAAGGGATGAAAGAACCTACAAGGGCGCTGAGATAATTAACATCATAACCTTCATGTGATATCCTCCTCATCCGATATCACGTGCAAAAATAATCAAAATGCAGGCTACAGCAAAATGACAACCCCGGGCCACATTGGATTAAAGTCCGTCGCTGCTTGATGAAGTGTGTATCAGATACGACCCTAGTCGAAACAAACACACTTATTATAGTGTTGCAAGAAATTCACAAGGCTTCGTAAACGAAGCAAATATTCTATTCTGGCACAAATGAGTATCCATTTCCTCTATTTAACCGGCCAAAGCCAGTTGCTGGCCAAATGTCGCCAGATTCCATCCTTTCAACACATTTCAACGATAGTAAACAAAAAATAAAGGACCATTGAAGGCGAGACATATCAGGAAAACATCTCCCAGGTCAAAAGGGCGATTGGAACCTTACCCATGCCAAGGAAAACTGTTAAGTCCCATCTTATATATATATATATATATATATATATATATATATATATATATATATATATATATATATATATATATATATATATATATATTTGTGTGTGTGTGCGTGTGTGTGAAGAGAGGAGAGAGAGAGAGAGAGAGAGAGAGAGAGAGAGAGAGAGATATGCTTCCTAAAGTAGCTAGTCCTATAACAAGGCTCCATTTCTACAGTGGTCTCAATGCGGCCTTTCCTCTTACATCATCAGGTAACCGTGAGATACCGTAGAGGTAACGGGTGAACATTGTGACAGCCTCCCGGCCGAGCTTAAGGAGTTGTCACAAAATTAACCGTGCCCACCCATATGGTATCGCTCTACAAATCAAATAATATGTATTAAGTCGCTGAAATTGTTTTCTATCATCATATGGTTTGTAGTTTATGCCTTGTTACTGTTTTATTCAGCAAACTGAGCAAAGGGGGTTATTATGAGGATTGCGACGGGCTTCAATATTGTAACTCACATCCATATACTAATTTATACTCACATTATGACTTTATTTTCATATGATCATCTGGTTGGGTGCATTGCGCGACCAGGCAAGTATAAATACATATGGCCGCATAACACCTCATACATCAGATGACAATGCGTTCATTCCCTGTCGATTCCTTTCACGATGTTGATGCACCAATATCCGAATAATTTATGAAGCTCTGTACATCAATACGTATTCATTTCAGCTACGCTATTGGTGCCAAAGGTTGCAGGTTCGAGTCCCGCTCGTTGCGAACATAAAGTATATTTATCAGATAATGTCACCAGTACATAACTTTACGTATCTTAACTTACTTCATGAATATATATATATATATATATATATATATATATATATATATATATATATATATATATATATATATATATATATGTCATTCCAAAATAAATTGTCCATTCCATTCGGACAATTTTGCCCCATCATGATATCTCCAGTTCTACTCGTGGTAGAAGCACCAAATTTTCACAGTGTGTGGGGATGGGTTCTAGTAGTAAATTGGCACAATTTTATCAATACTACTTTACTCATAATTGGGTTATGGCATTATGAATATTAATAAATTCTCAGGAATTTAGGCAATTTCCTGGGATTTTAGGCAATATCCTGGGAATTTAGGCAATTTCCTGAGAATTTTTGCGAGTTCCGTGGAACATATAATGCTAGTCCTGGGAATTTAACAGAAGTCCCAGGAACATAGTGGCATGTTCCTGGGAATATAATGGCAAGTTCCTGGGAACATAACTAAAATCCCTGGAATATATTACTCAAGTCCCGGGAACATGGAGGTCAGCTCCTAGGAACGCTATTCAAGTCCCAGGAATTCAGAGAAAATTGCTGATACATGTAATATTAGGAATGATTGTGGAAATAGTCTAGCGTAAAAATTCAAAATATACATCATACACAAATTACCGCATGGTACTTTATGTTGAAAAAAATGAGGAAAAAAGGATAAACAAACAAACAACATATACATTTGATACAAAAGAACCTTAACAGCATGCATATGGAAAATAATGGTAATTTCAAAGCCTATAGGGCTTAAATCATCTGTAATAAATCTGTATGCCAAATCTATGTTTATAATGATTCTGACGCATTTCAATAGTCACATCGTAAAATGGTATGACCTTCAACTAGGCCTTGAGATACAAAAAATTGAAACTAGAAAAGATGATTTGCAACATAGCAAGTCAGTGTATGTGTCTTCAAAGTATATTGGTATGGCAATGTACAAGTATTCCATAACTGAGGAGTAGAAGTTGGAATGGCATCTCCATCTATTAAAGCTTTGAAGTTATTAAAGATTTAAAATTTCTAATGGTGCTACTTAGCGCAATTTAAATTGCAACAACTTGCAATGTTCAACAACCCCTTAGTTAAAGTTGGAACGACATCTCTTTCTATTATAATGTTGAAGATATTCAAGATTGAAAATTTTGAGTACTGCTGATTAGCATAATATAAATTGCTACAACTTTTGCTTTAGATTCATTACATGTGCAATGGTTGATAACCCCCTAATAGAAGTTGAAATGACATCTCTATCTATAATAGTTTTGAAGATATTCAAGTTTTGACATTTCAAAAGCTGCTAATTAGCATAGTTTCAATCTCCACATATTTTGTTTTAGATCCATTATATGTGCAATGGTCAATAACCCGCTAGTACAAGTTGAAATCATATCTCTATCCATAATAGTTTTGAAGCTATTCAAGATTTAAAGTTTCAAATGCTACTAATTAGCATTATTTAAATTGGTACAACTTTTGTTTTAAATTCATTAGATGCCTAATGGTCAATAATCCCCTTGTAAAAGTTGGAATGGCATCGCTATCTGTTATACTTTTGAAGATATTCAAGATTTAAAATTTCAAATGTCCCTAATTTGCATAATTTTGAACATCTTTATTCCCCTGTATAAAAAGGCCCAACTTTTTGTACAGAGATACAATCATGCCAAGTTTTGAGTTTCTATGTATAATAGTGCCATTGAAAAGTGTTGGGACAAATTCACTGGTAAAGAAAGAAAGAAAGAAAGAAAGAAAGAAAAAGAAAGAAAGAAAGAAAGAAAGAAAGAAAGACAGAAAGAAAGAAAGAAAGAAAGAAAGAAAGAAAGGAAAGAAAGAAAGAAAGAAAGAAAAAAGAAAGAAAGAAAGAAAGAAAGAAAGAAAGAAAAAACAAAATTCTATGAATAAGTCAAATTGAACATATTAAGTTCTGGAACTGTAATTATGGTCATGATTGAAAAAAAGATGTCATAGATGTAATGAAAGAGTGATGGTAGGCAGACATCCTCCCTCATTAAGTACATCTATGAACTCTGAAAGGGAGTTTGAAAATATATTTATGTATTGCAAAGTTCCTTCTCGTAAGCATAGAGGTAGTCATCCAAGCAGGCTGCAAAGAGGCAGAGCAACATGTCATTTAGTGTGTGTGTGTGTGGGGGGGGGGGGGGTCGGTATTTCCTTACTAGCACCATGCTGGCACACTGGAGTGATGTGTTTCTAAGCCACTGAACTGTAGGCCCATTTTTTCTGTGTTCCAGATCATCATATATATTCATACTGGCCATTATGTTGGAATATTCCTATTTTCTGTACTCTGTTATGGCAAAATTATTTCCTGTGCTGGTGTACTGTAACACCCCCCTCCCTCCTTCCTTTCCCTGGGTGCAGTCTATCCAGTATATCTGAGTCCCACTTGTGATCTTTCACTACAAGTTGGGCCACTGGATAAACAGGCCCACTACTGTAAATTGCACAGAGGTGTAAATTGTAAATTGGGTCATTGGTTGTGTTGTTGTATTGTGTTGACAGAGCCAGTCAAAAGCTACCTCAACCTGGTAATGGGGGGCCAATGCAACCGGATATGGAATACTGTGCATGATCATGGACTAAAATGAAAACCATGTGGCAAGAGGTGTGGATGGAGTCATCAAAACAACCCTATATAAATTACTGTCTCAATTATCAGCACTTATGTTGTAACTGATTACAATGCATACATCAAATACATCCTGGTCAGAGACCAAGATTCAAGAGTGTCAACATTTTTTGACAAACAAAATCTGAGACCTGAGACCAGATATTTTTTCTGGTTTGATTTACATGCTGCATATGCATGTATTTCTCTTAAACAGACTCATAAGACTGGTAACCCAGGTTGTTCAAACTAAGCTGGCTCATATTACATTTTACCCTCTGCTTCCATGGCAGTGCTGACCACTCAGTCTTGTGCTCAGTACAATATGTAATGCGATTTATATTGCTCACTTGGGTTAAGTTTGGGGTGCCCACAACTTTGTGGCTAGTGTCATGCACTTTAAAACATTATGAACACCCTGTAACCCCACCCCCACCCCCTCCCAAGTTGAACAGGGATAAAGACTGTGCAAGTCCTGGTCTCAGAGGTACAGTAGAACCTGCAATTCATGACCACTATTGGGAGGGACCACCTGACTTATAACCACAGTTCTGATGGCACAACAGTCTAACTTGTCTGCAAATTTACCTGCAATTTAAGACCACCTGATGCATGTGACCACTTTGGGTTGGCGTAAGGCGTGGTCTTGTACTGTAATATTCAGCAGACAACTTTTTGTATGGTTGCCTGCTTAGCTGTATGTCAGGCCATTTGTGTCGCTGGTGGCCTGTCAGTGGGCCCCAGTCATGCAATCAGTCAAAAGCCCTAGGTCTGCTAAACAGGCAATTTATTTGGCATTAATATGTACTGTAAATACTCTGTCTTGATGGAAAAGAGGACCCTGGCAACAATGACTTTGGCTGAACACAGCTGGAGTCCACCCACTCACTCTAGTATGATGTAATCAATGAAATGACTAACTTTGCTCCTTGCAGGGAGCTGCTCTGAAGTGTCACCCATGGGTGCATATATGCTCACTCCACAGGCTGCCAAATTAAAAGCTCTGATCAGTTTAAAAAATAAGTTCCACTGGAAAATAAGATAATCAGACATGCTGATAAACAGATGAATGGGGCAAAAAAACATTGTTGATGGCTCCTGGACCTGGTCACGGTAGCAAGTGGGATGAGGGGAGGGATAGCATATTGACCTGTGATAGATGGGTGAATGTAAACATGGACCCATTAACAAGAATAGGTCCATGGTGTAAAATTGGGTTAATTTGGCTTGTTGATATCTGGTCTGAAGGGAGGTCCATGATCATTTTCAATAGCATCTCCCTTAAATAATTGGTTGAAGCATATTTCACTGAAAAACAATAATGAAATAAAATAAAAGCAAAGTTTAACGCAATTGGTCATTTATCACACTTTGCCTAATTATAATGATGTGCTTTGCTAAGCTGTTGTCTGCTTAGGGGACTTAGGACCTTTGATTGGTAGACTGGGGTGCTCATGCTCTCACAGGCCACCAGCCAGATAAAAAAAATACCCTGATATCCAGTGAGCTAATTATAACTATAAGCGGGTAAGCTTTAGGAGGCAAGCAACGTTGTGACAAAAAATAAAACATAGCTGCATGCATATTCAGCCATTTTGACATGAGACTCATGCAGCATTCATGGTTTCACTTTGAACTTAAATGATGATCATTTGGAATTTTTAACATATATATGTCATTTTGACAATAACACGGGTTGAGATTATTTTTTTTTCACCTGTTTGACAGGGCACAAAGGGGCTAAGTTTCACCCGTCCAAATTTGGTTTTACCTGTACCCTGCAAAAGTCCGCAGGTTGTGAAGTAGCACAGTTGTCTTTCACTAAGTGACACTATGTCACTCAGTTACAAGTAAATACCACACAAAACATGCCACTTAAAATTGTGTTTGACTCAAGTTAATGTTTTAATCTTTGACTTACTCAATAAGGGCCTTTGAAATGTTTTAAAGATATGATCCTGTGTAACATTACAATGTAGGCCTATGGGAAACCCAGTACATGTAGTAGAGTGCAACGTACTTTTCCTTTGTAATGTTTTTAGGGACCTTCCCTTCTGCCAGCCTGAAGTGGTCACATATATATATACATGTGACAGGTGGTCTTAAATTACAGGTAAATCCACAAAGAAGTTAGAATGTTGTGCTATCAGAAATGTAGTTACAATACAAGTCAGGTGGTCCCTCCCAACAGTGGTCCTAAATTGCAGGTTCTATTGTGTCTCTGAGACCAGGACTTGCACAGTCTTGGTACCAGTTGAACTTGGGATGGGGAGGTTAACAGGGGGTTCAAAATGTTTTAAAGTACATGGCACTAGCCACAAAGTTGTGGGCACCCCAAAGTTAACCCAGGTGAGCAATATAAATCATTGCATCACCTCTTCTATAGAATACAAGACTGAGTAGTCAGCACAGGCCCTGGAAGCAGAGGGTAAAATGTGCTGGGTGCCAGCTCATTTTGAACACCCCACGTTAACAGTCTTAAGAGTCTGTTTAAGGGCAATACACTGTGTATGAACAAAGGATACTTTATTGTACATTCACCACTGTACATTCACCAATGTTACAGTGGTATGGTACATAGACATATATATAAATAACAAAAACAGAAATGATCAATTACGCTTAACTACAATGTCTAAAGAGACTAAGCAAGCTTAGGACATAGCATAAATAACGATCATGCGTGTGCAGCATGCAAGTCAAAGTTCAAACCAGAAAAATATGTAGTCTCAGATTTTGTTTGTCAATAGAGTGTTGAAAATCTTGGTCTCTGACCAGGATGTATCAGTTACAACATAACTGCTGATAATTGAGACAGTAATTTACACAGGGTTGTTTTGATGACTCCAACCACACCTCATCCCACATGGTTTTCAATTTAGTCTATGATTATGCATAGTATACCATCCCCTACTAGCTGCATTGCCCCCCCCCCCCATCATCAGGTTGAGGCAGCTTTTGACTAGCTCTATAAACACAATACAACAACGCAACCAATGACCCAATTTACCATTTACACCTCCATGAAATTAACAGTGGTTGGCCTGTTTATGCAGTGGCCCGACTTGTAGTAAAAGATCAGAAGTGGGACTCAGGTATACTAAAGATACTGTAGCCAGGAAAAGGGAGGAGGGGGTGGGTCCCAGTACAGGAAATAATTTTGCCATATCAAAGTACAGAAAATAGAAATATTCCAACATAATGGCCATTATAAATGTATATGATGATCAGATATACAGAAAAAGAGGGCCTCCAGTCCCCTGGCATGGGAAACACATCACCCCAGTGTGCCAGCATGGTGCTAGTAAGGAAATACCCTTACCCTCCCCCCCCCCACACACACACTAAATGACAAGCTACTCTGCCCCTCAGCAGCTGGCAGGCATGACTACCTCTATGCATGCAAGAAGGAACTTTGCAATACATCCATTCAAACTCCCTTTCAGAGTTCAAAGATGTACTTAATGAGTGAGGATATCTGTCTATCATCACTCATTCATTACATCTATGACATCTTTTTTTTTTCAATCATGACCATAATAACAGTTCTGGAACTTAATATATTCAGTTTTCTTTCTTTCTTTCTTTCTTTCTTTCTTTCTTTCTTTCTTTCTTTTTTCTTTCTTTCTTTCTTTCTTCTTTTGTGTTCTTTCTTTTTCTTTCTTTCTCTCTCTCACTCTCATTCTCTATCTCTTTGTTGCTTTATGACCAAATTTGTCTGGAGTTTTTCTGACACTATAAATCTGAAAACCGCTAAACTGGCATGGTGACTGACCTATCGTGAAATTGTGTATATCTTTTCGAATAGTCATGACGTTTAAAATCATGCAAATAAAGGGCAATTAAAATTTTAAGAGCTCCATATCTTTCAAACTATTGCAGATAGAATCAGAATTCCAATGTGCATCTGTAGGTTAGTGGCAACTGCCAAAAATAATGGACAGTAAATGAAACATGTAGAATTTTAAATTATGCTAATTAGGACTATGGAAAATTTAAAAGCTGAATATCTTCTCTACTATTACACGTGTACATACTAATGTTATTCCAACTTCAAATTATATGTTTGTGGCAATAAAAGCCACATCCAATGAACCACAGACCAAAGTTGTAAGATTTGCAAATTAGGTGAATGTGCAAAACTTAAATCTTGAATAGCTTCAGAACTAAGGGGCACTTACAGGCCACCAGACACAAAATGACCTCAGAGTCAGCTAAGCAGGCACCCACATAAAAAGTTGCCTTCTGAATAATATTACAGTACATAGTACCTGCTGTTTAGACCACCTTATCAGGCAACAAAAAGTGGTCACATATACATGTAACAGGTGGTCTTAAATTGCAGGTAAATCTACAAAGAAGTTAGACTGTTGTGCCATCAGAAATGTGGTCACACAACACTGGTCTTAAATTGCATGTGAACTGTATCTCTGAGACCAGGACTTGCACAGTTTTGTCCCAGTTGAACTTGGGAGAGGGTTTGCAGGATGTTCAAAATATTTTAAAGTGCCTGGCACTGGCTACAAAGTTGTGGGCACCCCAGAGTTAACCCAGGTGAGCAATATAAATCACTTCATCACATCATGGACATATACGCAAGGTCGTTTACATGTCCATGATCACATCCTGCATAGAATACAAGAAAGAATGGCCAGCACCGGCCCTGGAAGCAGAGGGTAAAATGTGCTGGGTGCCAGCTTATTTGAACACCCTGAGTTAACCGTCTTTAGAGTCTGTTTAAGGGAAAAACATACATGTGCAGCATGTACATCAAACCAGAAAAAATATGTGGTCTTGGATTTTTTTACCATCCCCTACTAACTGCATTAACACCCCCCCCCCTTACCAGGTTAAGGCAGCTTTTGACTGGCTCTGTGAACACAATACAACAACACAACCAATGACCCAATTTACCATTTACACCTCCATGCAATTAACAGTTGTTGGCCTGTTTATCCAGTGGCCCAACTTGTAGTGAAAGATCACAAGTGGGACTCAGATATACTGGATAGAAAGTACCCAGGGAAAGGGAGGAGGGAGGGGGATGTCACAGTACACCAGCACAGGAAATAATTTTGGCATAACAAAGTACAGAAAATAGGAATATTCCAACATAATGGCCAGTATAAATGTATATGATGATCAGATATACAGAAAAAAAGAGGGCCTCCAGTTCACTGGCATGGGAAACACATTACCCCAGTATGACGGCGTTAGTAAGGAAATATCCTTCAACCCCCCCCCCCCCCAACACACACTCTTGATGACATACTGCTCTGCCTCTCAGTAGCCTGCATACATGACTACCTCTATGCACACCAGAAGAAAGTTTGCAACATATTCATTCAAACTCCCTTTAAAAGTTCATAGATGTACTTAATGAGTGAGGATATCTGTCTTTCATCACTCTTTCAGTACGTCTATGACTTTTTTTTCTTAATCATGATCATAATTACAGTTCTAGAGCTTCAACGTGTTCACTATGACTAAATCATAGAATTTGCTTTTCCAATCTCTCTCTCTCTCTCTCTCTCTCTCTCTCTCTCTCTCTTCCAATCTCTCTCTCTCTCTCTCTCTCTCTCTCTCTCTCACTCTCTCAACCATATTTGTCTAGAGTTTCTGTCAAACACTATTATTCTGAAAATCACTAAACTTGCCATGGTGACTGACCTCCAGCTCTCCTGATTGATTGTGTCTGGCCAATTGACCTAGCAAACAAGGTGCAAAAAAAAAAAAGAAAAAGAAAAGACACCCCCCCCCCGCCAAACAAAGCAGTCAGCAGTGAGTTGCAAAGTAGGTTAAATTAGAAAAGTTACGACACGTTTTCATGGGGGGGGGGGGGGTCTGGACGCTGGTACAAATAATAATTATGCCCCAGTACAAGGTACAGAAAAGGAGAAAATGTACAAATAATGGTTGCTATGAAGAACAGAAATTAAAAAGGATTCCAGTGTGTGCGTAAAGCAAATAAAAATGCCCAGTACGCTAGTACGGAGAGCCCCTTACCTCCCGCCCCCACTCCTTTTCAAGTACCCGGGAAAGAACCTGGGGCAATGTCATAATTTCACCATTATTTTGCCGATCTTATCTAGGCCACCTGTTTCCAAATGGCATTCACTTTTGCCTACAGGGGTATTTCGTGATTTGGAATAGCTTAAATGTGATGCCCGTGTCTAACCAATGAGGCCAAAAAATATAGGCTCCTTGGTCTTGCCATGTCATTGAGGACAGAAACTCGAGAGGAGGGAAGTCTCTGGGTTTCAAACAACTTTGTTTGGAATAAAAAGTGTCATAATCCAATTAATTGGTGTTTTTGCTTTGATCTTACTTGATGGGTCGAGTTATTACTGAGATCGTTATCAGCGGCCGACTCTGCCCTCCTTGGCCTAACTGTTGCAGTTTTCTCTGCCTCGATAATCTTGCATGGTTCACGGATTTGATCAGTGGGCGGCAACATGTCCGCTTTGGTGACTGTAGCCGTGGCGACGCTGCTACGTGTGTTCTGATTGGCCAAAAGTAAAGGCACGTGTCTGTCTGCATCAACAATGCAGCAAGCCCTTTCCATGATTCATGAATCACGAATAGGCCTACCGGATAGTGTTTCCTCAACCAGGTTATAGTTTGATCTGAAGATCCAGTGGACTTTTAATCAGAATGAATTTCCAAAGAATTTGAGTAAACATTGGAACTGAGAGCAGCGGAGTAAATAAGAAAAGTGGTAGGCAGGCATTCTAGGCTAGTTTAGCCAAGCTGTTGACATAAGTCAGCACATGATGTGAAATGACTGACGGATAAAACGAATCCACATAATAGCGGTACAGACAGGAATCACACAAACTATTATTATTATTATTATTATTATTATTATTATTATTATTATTATTATTATTATTATTATTGGGTTTAGCCTATTATTATGAAAGTAATAAATTAATAGATCTACCAAGGGTACTTACTTGATGTACCTATACTCGATATGTTCCTATTCAGACTCAGAAATCCTTTATTCGTTCATAATGTTTTGAACAATATACAAATTAGGCCTATTGTTGATAGGGTGGGCAAAAATACTGTTATTATCACTTGCTAATCATTCTTTATATGTGATGAGTTGCCGGTCTCTGAACTGTGAAATTGGTGCAACGATGTCTAGCTCCCTTGCCTGCGTCTCTGTTACGAGGGTAAACTCATATTTGGGTTCTTTATGCTAAGCAAAAAGCAGACTTTTCAGAGAACGCACACATTTTCATAATCGTAGAGACCCTAGCTTTTTAGATTTTTCTTAAACTGATTTCATGTTTTTAATACTCATAAAAAAAAAAAAAAGTTTGCCGCACTGACCCGCTCCGAACTTGCTTGATCAATATCAATGAGGAGTTCTCAGGTGCTATAACGAAAATAGGCCTAGGTACACGGTTTTTACAAGATCGTCTGTAGGGTTGAAGTGACATGACTTGCCCGGACAACCTCCGTTCGTCAAGAAAAGACATTTTTTTTCTAGTTTTACCATGGAAGGTTGTAGGCCTAGGTCTATACAGAGCGTATGTTCCCTCCCCTCTCTTACCCTTTTTTAGGCTGCATTTTGACGAGAGTTTGAGGTGGGAGGGGGGAGGGCGAGAGAGGGGAGGGAACATACGCTCTGTATAGACCTAGGCCTACAATCTAGGATAGTAAAGCGGGACCTTTGTTTCATTTTCATATAAATTTATCAGTGTCCACTTTGGTCATGCATGGCTGTCCTAGGATGGCTGTACAGACTAGGCCTCCCAAAGGTTCCTCTGTATAGCTTTCAGAACTCCGAAAGAATCCATGAGTATGGCCAGGGGAGGGAGGGTATTGATGATAACCCAGGGACTAAATACACGTCACAATTTGGCGAGGTTTTTTTCCTTTTTTCCCCCATGTTTTCAAGACAACGTTCGATAAAGTTGGTTTAGCTCAGACTGATCCTCTAATTTTGTGCAAAATCTAGCAAAGGAAAATTTGCGAGAAATGAATTCGAAGAAAGAAGCATTAAGTTTTGCTTAGTGCATGTACGCATGCACTCCTCATACGTTACCTGTTATTTTAAAACCTTACTCAGAGTCCCAGGAACTTTAGTCTCAATTCCTGGGACTAAAGTTATAATCCTGGGAATTTATAATTCTATTCCTGGGAACTTGCCACTATGTTCCTGGGAACATAACACTATGTTCCTGGGAGCTTACCGCTATGTTCCTGGGACTTCGCTATACATTCCCAGGACCGGTCTTATGTTCTCAGGAACTCGCTTATATTCCCAGGATATTGCCTAAAACCCCAGGAAATTGCCTAAATTCCTGAGAATTTATTAATATTCATAATTCCATAACTCAATTATGAGTGTAGTAATATTAATAAAATTGTGCCAATTTACTACAAGAACCCATCTTTACACACTGTCCAAATTTGGTGCTTTTAACATGAGTAGAACTGGAGATATAATGATGGGGCAAAATTGTCCGAATGGAATGGATATATATATATATATATATATATATATGCTGTGATATAGTGTATCCTTATATTTACAGCATGTTCACAGTTGTTCTTATATGCTATTCTACTTATACTCATATCATGGCGCACTGCGTTGCATTGCGTCACACTTAATAGTACCATTTAACACACATACACACACACACGCTCGCACGCTTATATACTGCAAATTGTTTTAATTTTCGCTGTACTCTTATTTTCTGCTTATTTCGCTGATGGCACAAAACCGTGAAAATATAAAGACAGTGAACTAGTATTTTAACACTGTTTGAATAGGAATTGTGTCCAAAACAGTGAAATTAAAACTAAAACAATGAAATTTTAAAAATACAAAATCCGTGAAAATTTATACACGCGAAAATAAAGCATTTTACGGTATATGTTCATATTGATATTTACATTCATGCCTATATCGGCGTGTTTGACTATGTATCTGTCCTTATATACTCTTGCGTCCACTTCTATGTGTAATACTGAATCGATACATTTTGGTGATGGTTGAAATTTATTGTTGAAACCTTACAGGTGCCGCAAAAAATTGATTCATTATAAAATGCCAACGATCGATCACTGTCTCCAGCATGGAGCACTAGAGATTTTTCATGCTACAAAATCCCAAAGTACCAACAGCGAAGGACTGCTAATAATAAGTGTGAAGTGTCATACTTTTCCCATACAAAGTTGAGAGATTACGGGAATAGAAGCAACGGCGCATGTGTGGCAATATTGTGGCAGGGGGAAAACTGTGTCAGTGGAGTCTCTCACGGGACAACGGCTTTTTTTCATCTGGGTCCCACCCACAGATGCATAGACTTCAATACCTTCTTCTGCCCCACGGCTGCAAGATGGGTACGGTAATAAAATAACACATTGGTTTTCCCATGGACTGATGAACCAATCAGTAGGTTGAACATTATCACTTTGGCCAATGGCTATATGTGTACCCTGTGGCACTGTTACACTAGCCTTTTACCAAACTAGACCAATTAGAAATGGAATCACTTTTTTGCAGCGTGAAAGGTGATCATATAGCGAAAGGGCCTATCAAATGGTGCAAAGAAACACGGAGATTGTCTGTCCAGCGGCCAATACAGCTGCACAGGAGGCAGAATTTACACAATTTTCTTAATAAGAAACACAAAAGACAGCGTGTGTATTCCAACTTGTGCGCAATTAACGGTGTATCATTTTCAGAATGGACAATCGACCAGACGGCGCCAATCATAGCTCGGGCTACACGAGAACAATCTAGGCCTATTAAGAGTTTTCAGGTGTGGCCCACAACGGAAGAATACTTCCATGCTAAGATGGTTTTAGACACACCCCCCCCCCCCCCCCCCCCATGAATAAAGTCTAATGAAAGCTGAAAACCGTACCCCTAGGATATCGGTAAAGTTTTAAGCTTCAATTTTTCAATGGTGAATGTCGGTAAGCCTGTGATGGACATTGGGTTATATACTTAGGACACGTTCGACTGCGTGTTGAGGTTTTACCGTAACATTTATCTAATCGTTGCAGGGTAAATACACCATGCTTGTAACCTGCAATCAAACTACTTTAATATTAGATATAACTGTAGACCCTTACGACCTTGCAAAGGGAAATACTTGAGCTGTAAAATATTTGCTTATTTGTCAGAGAAATGTATTTTGGTGAAAGTACAAGCACGTTTAAAAAGAAGTTTCAATAAATTCAGATTCAGGCTAACGCTAAACCTATTCTTTTCATGTTGATCCCTGGATTATAATAAAGAAAATAACAGATTTGAATTGAAGTGGCTGACCCTTGGGTCCAGACTCAGTACACTAGGCCTACCCCTATGCATGGACCAGGAAATGACGTCATGATCCACTTGATTATCCATAGACTAATATTATACATCATAATTATATTGTTAACCACGCGCTCGAATTTCGTGCAGTTAGACGAAACACGGTCTGAGGAGCGAACGAATAGAGTGTCGCTTATAAGACAAAATATCGATAGATTTAATTACATAAATGGCAACGTACAGTATTATACGGTTACAGTAAGCTTTAGTGTCTGTTTTCTTTTGCAGCTCTGGTTTAAAGCCTGGCTTCAAAGTCGCTTGCCAATGAAAGCAACCGCTTTATATAATTTTACGGGTATTTTGAAGGGACCAAAATATCATAAAAGGGAAATGTTAAATGTATTCCCATGAGACTTGACCACACATGAACTCGAAGCATTGTTAAGCATTTGAAAAATCCTCAAACAATTTGCTGATATGATAATGTTTTTAGTGTCTCAGAAAGGATTTTCCTCTGCGGAGAAATTGTTAATGTCGTTGAGTTGGAAAGGGAATATAAATCCCACTTAGAAAGGAGGCTGAATCGACGGATTAATACAAACCTATCCTTGACACAAAGTTCAATAGGCCAGAGACCAAATTAAAATGTACCATAAACTTGGACGAAATTAATTTCCCGTACGGCGGGTCACACGTAGTTCAGATTCTCTGCCAATTATTCATTCACCTTCATTTATTATGCGGAACATTAATGCTTTCTATTGTGAGCAGGAGATCTACAAGTATTGATTTAATGTCCTGCCTAAGTTTTGAATATTATTTTATGTTTCCATCTATTATATTTGCAAAGAAATAAATGATTTTTTTAGTATTTACAGAGATTATAATCATTATTCATTTTTGTCAGATAAAAGTCTATTATGATTCGGCAGTTGTTCCAATTTTGAATGAATGGCTACCAACAAGTGCAAATTTCAGTTTTTATCTAGTTTTATTGTTTGTTTGTTTTTTTTATTTAATTTACAATTTTTTTCTGATGAAAACATGAGCTGTCACAAAAATGTGACAGCTGATATTTTCATGATTTCATGTATCCAATGATAATAATGAAACTATGACAATTAGCTGGATGAGAACTAGGTTGCTTGTAATGAAGATCAAAGCAAAGTATGACTTCCTATGTAACAGATATGCTCGACGGTGATGCACGAGAAAGAATTGAAACTTTTTCGGTGTGATGAGTCCTTTAATGTTGATTTTTAGTTCTGTCGCAATTCCACTCAACTGAGCTATATTTTGCATGAAACTAACGCCTATTCACCTTTGCCACTGTCGTGTCCAAGTCAACAAGCCGTTTTAGTGTGCAATTGATTTTACGTCTTCTTTCAGGTAAATTAGCCATGTGCGTTTGAGTTTGCGAAAAAGAAGACGGGAAGACTGAATAAATGGAAATCTCAAACGCAGACACGCACACACAGAGAGAAATTAATTGGTGTGATAAGCATTGCTTAATCTATATGCCTTTGCATTTGGAATGTTCCAGTGTCGTAAAAGGATGGTAACTCCAATGCAGTGAAACGACAGCAACAACACTTGTCGACCAGTTGGCCCTCTGTCCGCCGTTATGACATCAAATGTACCGTGTGAAATGTTGAAACAGTGTTGCCCACGAGCTGGTGAAGCTCAGGATCCCTGATTTTTTACGAATTTTTGAATTCGGATATTTATCTGTCAATGCATCCATTTCTATTGGTTACGATGTTAGCCAATGTGGATTAAAATTGTAAATCAAATTTTTTATTTCTTTTTCTGTACAGTGTGCCAGATTCACTTTCAACTTGGTGGACACCGTGATCGTGTTTGAGTTTGTTCAAATGTTCACTCTTCGAGATGTTTAATTTTTATATACATTTTTCGTACATATTTTTTTCAATCTTCCCTGAAGCCGTTCAGCTGGTTATTTTAAAATGGCACAGGAATACAGTGTGCCAGATTCACTTTCAACTTGGTGGAGATACACCGTGATTGTGTTCGAGTTTGTTCAAATGTTCACCCTTCAGGGATTTTTCATTTGTCTATACATTTTTGTACATATCTTTTTAAATCTTCCCTGAAGCCGTTCAGCTCTTTTTTTTTTTTAAATTGCACAGGAATCCTGATGTGCATTGGTGAGAGCAATCTTGCAGGTCCGGTCCTCACCTGCGGTAATGGCTAATGTTGGTGAACTAGCATGGTTCCAGTCAATATTGTTTAGGACCAGATGAGAGTTTTTTTCTTTTTTTTTTTCTTTTTTTTCACCATATGAAATTTGATGTGCCTGATACTCCGCTATGCAAACATATTTTTTGATAGCTAAATGGAGTCCATTAGCGACCAGTCGCCCAACGTCTGGCCATATGCTGATGAAATGAGAAAAAACGTTTAATAACATGTGCATGGATAGCGTTTTCGAGTCCTAAAACCTAAATTGGCTTAGTCCCTTTTATAAGTTGTCTGTTGAAGGGCAAAATTGATTTTGTCTCAGAAGCTGACGAAAGGAAGTCACTTAATTGGTATCAAATGTTTAAGCGATCCAATTTTGGTGAAAATACTTGTTCAATATTAAAAAATTTGTTGGGCTAGTTTGAAATGTTTGGCTCGAACAGGATGCCTAGGCTTGGAAAATGACCCGGAAAGATGGGGTGATTTGGACGGTAAATGTGTTTTATGCAACCATCAGGAAGATTTGCCACATTTTTCGTTTCTATGCCCAGCGCTCAATCCCATAAGATCGCGAAAAGTATATGTCTTTGGAAAAAGGGTGTAAAAGGTTAAAGTGCGACCCTGTTTGGGAAAGTTTCTCTGTCTCTAAATTACAAAAGAAACTTTGACTTTGTTGGGCTCTAGGAGAGCACGTGTACGACTTCAGTCAATATATTGGCGCATTTTTTACCTTTACGCACCCCCCCCCCCCCTCACCGCCACCACCAATGAGTAAGGAGCTGCTGGTTGAGGCTTGGCACTGCAGGAGACAATCTATTGAATTAGTGTCTCTCCGGCGTGACCTGCAGCTTATTGAAGCTGGGTATACTGTTCGCTGTACCTAGTGTAGATTATAGATGCACGTGACTCTTCAGTCATCTTTTTAGGTGCTTTTACGAGATGGCACGCATTCTTGATCAGTCTGTTTTAATGTAACTTTTCTTGTGTTCTCATGTGGAACGCACCACTGGTTCTTCCCTGCTCGCTGGTGACCCGATGTAAATGGGTAGTTTTCACTACATATATATACATATACACGCCGGGGCGAGCGCTCCCTAGTGCCCAAACTCTTTGCTGTGCGGAGGCGAGAAAAGGGCTACGATTTTCCGACCTTTGACCTCATTTCAAATATGGCAGCACTCGCGTCTGTTGGCGATAATGTTGCGGCATACCACGCAGATTTATGGTGTTGGGAAGGAAAATAAGCATAGGATAGATTACGGATTGCCTCAGAACGTACAGGGGATGATTTAGCTGAATTTCTTAGCGAGGGAAAACCCACTGATACACGATAATGTGGACCCAATGTTCGGCGAGTTGAAATCTCTTGCAGCTGCCGTTATGACTCAATATGAGGCGTCATATGTCCTCGTTTGACAACATTGCGTAGACAACGAGTTGATCTTTTGCAGATATAATTGCCTGTTCAAGAACAACACGTTATCTTCGTAGTGTTTCATATTTTGCACATATTTGCATTTCGCATTTTTCCATGATTCTTGTGTACCTATTCCCGGCTTATTCCAACCGAGTTATGCAATGGATACAGGCGTAGCCGTGTCTCATGCAAAGACAAGACCTAATCAGTACACGAGACAAGTGTAAAATGCACGTACATATTGCTTTCAGAAATAAATGTAGCTTCATGACAATAAAGACTGCACTTTTTTTTTTGCACAAATAATTGGCATAAATCTGTTTTATTATTGTTTGGATGAACCTGTGACAGCCTATGGACTTCACGTAGGTCCATGTACAGGCAGTGTGCAGGGCTTGCCTGATGGGCGAAAAGGGACCAGAACTTTGAATTCAGAGTATCCGTTTCTCAGTTTTCAGATTTACAGCCACAAATATGAAACGTGCACATAGCACATTTTAAATTGAGTTATTTTGAAGGTTTCATGTTCAAATGGAATGTAAAGTTGATGAAATCAATACTTCTGTATGATTAAATTGAAATTGTTGAAAACCTTTTTAATTTAGGTCCAGTAACTAAAAAAGAGGAGACAATCTAAAAAATGTCTAAGAAAATTTCAACTGGATTAGAGGACTATAATTAATTTGGGGATAAATTTGACACTTGTGATAATTGAAAATATGAATTGAGCCAGTTGCTTGAACCGATTGCATTCAGTTCCTCTTGCCCTGAGGAATTTTTATTATTAACCACACATGAGGAAAGAGTGCTTTCATATGTATCCCGCCCGCATTTACTGACTTTTCAACCCATCTGCATGTACATGCACCGAAACAGAAGATTAATGGATAAACTCAACCTTATAAATATATGGGCCATCTAATACAGACATGATTTTTACTATTCAATGCTCCAAGAGTTCCCATAATTCTGTTTTGTCAATATGACTTTGATGCTGCATGAAAATCCTTGAAAATGCCTATTATTTTGAAGTCAATCAGTATTGACCCTTTCAAGTTCCCCCTCCAGCTGACCAAAACTGGACTGAGTCAACTGTCCTCTCTTTTCAGGACTTAGAATGTATTTTCAATCTTAATAAAAAACAATTTTAATGAAAAGTAAAATGTCAAGAATTTTCCTTGGTACAATAACAGGTTGGCTACTTACTACCTGCACCAAGGAAAGCTGTTGACTCGGTCTTGATCCCATGGGGGAAAGGGTTAAAATAAACCTTTTTTTTTGGGGGGGGGGAGGTCAAACAATTTTGTTCGAAACATTTCGTGTGTCAAATGGCTTCTGTTTGTTATTGTGCAATTTTGAAAACTTGGTTGATTTCTCCCATATTTAGCATGACATAAATGAATTAAAGCAGACTACATTACACATTCCTTATTGTATTAAGGCATAGAATATGAATAATCAAAAAATATTGTTCTCTGGAAATGGATTTGTGCTGAGAGAGTTGTGGTCATGTAACAAAACTGTCCAACTGGATGTCCGTGAAGATTACTGTGGTGACTTCTACGAACTTTACCCGGACCCAGTTGTGCCTGTATTTTGACACTCCATCATTTTCTCAAACGTCCACACAAAATTCAGACATGAGAGCTAATCTTGCTTTAAAGAGCTGAAAATGGCAAAATCAGGTAAAATTTTAAGATTTTAGTTTTAAATATACAATAGTAACTACAATTTAAGACCACTGCCATGACAGACCACCTGGCACTTGTGATCACATGTATATGCTTTGTAATTTTACCTGTAATTAAGACCACCTGTCATATGTAACCACTTTTGGAAGACAGATGGGTTGCTCTTAAACAGCAGGTACTAGTAATTTTCAACTATAATCAGTTGATCAGCTGGAAATTATCCGTGTATGAAAATAAGGCCTAGGCCTACTGCTGGCATTTTGACTTGTGGACAGCCCTGTGTATGTCAGCATTCTATGCCCAGATCATGTAGATGTTAGACCTACATGTATAAGATTTTTAACTGTTTTTCTTGTGAATTATTTACTTGGTAGAATTCTTATTAATGATAGTCTCAATCATAAAGAATAATCCGTCTAAAAATACACCTTCACCCCACTGTTTTGTTGAATCTGAGAAATCATAGGCCGGCAACATTGGGTCACATCACAAAACATACAAGAACATGCTGTTTCACATGATACAGATAGAATACTTGTTTTAGCAAAATGTTCGTGACATTTTGTCACTTTTTGGCTTGATGTGTTTGAAGGACAATATATGCTGTGGAAATGCAAATTGTCTGCTTGATGCCATGCCACAAAAATTGGCCCTAACTCATCCTGTAACTCATCACTACTCATGGTACTTCAAACATGTTGGGCTAAGTTCGCAAAAAGGCATAGGGTGATTACAGCAAAGTGAAACCTGTTTTGAGAGACTACCCCTACGGCAGGTCAAAGAGTGGTCGTATAAGGCAGGTGGTCTCTCAATAGAAGGTCAATAACATGGAAATGATGGCAAAAGGACATGGAAAACATGATCTGAAAAGCAGGTGGTCTCATCACAGTGGTATCTAAACAAGTTTCACTATATATATATATATATATATATATATATATATATATATATATATATATATATATATATATATATATGTATATATATGCATACATACATACATATGTAACCTGCATACAGTAGTCCATCTCTTATAACATTGTCCTAAATACTACAGAAATGGGGTACATTAGCCTCATTTCTGGTGTGGGGGTGAGGGTGGGAGTGTGGTGAAAACAACTACAATATTCAGAATACAAAGGAACAGACCTCATACAAAAGGCATGCTTGTTTTTGTGGAGGTTTTATAAAAGAGTGACCACTGCAAAAAGTATTAATTATGATTGTTAAAAAAGATTAAGACAAAACCTGAGGATATATGCTGAAACATTCATTTATTCACACATTACTTGTTAGACAAAAAACTTTTTCTGACATGAGGCTTTTTTTCATCTTCCAAAAGGTCAAATATTATGCAAATTTCATTCAACAAATCAACAACATGAATACATGTGGTAGACACCAGTTATGTAAAACCGACTTTCCTGTAAGAACAGTTCATGTTTTACACTACTATTTCATGCTGTTCAATTTTACATGGAAATTTTTGAGAACACATATTGCTGATCCATTAAAACGAAAGTTGACATGTATGGTCTGTAAAACTCTGAAAATTTATTATGTTATACTAGAACAACATTGTTCTTTAGAAAAAAGTGAAACTTGAGATTTGTCTACTTTGTAGTCAGACAGGAAATACGTTTTAGCACCAGTACCAAAATATTTTGCTTAAATGTAGCATTCTGCACATCAGCTACAAAGATGTATATTTCCTGCCGATAAGATATTATTTAAATATATTTTGCAGAAGTGGAAGTGCCTTATTTTTATGGTTATGTGCATCAGGGACTGCAAAATTCCCAGTATTGTCCATCTGATAAATACAGTCCTGAAAATGTAAGGTCATTAAAGCAGTACTTAAAAAATCCAGCACAATATTAATTTTAATATATATTTTGTACTTCAAACAGAGATTAAAAAATAAAAATACAGATAGATTGTTGTGTGAACAACCACTTGCATGTATTTCCATTGAAGTAAGCATCTTAAGTTTGTGTGGAAAATTTTAGTTTCATAAATTATGTGAAACTTTATGGTAGAATGTGTCAAATACTGCTCCTAGCTGACCATGGCTATTTAGACAGACCCTATCATGAATAATATGACTATTATAAATACACTGGTAGTGGCTACCAATGCAATGGCAGCAGCATTTTTGGCTTGGTGTGGTGGAATGCTGTAATAATACTTGATCACACAGCGGTTCGTACAGATGTTGGGGAAAATGCCATGGCCACAGCAGATTCTTGTAAACAAACCTGTTGCATGGAATGGGAAATCCAAGTAAAATAAATTCCTCCTTTTGTATCACAACATGAGTAGTTATGGCCCTATTGACATCCATCATTGCCTGAAACCAACACAGAAATATGAGTAATTGTTCCTATTCTTATTTTTATGGATTTTTTACACACATGCACACACAATAAATAAATAAATAGATAAATGAATAAATGAATGAATAAATTAATAAATAAATGAATAAATAAATAAATAAATAAATAAATAAGTAAGTAATTTAATATTTCACTGCATAGAATGAATAAATAAATAAATATTTCATTGCATGGCCACTGATTAGGCCTATGAGACCAGATTATCTGTGAGTTTTATCTCTTATGATCATAGCACATACATATTCATACTTGTAAATTCATAATTATGTACATGAACAAATTTTAAGTAATGGAAAAAGTTGTATCCACCCAGTGTAACTTCAAACAAAGCACATATAATCACATTGCTGTATTTATATGATTCTCTTTGATCATTAATGAGAGTCTAATCCAAGCAAGTCACCAAGTACAGTTTAAAGTACAACGTAATCAAGTGCAATTTCCTCTAGAGGCTCAATTCACTTTGCCATTGATATCCAAGCTACACCCTGCCATTACAAAATCACCTCTTTCAACTTTACAGGCATGTTGACCTCACAAAACTGGATCAAGGTCACTGATATTACATAACACTCTGGTATTGGACATGGTCTATCTATCCTATGAATTTGGCAAGTCTAATCTAATTACTTCTCCAGAAATAGAATTTTATATCTTAAAACACATTTTGGCTCACAATTTCCGTCAAATTATAGGTGGCACCACTAGTATCATTGACTTTGATCTCCCCTACAACCCCACCAAGTTTTGTGACGATTTGCCCAAAAAGAAAGATGCTAAAGTGTTCACAAGATTTTCACATTTTGAGCCCCTATATTTCATAATATTGTAGGTGGCGCCACCAATATCAAAAGGCACTAGATTTCCACACACCCTATAAGTCCTGAAAGTTATATCAGGCTAACTTGAAAACCCTCGATGGTATCATGGTCACAAGATCACATTTTGACCTGTTATATTACATAATATATACGTGGCGCCACCAACATTGATATGGGCAAAGATTTTCATACACTTATAACTTCTAAACGAACTGTCTTTATTTTGAGTATTTGTCCTGATGAGCCAATTAAATATACATAAACAAGCAAAAACTTTAAAAGTTCTATACTTGCATGGAACTTTCGAAAAGTCTACAGCAGGACCATGTGTTATGCTGAATTGTGCTTTTATTTTCATGGTTTAAAAGTAAAAAGGTACTATCAAGTATCTGAAGTTCAGCTAGGTACAAATATGCATGTGTATTCAGATACAAATATGTAGCCCTATTAGTATATAACATACAGGCTTTTGCTAAATGACACTGTTCCCAAATATTTTTTACAAGCATCTTCCTTTATATGTAGGCCTAGAGGTTATCACAATCATGATGCACGATTGGTTACTGTCGGTTGGCCACTTGTATCAGGTCATGGTTCATATGTAATTGGTGACTGTCTAGATATATCAACCAATGGACAGTCATCAATCCTGTAACTGTTAATAAATGTATGATACCAATAAGCCTACCTTTGGGTTAACACATTATACAGTGTACATCTAGGCCTATTTGGAAGTACAAAATTAAGAGGGCCAACATGATTGTTATACATGTAGGCCAGCATATAAAGGAACATGTTTGTAATCATATTTCATTTTTTTAATCATAATCATATTTTACATGCATGTGATGCATATATGCAAATATGTATCCTTACTGTATTCTAAACAGAGAATAGAAAAGGTCTACATATGCTAACCATGCATAGGTTTGCATATACATGTATACATGCACGTAAATATGCTTTTATCTATGTGTATACAAATAAGCATATGTATTATGTGCTTATTTGGTAACTGTGCGTACTACATTTTTGGAAATGGGCCTACCTGCAATGCACATACAAGCATGAATCATAAACTAAAACCACCCGACAGAGTTACCTGCAGCTGAGTCTGCTGGCAAGCCAAGCTGCTGTTCATTTTTGTTATGGTCTCTGCCTTTCTCTGGTGTTCTTGCTGCATACATTGAATACCCTGTTCAAGGTGATGCAGATAAGAGTTCTTTTTGTTGTTTTTTTGCTCAGCAGCACTGAATGCCTCAAATTGTGTGAGACGCCTGTGGGCCATATTTTCTTTTAAGGCAGCACATTGTTTTTGTAAGGCACAATATTCTTCTTTCAGGTGTAAGAGTTTAGTTTCCTCTGCCTTAAGCTTTTTTGACACACTACTTTCTAGCAGCTCATCACCTCTTCTCTTCCTTTCTGCTGCCCACCTTCCCAATGGAAAACGACCTGGCCCTGGACCAGGTGCTGCCAGGTAATCATGGTCCAGTTGTAACAACTTAACAGCAGCTGGCGCTGTGGCAGGTGCTGGCACGTAATCGTGGTCAGATATATTAAATGCACCCAGCATGTTTTTTATCCCTTACTTTTTTTCCTTTAGGTCTTTAGGTGTGGTAGTGAAACCCCTGTATTCTCTGTTGTCCCTGCAAGTATAAAGAAAATCATATTTGGTCCATAGATAATTTAGCATACCAATGTATGCACAAATATCCATTTAAACAGTCATGAATTTATGTGAGGCCAGTTCACAGACTGGTGGGTGGATAGATTCATCATAATATGAGGACTATATTTTGAAGGGTGAAAGCCCATTTAAGATGTACACAAGCTGCCTTGTTCATGGCATCCAAAGTGGCAATGTTCAACCTGCACAAATATTCACTTTATTAATTAAAACTATGTGCATTAAAATAATGCACATTAGCCTCACCAGCAGTGATTGTGACCAAGTTAATTATGATGGGTCATATAAAATATGACCCATCCTGTAAAATTTCATGACGGTAGGTCAAGTGATCTTGGAGACATATGCACGACACAAGCTATTGGGATGGACGGATGGATGGATGACCGAACAGACAGATAAGAGCAAAATCTATAGAAGTAAATGTTTCCCTTAATTACACTCTTGTTATATCCATACACAAGTTGTCTGCATTTGAAGCATGCACGGATACACTGTACCCTAGGTAGGCCTACATACTGTGTAGCCTATACCCAATATGGTCCTTCATCAAAGCCTGCTTTTTTAGTTAGTTAGGCCTCTCTGATGAATTACATATAGGCCTATCAAGTTCACAATTAGCCCTCAATAGGTTGTAAAGTCCCAGCTTTTTCACAAGCAGGTGTATTTGCCTTTCATGTCACGATTTTAAGAAATTTGTTAGGCCCTGCTTTTCCAAATATATATATTATCTTTGTTTCAAGGGCAGAAAAGGGTTAACATTTCTGCTGCGTCTGCCAGAACAACAATTGTTCATGTAACAAAACCGAAAAGCAAATAATTTTTTGATGGGCATATTATCCAGCTTGCCTTAACAGTTGATGCGTCCAAACTCTGATTACAACGAGTTTCGTTGCCCGTAGGCTGTATACGTGTGGAATAGCAACTGTGTTGACATTTGGCGGACTGGGCGATATTAGGGGTGGGGCCTTGGTTCAACTTATATATGCCTGGAAATTCTTACACGGATCTAGCTTGTAGTTGAAAAGTAGAAGTACAGACAAAGATTGTTGGTTTTAGTTTTATAAGAAACTGTTCTGTTTAACAGTTAATCGTGATGAGCGGTTAGGCCCACGTTGCCTAGCAACATAATGCTCAGGAATTCCACCGCACACTTTCACTGTTTTCTTTATCCATACATTTTTAATAGCTCGTAGTTTTTCTCGGAAATGATTCTTTTTGATTATAGAAACAGTTTGTTTGCAAAAAAAAAGATATGGAATGGAATGATATTCTAGAATACAACGATGTGCAAGCTACTCACCACACACGCACCACCCGCCATAGGTGACAAGTGTTTACATCTGCTTCTTTACCTCCGGCATTGAAGAGCGACTTGGCGATTGCAGCGCTGCGGCCCCGGCGTGATATAAATATACATACATAACCAATGCCATCAGACTTGGTGAAAATGTACTTCTTGGAATATGGCTGCTGTCCTTTAACACTATCAGGTAATTACTGAAAACAAATTTGTATAAAAGCAAATGCTCCCACTCAATTGCTCTCCTGTTTCTACATGTAATTCACCGGCGGAATTTACTCAGCACATTGTCTTCTGAAACCATTGGGTATTTTGTAAGGCCAAACCTAGGATCAGGATTATCATGAATTCAGTTATCTGGTGTATTTGATGTCGTCTTTCCAAACATATCGACACCTTTTCAATCTCTTTTCAAATAAACGCTGTGCTGCTCGCGAGATTGGCCGTAATGGTGTAGGATGTGACAAACTCACTGTCGGAGCTACATATGTCAGCATAGTGGGATAAGCAGAATGTACCCCGGGCTGCAATTAAGCGGCCATGTCGTGGTCTCTTCACTTCAACTAAATCTGACTTGTGTCTTGCCGAATAAGTTCTATGCTCATCTCAAGAAAGATAAACTCAGTGACTTGTTCAGAGCTTCAATGTGTGCTGTAATGACACAACGATACCAGAGTCATATCTTTTGCACACTGACCTTTTATTGAAGTACTAAGCATGGCTGAAGTTACATGAGATCATAAAAATTGTCCAGGTCAACAGCTTTCCTCGGAGCGCTGTGGGAGAAATGCACCCTGAAACCCGCAAAAGAAAGCTGCTGACTCAGCGAAAATGGTGCTCAAAGAGTTATTATCATTCATATTTACTATTAATGTAACACATGTCACAAAACTTGCCGGATTAGTGTTTATTATGATATTTTTAAAATTTATTTATGTTTATTTTATCAAGTCACTCCGTCAGGTAGGCCTAGTCGGGTCTGTGCTAAGACCAAGCGTTGTAGGTAAGTGTGGGTTGATAATACTAAATTGATTTTATGATTTAATCTTGGTAGGCTTAATCATGGAAGTTGGGGGTATACTTATACTTTATAAAGTAGTTTCATTTTATTTATGTAATGTGGGCTACATTTGTAAATAAGCCCATAACCAAAGAAGCTTCATATTTGCTTTATTCCGCAACACATCAGCTCGGGATGTTTGTATTGGAAATGCAAACATGGTGCCGCCAGTGAGCAGAATGACTTTTCCGGGGATTAATGGCACCGAAACAAGTCTTGGACTGGTTCTCCGCTGTATACCTGATTTTATAAAGGCTAATAAAGCCTAAAACTTTCATCTAAATTTCACATTTTATAAATATGATATGTTCCTTTCACAAGCATTGAATTTGCTACAATGATTTAGAACTATGTTGTTTTTCAGTGAATGGTACGGAATAGGACTTTGCTCCTAGAATGTGGGACTTGATAATGTTCCAATGGTACATGTTCTTCCACATTTAGGTGTGCTAAGTTTCTCTTTGTATTGAATATTAACGTGTGTAAAAACCTCTTTTCTCATCAACAGACTAGCAATAAGCATATTCTTTAATATCGAATGCGCTTGTTCCCTCGCTTAATTGCTTGAAAAGTTTAATGGTGATCCAGAAGGATATGAATGCAAGCACGTGATCAGCACTTGGCGTCAAGAGTACGCCACATTTAGCTGGTGACTGGATTTTTCATTAACTGCTGAAGGTTAAATGTTTATTCGGGACCGGTGGGCTTGGATAAGATTGGTCCATAAGCACCGGGGGTAATTATTTGCTTCCATTATACAAAGGATGTTGATTCAATTTAGTTCCTTTTTTCTCCGAAGTGCTAAATAAAATGCTGCCTTGTACAAATTCGCGCCAGCCTTTCAATGTCTTACCGGGTCTCTTCATGCCGTCTTTTCATCAGTTTCGTGAAACTATTTGGATCCAGGATTTCACAAAACCATACTTTCCATTTGTAAGGTCCGTTATTGCTTCCTGGTACAGTGACTCCTTGTTAAATATCGCTTGCAAGACCGACAAACAACATCTGTCTTTCAATCAACAAAGTTTTCACAGATTCCTTTGTGCAAAAGGAAAACACCAATTGAATAGATCACGTCCAAACGTTCTCGTCGTTTGTTGATTGCTTTATCCGATTTTAATTTGTAGTTCCTGAAGATACGGACCAATGTGACCAATAAAGGGGACCTCATACAGTTTGGATGTGGGTGTTCTTTGTACGCGGTTATCTTTAAGAAGCCCATAGTAGAGTCAGTTAGTGGAACGCTATCATGCAGCTCCTTGATGTGTCATGCTGCATGTAGTGCTGTATATATAAGTCAAACCCCCTCAAAGGTTGTCAGGATCTGCTGTTATTGTTAAGGTGTATTGACTGTTGAGGACATGAAAAATACAACAATAGTAGCCCATGAAATCCTGGTGGTACTGTTAAGTTCACAAATGAAATTATTACACACCATGTTCTATAAGTATGTCCATAAACAGACAATCATTTTTTTTCTAAACAAAATAGGTCTAAAAATTAACTTTTAAGCAAATATTTAAGACGCTTCGTCGTCGTGCTTTTAGCAGCAGCTTGGCCATTGAAAGAATAATGTGCCTACCCAACCCTTCTGTCAACATTTACCGTTCTATGGCATGAAAAATGCAAACAAGTATGTAACACAGAAGTCCATCCAGTCCCATGAATATAGACAATTCCCCAGTCAGGCTGACAGCAACCACTGTCAAAACATGACAATGCTTTCAAATTGTACCCAAATGTGCTTTCGCCTGCGAAAATAATGCTTTAACTCATTTCATACCAGTCCCTGATATTTCCATATATTTACCTAGATTCAAGACAACAATTTAGTATTTAAATTCTTCATGAAAAGAGCTTTCATTCAAGTACCAACATGCCAAAAGTCTTAAGTCAGTGGTTCTGGCACTACCTGGCAAGTCACCATAGTATGGAATGAGTTAAATTCTGGGACGTAAAAAGGATACCTTACTTAGCATTATGTCGACGTTTCAGTATTGAGACTTTGCCAGATAAACAACCTTTCCCCAAAATATCCATGTGCATTCGACTCGTGACTTTTTATTTCTTTTCTTGTCTGCGTGGCTTTATGTTGAGACCCTCATAATTCTTGTGTTCATCCAGAATCGTATATTATAATAAATGTTCGCATTGAGTGCGCTTTACTCAGCAAAATGATCTTCTAGTAATTTGATTGAATGGTTGATTGATCGATTGATTGATTGATTATATTGTAACATTCTAGATTTGCAGTTTATGGGTACCAATTTAACTGCTCCCTGGAAACCTTATCACAGACGTCTCAAAATGTGAAGCCTTTGAACCATGGGTATGTCAAACGTATCTGTACTTTCTATCCATTTTTACACGAAATAGCACGCACGCTTGGCCAATGAAACTTGTAGGCGCTTGGTATACTCAGACAATGTGCAAAGTTGAGCCTTTTCGAGTGAAGTTATTGCGAAAAGGAGTTGCCTATGGTGGTAATCTGGACACATAGTTCAATTGGTTTTTTTTTGGGGGGGGGGGGGGAAACAAGCCAACCAAGCTTGCTTTTTTTTTTTTTTTTTTTTTTGTATTATGGTATGACGTTGGTCTTCAACAATGGAATGTGTACATTTAGAGAAAGGGTCTTTCGGATACGACAAGAATGTCAAGTTTTCTTTAATAGTATGATGAAAAAACAAATTAATGAACAAAGCGTTGTTATGGTGTATTTATACATCCAATGCCGCTGGGACGAGAAGTTATTATTTTTAAAGTCTCAAAATTATGTTAAATTTCTTTTCTTGCTTGCAAGGTGTGTTTTTCAGAAACATCATAATGATGATAGTTGATCACGTTAATGTTTTCACATATATTTACCATCCTTCATTAAGATTCAATTAGTCAAAGTGCCTTATAGAATGCCATTAATCCTGTGCTGCGCACGCATGAACAGGGTTGGCAGAAAGTCATCAAGGGATCATCCTTATATACCCGTTTACAACCCTAATGGATGAGATAGTCCACTCATAAGAGTACAACTACTGCGGTGGCACCACTAAATTAAATTTCCCTTGGACGGCCATTTTAACACATCCTGGCCTATCTGAGAGTAAAAGCTTCAATTTTAAGGAGACTGTACCTACCAATTAAGTTCAAGTCTGAATTATAAAATCAGAGACATTTACATTTATGAATACGCCGAACCTTTGAGTTTGCACCACTTGAAAACAGTAATGTTTGATTTTCACCTGTCTATACCAAATAGCACTTTCAAATTTCCGACCCCACCCCCCACCCCCCACCCCGGAAGAATGCCCCAATCATTTATTCAAATTACTCTATCTTATGATGGCAGAATTTGAATTTAAAATATGTGGAAAGGATTTTAGCCTAACACAAATTCCACCACTCTGGTCAGGCCAAATTCTACAGTGCTTGTCATTAAACATCATGCCTTTGTGCTGCCCTCTGCAGCCAATTTAGGGTGCAACCTAAAGGGGACATGAACTTTTTACAAGAGATGTCATTGTTCATATATAACGTACTGTGACAAACAAATATGCCCGTCGATAAAGAATCTCCTGACTGCTTCTCCTCACGAAATATCAAGCATTTATGATGTTTAGCCGCACTGGATTTTTAATGCGATTTTTGACATTTTCCACTTACCCTTCCAAAATAATCAGAAACATCATTTTCGCTTAGATATCGTTTCATTTCATCTTTTTTTTTTAATTTGCATTTCTTAAAACGGTTTCTGTTTGTGGCAATAAAATATATTTTGGACACAAAATCTCTTTATTGACCCCCACTGTATCCCCTACCCCTAAAAATGAAGTTTCTTGGATGGTAAAGTATAGCTTAGTGCTGCTGTCATTAAACAAACATTTTCGATGATGTACCTGTTGCTATTCCCATTTTAATAACTCAATGCCTTCATGAAATAACATTGAGGGGATTGTGAGGAGTTTGCTATTTCTCTCACTTTTGATCTTCAAACTCGACCATATTGGCCGTATTTCGGTTGTTCTTAAAGATACAAGGTGAAAATGTGAGCGCACTTTTATTTCGAAATCATTTATGTAATTGCAACATCTTCTAGGATGATCAATTGTACCTGAATACCAATTAAAAGCTCACTAATTCTATCTTCTGGTCGAATTATAAAAAAATCGCATATTTCAGTGACTACATCAACCGCCGTCATAATAGCCAATTGTATATCGTGGATGTAAATTAACTTTCTTCTGGTGTGCTAACATACACAGATAGTAATTCTAGAATTTCTTGAATTACAAAGTCAGTTGACAAGATGAAATTTGGGGGCATGAAATTTAACTTGAAGGTCAGATTTAAAAATTCACCTCTGAGCACCAGTTTACCCTAGAAAGCGAGCAGCGGTAGTGACTCAACTTTTTACCTGCAGCAGGTTGTAAGCGGTTATTTGAGAAAAGCACTAACTTTGTCCACTGCAAATACATTTTAAACAAGTCCGCCTCCTGTAAATATTTTACCATGATCTTCGTATGATTTATACACGTGGGTCACCTGTCATAAAGCTATTTTGGTCGATACCTTTACCTTATTAATTCTTGTCTTCCTTTCGCGGTTGTTCACATTTTCTCACTGATCTGCCATGATATACTTGTATTGACTTTAGACCTGCTCATGGCATATAGCATAGACTGGCGTCATAATCGCACCCAGTCTTAGTCGCTAAGGTCACTCATCATAATGAACAGGTGGACTAATAAAGTGACACCAAACTGGAAAACGATGACTCCAATTTTGAATTTTGTGAGAGAGAGAGAGAGAGAGAGAGAGAGAGAGAGAGAGAGAGAGACAGAGAGAGAGAGAGAGAGACAGAGATAGAGACAGACAGACAGACAGACAGAGAGGAACAGAGAGACAGAGACAAACAGACCGACAGAGAAAGAGAGAAAGAGGGCTGCTGCCAGAGATTTTATAGCGAGGAACATCTTATAAGTCTTCAGTCGCACAGTTACCATCGTCATAGTATACGCAAACTTATTAAATGTTTACCCTGCCCATCAATGCAAAAACTTTTCACCGTATAAGACTTGAAACACCGAATATCTTATATGTGGTGCAAATAAATGCAATTGTGAAATGCCACCCGCAAAGTTCCCTTGGATAACATCATTAAGAGAAAATTATATGATAATTGCGTGTAAGGATTTATTGCCAGCAGAGCTGACAGCAAGTCTATTAAACAATCAAGCTGACAGCGTAACATCAGGAAAAAAAGATTGCTAATACCTTACCGTGTGGAAATTCAATAAAACTTATTTGTGCTTTATGTTTATTATAGTATAGGTCACTTTATCACACATAGAACCTTTGACTTCATGTGGTCTTTACTTACCGACTGAGTGACCCATGACACAGAAATTTTACGTTATCATATGTGCTCCTTCAGGGTAATGCTATTTATCAATTATCGAAAGATCTGAGCCATCACTGAAGTACTTCAATGAAAAAATTGTGAAGAGGATCACAGAAAAAATTGCGAAAAACAGAGAACGAAGTCGTGTGAAGATGGCTTCTTGTATCTATCAATTTTAATATAACACCATATCTTGGATATATCTCCACCATGACCTATTTTTGCCATTTTAGTGATGTAGTGGATTTTGATTGTATTTATTGAGAACAACCTTATTAAATGTCAGAAGATTTCACAAGACCACCTAGTGACCAGTGTTTACATGTATACCACCTTTTAAACTGTCACATCTTTGCTGTGAGAGACTTACGCTTCACACTGCAAGTAAGCAGAATGAGTTTTCGCGTTGCTGCATCCACATTTTATATTTACCTGCTTTAATTAAACTTTGATTGGTTTATTTATTGTTCTTGACTCTATTCAAGTTTGTTCGTATTGATAAAATGGTGTTTATATCATTAGGTAATGTTTATACCTCTAATGTCATAACATAGTCCGATGTAGAGACATAACCTTGGCCTTCTGGAGACAAGCTGGACTCCCACTACCTGCTCTGTACAACGATCATTTTATTCTAGAAGACTTGGTTGTTTTATAAAACGGATTTATAAGAATCACATCGGACAAATATACAGTACCGCTCAGGTTATCCAATTGAACAGAATAATGGATCATATATATTATGGATCTATTCTTGGATTTCTCAACAGCACAGGCACAAGGTGTTTGTTAAAACTATGACTTCACAATATGGACTCATCTGGACAGCATTACGTTTGGGTCAGTCTATACTATTTGCACCACAAAGAAAATTTGGGGTCATCAGACCAAACAGGTTGCTTCGAATGTTTCTGGTCGTTTTGGTCTAATAGTATTGAGACAGTTGTGTGTCAATATCGTGGTCGTTAAAACTGTCCAAGTCGAAAACCGTCCAGATCTTGACAAGTCCATCAACATAAGCATTACCAGATATACCAGCAATACTTGAATACTCATCAAACAAACTTTATTCATTGAATATCTAAAGAGGAACAGATGTTATATTGACAACATCGAAATGGCGACTTTTATGAAAAATAGAAGCGGGCAACAGTTTTCAACAATGTTGATCTGGGTTATTCTTTCTTGAACTATCGGCATAATGGTACTTGAATGGAAGGTGTTGTTTACGACCACTACGAATAAGGGATCCTAATGATAATTCAGACAAAGTTTGGCTTAAGTGAATCAAATTTAGACGTGGTTGGCACTTAAAGAAAAAAGAAAAAAGGAATATATTTCCTTAAACATGCATTGTGTGCATTGTTGGTTAGAATTGCCAGGTTAACATATCTACTAAATCATTTATAGCTCAAATCCACTGAAAATCTATATAACAAATTTTATTTTCTTCCCAGAAACCTCAAAAACGATAGTTTTAATTTCATTTTCAAATATCCATGTTTCACAAGCGTTTGAAAGAGAAACAAATGACAGGAGATAAAGTTTTCAAAATTTTTGCATTGTCTAGCAAAGGCAATTAACTTTGACATATAAACACCATAACTGGACCGAGTGGAATATTACTATCCATACATGGGTAATTTACTATGCTGAATTCAAACTCGTCATGCTTGTCAAATAGTTGAAAGTTGATTCATTATTATACTATCGCGATCCATCGTTATGTCTAGAAATTAATATTCCATTCTTGATGCTTAATAGGGCATCAATATACCTAAAATTAACCTAAAATATTTATCGTGAAATTTTCTTCTCTTTTGACAACTTTACCAAAAACTTTTACTCATATTAACATATATATAAATGGCCAAAATTTCCGCACCTAGCTATTCAATGCAACTGTTCATGTCAACGAAAGTTATACTCCCATGTTTAAAAACATTTCAGACAGCATTGCATCCCCTTTTGGCCTTAATTTACTTATTTGAAGATTTAAACCCTAGCCCAGGTCCTTCCTTTATTCCGTGATGTATGTGTCAGAGACCTGTGATAAGACTTCATCGTGATTTTTTTTCTTTACTTTTTCTTTTTCATTTTTTCCCCTTTTTTGCATTTGGCACAAATGAATTGATATTAAGGTTTGTAACATGTCAGATAAGCTTTATAAATACCTGCAAGATAACGGTAAAGAGATTGACTGGAGTTGTCCTGAAGGTATTTATTACCTCTGTTTTCCGTTAGAGGACACCACAAGAATGACATAGGGAACGTCCCGTGACTTTGCTTTACTTTAATTTGCATTTCAGGATGATTTCAACTTGACTACATTCTCATTCTCAGTTTTGGATAAGCTTTCACTTCAAGATACAACTATGAATTCCATATATCTTTGACATTGAGCAACAGCTAATTAGATGCACAAAATGTGATTTTTAACCAGAATTATTAGTATCAGCACTTACCATGGCTCCATCAAGGAATTTATAATCTTTGTTGTTGTTTTATGAGGTGACTAACATTAACATATATATATATATTAAATTGTTCTACAAATATATGTATATGTATATATATGTACACATATATATATATATATGTGTGTGTGTGTGTGTGTGTGTGTGTGTGTGTGTGTGTGTGTGTGTGTGTATGCTCTAAGGTTGGTAAAATCAATGGAACTCTTTGCTTGCATTAACTTACAAACACTTGAATTCAGAGCGACAATTCGGCACTTCACCTCGTGAAGTTACTGAGGTGTCACTTTACTTGGAGATTGGAGATCAGCAAGGTGGCTGGTAGACCTGTATACTATACGAAAAGTACTACACAGGGGGCAATTATTAGAGTTAATTAAGTCTTGCCATAATAGAATGTATTCTATGACCACCATCTGATATAGAATCCACACAATCACTAGATGGGGGTAGGTTATTAAAGTTCATATGAATAACACTGCAAGTGACTGGGACCAGTTCTGGTGGATTTATATTATTTTAATTGAACGTTTGACACAATACAAGGAGAACAAACCTCTGGGAATTGGAATGGTGCATTTTAACATGAATAGTCTCGGATGGAAATTTGGTGATATATTCAGTCTGCTGACAGCTGCTACACTGTCTAATTATCTCTGAGAATAAGCTTCATGGTTCATTTCCTGATTGTCAATGCAGTATTCCTAACTACTTTCCCTACCGTTGCGACAGAAATGAGCATGAAGGTGGTCTGCTAATCCACATCAGATCCGGCATTCCATCACAAAGACTTGACTCTATCAAATATAAGAAGCTGTAGAGTATCATTATAGAGTTTACTGTAAAGACTGTGACATGGGCACGTATTGCTACATGTATATACAGACCCCCTACATTCCCAAATGCAACATAACCAGGCACAACTTCCGTCTGCTGTTTTGGCTTCCCCCTTAACCAATAGTATCAAAAGAGGTGTTATCACTTGCACCTTTCCCCAGGATATGAAAATTCCAGGATATAAAATATATCAACTGCTACTAGAAAACGATAGACATATTGGCAGTCTCCCTTGCTTCTAAAATATTTTTGTAGGTGTGATTCCTGAAAAGCTAAGCACCTTTATTGACTCCGTCTTCTCTCTTCTTGTCAACATTTAGGAAAGGCTACAGCTGTAATAGTTATTAAGAAAACTGAGGAGTTGAACAAAGAACTCAACAAAAACAAATACGTATGTGCCATACATATGAATTTATCCCGAGTTTTCGACTGTCTACCGCACGTACTCACTCTCTGTCAATGAGAATCACTGATAGCTGCTGGTAAGTGACATCTTAACCAAGTCAAGGAATATGACAGCTGCAAACCTTTCATTCAGATTCATTCAGGGACATTTCATCCTCCTCAGTATTAATAATAAATAGATGATAAAGTACAATCATATGTTGTGCAATGAATAAATGGTGTCTGTACTGTTTTGCATGACCCTAAAAAATGCCTACCAATACTTCCCATGTATATCTTTTTCCTAGAATGCTGGAAAACGCCAAGGATTTCAAGTCTGCAATCCATACCCAGGCATGTCTCGGCAAAAAGCATTGGAACGCCGAGATGCCATTACCTCGGCATTTCTCGGCGAAAATGCCGACAAACGCTGAGCTAAGGAGTAGGGAGAAAGGTACCTCAGCGATTCTCTGCATTTTTGCCTACAGAAGTCGACGTTAGAATAAGAGACAACGGTACCTGAGCGTTTCTCGGCAAAATTGCCGAGAGATGCTGAGAAAATTAAATCTGTACAAAAAGAGCCAAGAGTGGCCTTTTCTTGACGTTTTGGCTCTCCTATTGTTATATTCAACATTATTGTAAATGATATGTACTTCAATATCAAGGATTGTCAGCTGTAAAACTATGCAGATGACAACACTTTATCCTGTAGTCAATAAAACCCGGAAAGTCTACAGAGGACACCAGAGCAAAAGTCTGAAGTCTTGTTTCCTGCGGGAGAAATGCTTGCTAATCCTAATAAATTCCAAGACATGTCATGTGCCATTCTAGGCGGGAATCCCGCGAGATTAACTTTCAAATTTGCACTTACGCTCTCAGAACGGTACATCTATTTATTAAACGTTACACACACACACACACACACACACACACACACACACACACACACACATGCACACACACATCCAAAAATGCAGGCTTTTATTGATAATCGTAAAAATCACCTGACATACCCGCAACTACATACCAAAAAAATCCACGGATCTTTGATGCGTGAAAGATGCTAAGTCTTTCTGAACTTGAAGTTGCTTTTGTTTTGTTACCAACTCCCTGTCCTTGTTGTTAGTTTTGTTCTGATATATTCACCTCGAGTGCTAATTGCTTGAACAACTTATTTTAGGGTTTTAAAATGAACTTGAAAAGTTGAATTTGTGTGTGTGTGTGAGAGAGAGAGAGAGAGAGTAAGAGAGAGAGAGTAAGAGAGAGAGAGGGAGAGAGAGAGAGAGAGAGAGAGATAGAGAGAGACAGAGAGAGAGAGAGAGATAAACCAACATGTGTCATGATGCACTTGCAACAAATGAACATTGCATGAACATGAGCAATTATCTTCTTACGCACTTTCTCCCGGTATTTTCACATAATGATGTAGGTCAAACCCGTACGATGCCCTTGGTATTCCGAAGGGTTGCCAATTATATGACCGTTGTGTATATATATTATTATTGCTTCCTTACAGAAAAAACGCAGTCTCTGGCCCTCAGAATGAATCACATTAAAAAGTGGTTTATTTTGATAGAAGTCTTTGTTGTTCTCCGATTTATTGCGCAAAAAACACCCCCATAGTTTAGGAAAAAAAAAACCTCTTTACATTGCATGTCTTAAAGGCGCCTATCAGCCCGAATAACAGCAGCAGCGTCTAGATTCAGCTTTCTACAACCCGCTACGGAAAGTCAACTTACGGCTTCTGACCATCGAAAGGCTTCCACGCATACACATGACATTTTCACTGATATTCCTGTACTGGGTGTTCCAAAAGCTAGCTCACCGACATTAGAGCTGATCACGGTCTCTTGAGCATTAATACAAAGTCTCATTGTAAACTGTTCACTTGCGTGCAATGAAAAAAGCAACTGTGAGATTTTTTTTTCTAAAACTAGTGCCAACATGACGATGCAACGAAGAAAATAATTTGTATTCACATGCAATGATCAGGAAAATATGGTTCATCGGTGAAAGTAAAATAATGCATAAGCTGGATAGACTCAAAGTTAGTTGAGACAGGAGTTCAAGTTAGACTTTAAATGAAGTATAAGAGTGACTTAATTTGAAATAAGCTCCTGGAAAAAAAACTGATAAATAAACAATGTCTATGCAATGTAAAGAACTATGTAAGTGAAAAAACGTTAATTCTAAATTTCGTCAAAGCATTTTTATAGATGTCTCTTTAATCTTGTAGACTACCAGACTAAAGCAGCAAACATATTCAGAGTGAATGCTCAGCATGCATATTAAGAGTGCATGCTCAGAATAAATATTGAGACTGCATAGTAAGCCTTTCTTTCGGCATCAAAAATGTTGATTTTGGCATTACATTTGAAGGAAAACGCATTTCAATAATAATGAATTCCGGAGTTAAATCTGTACAAAAATTTTATCCGTCAAATTTTCTGAACCTATACATGCAAACAAAAGTATAGATTTTCGATGTAGTTTCCAGGCGAAACTTTCTAAATTTACAGTTCCACGTTTCATAATATCATTTATGAATAGTTTAGAGCCACTATTCTGGAAACGTTTTGGTCATCCTATAATAAAGGCGAAACCCTATAAAGCCTGAATGTCTGATATAGGAAAATCCCATGCCATTCCTTCATGGATTGTGTCAAATCTTGTCTGCTTACGAGATTGGTTTAACAGCTCAGCTCAGTTAAAGCGTTTAGTTTGTAAGTCACAGAGATCCAGTATGAAAACATACATTCCTTCAGCAACTTCCTCCGGAATGGGTTGGAGGCGGCGTCCATCCTAGCCTATAAAAGATGTTGACATGGGCTTAAGGATATTCTGTCTTGGAAAAGTTTAAATTTCCAAAGTAACACACTAAACCTGCAGAGAGAAAAATCTTTATTGTCTAATCGATACTATCTATATCTCTGTTGTACGAATGTTTTGGTGCTCATTTTTATTTTAATCGATTTTTGTGCAGACGAAAATGTAGCTCGTAGGTAAAGCCGGTGATATTAGCTTTAAGCGCGTGTTTTGTTTTCTTCGCTGGTTTTCTGTCATATTCCGCACTAAGCATCTAATCCAATATCTAATCAGGATAGGATAGACATATCAAATGTATACTCAATGTGGCAAATTTCTGGTTTGTTGCCAATTTCTGAAGGCTGTTTTACGACAATCCATGTGGCAGGCGAAGCACAAAATGCAGCTGAAAGTGGTTGGAAAGAATACACCACCAGGGGCGCTCTGCAATCTGCAACCGATTAAGTTTAAGAGTAAGAAGAATGTTTCTAGACACAATATGTTCACTTCATGTCATTTCATTCTGAAATCCTTTAGAAAGCGGCACGGATTGTTTTGCAGACAGTGTAAAATTACAAATTTCATTGGAACGAATTTATGCAATTCCCGATAGATACAGCACCATATGAAAGGAACTGTTATATTGGGGACTCGGCGCTAAATGATCCAAATATTACTTGTGTCATAAAAGTAAATAAATCCATCTCGTTTTTGCCATGTTTTATGTCAGATCGTCCATGGTTTCATAAAACAAAAGTGAACCACATCAAAAGTGCAAACAGGATTCTACTGAAGCATTTTGCTATAGCTAAAATTAGAATTATGAATTACCATGTTATATGACTTAACTGTTTAAATTTCCAATTTTCGACTGAGTTAACCGTTTTACCCCAGGCGCTTTTGGCTTTGAATCTGAATGTGGAGTAGTTTGTCTATCCAGACTACATCGACTTTGTGTCCGGGTAGATTGGCAACGAAAGACATACACCGTTGACGCTAGATATTTGAATGCGCCTCCTATCGGTCTCGTAGAAACCAAGACTTGGACCGACAGATAATATCTACGATCGCCCCCTAAGAACAAACACAAAGATTAAAATATTGGCATTATAGAACAAAGACGTTGACCATATTAGGCGATATTACGATATATTTACTAGATTTTGATAATCGTCATGGGAGCATGCAATTTTAACCTCTTGGATGCTTGTAGAAATCTTATACGCACACAGTAAAACTATTGATGATGGTTGCTGCAGATCACATCAAAATAGTTAAAGCAGCTTCAAACTTTTCATGCATAGATTTGGGCGCCATAAGGGAGCGCTGAATACAATGGGGTTAAAAAACCGGTCTCACAGAACTTGAACATATTTTGATAGATCAAGAGTTTAAACATTGCACAGATCAAATAATAAAACACATAAACCAAACCATTCAGTTGAGCGTCTTTATATAATAATAATTTTATTATTATTATTATTATCATCATCATCATCATCATCATCATCATCATCATCATCATCATCATCATCATCATCATCATCATTATTATTATTATTGTTATTGATATATACATTTTAAAGTAACAAAGCGTCAACGCAGCGCACTGTACTTTGTATGCAATTATATCTGAGTACATGTCTACATTATATTCTGTCTTAGAAACAGACCCATATAAGTCGATAAAAATTATGACAGTCTTGCTCTGTAAAGTCAATGTTCGTAACTTGTAATGCAAGATATTCGAGCGCGATACCAAGAGTGGCAGGCCCAGTGGCTCATGAATTGAAAATGATGCGCTGAAAGTTAGATGTCCCTCTGTGCGTCTCCATAGAAATAAAGCCAATATGTGCTCCATGAATGTCAGTTTGGACATGCAATCATTGTTAAAAGCGTATCATTAGGTAGAGAATGGGAATATCGCATATGTCCATAACCCTTTCTTGTCTTAAATAGTGTTGACTAAAGAGTGGCAATTAAGAAACACGTAGTTTGCTTAAATGTTATTCCAAGCTTTCACGCTTTAAGAAAGTCTGTATGAGGTTTAGATTTAACAAAATGTCCAATGTCTTGCAATTAACCCGAACGCTCTTCATATCTTGCGACAGCCAACATTTTTAAAGCATTTCAGGTTGTTTTGGGTTTATTCTGATTTTGTAAACACTTTACGCTGGGCTATAGACCGTATTGTAGGCGCATATCACATCGACCTAATAGGTACAAGTGTTGCAATGTTTTGAAAAGTGCGAGAACAACTGCCAATTAATCTTAAGAACGGTATCGTAGCCTCCACGGCGAAAATTTGAAATTCTACCACTGAGACAAATGCACATTTATGGATATATATGGATACATACACACACACACACACACATATATATATATATATATATATATATATATATATATACATATATATATATATATATATATATATATATATATATATATATATATATATATATATATATATATATATATGCGTGTTCGTACATGTTAATATTTGCATGTGCGTGGTACACTTTATGTATAAATGAACATACGTACATACATACGTGTGCGTGTACATTTGTCCATATGTGTATCGGTGAGAGCATAGTATAAAAAGATTTTCATTACATACAATTCTTGGTTTCTGTTTAGAACAGATTCATATTTGTTCATAGCGCCTATCATTTTATTTATAAATTCATCCACTTTAAAAAAATCAAGTAATACTGTGAATGAATCGGTGCAGGAGGCTCTGTAGTTTTTCTTTGTACGTGCTGTGAGTGATCATACGACCGGCTGGACATTGAATCCCCAACCTCCGGCGACTATTGCCTGACCGAAAATGGAAAACAACTATATCCACTTGACCATATGCTTACAAAGATTGTATCTCTATAGGTACTCAATCTATGACTCTTTTTGTCTTTTTGCCTATCGCCATTATTGATGTCTAATGAATTTACCTGTCTTAGCTTTGCACTATATGCTCAGAGTTGGTCTCCGCTTGCGTGATCATTTTAACGCTTTCACCTACACTACTTCATTTACAGTGTCATCTTTTTCTCATTGTTCTACCCCGTATTCAAGTTACTGTGATCTGATTTCATTATACATCTTTTGTTTGGTTACTTTACTGTCAATGAAAAATGTCCTATGTCTGATGCAAGTTAATGACTGTTTGGTTTGAATGATACCACATGTTTAACTTTTTAATTTGGTTGTGGTGATATTTTGTCAATAAGCTGCTAAACAGCACTGGTTGTTGTATGTCTATATATATATATATATATATATATATATATATATATATATATATATAGGCCTATATATATATATATATATATATATATATATATATATATTTGCTAGTGTCTTTTTCTCAAATTACAGTCAAGATTCCCTTACATCATGCATCCTCGTTATTTTCAAATTGATCTGTATGTGTTCATGTTTGTTTATGTTGCCGAAGACAATTCACTTTATTTCTTTTGTAACTCTACGAGTACATTATGTTTACTTAGAACGGACACGTATACGGTGAATGCTACGTGATTTTAAAGTTTGACGCTATATGTATTTCAATGGGGATTGTGCTTACCACAATTTAGAATTGCAAAAGGGGTTTATAATCTCCGTAAATGTCAGTCCAATGTATAGTTCATTGTATTCGGTAACCATAATCTTACCTACACATCCCAAGTTGTATTTGTACACATGGTCCTTATGCTTCCCGTGAACATGTTTGTCAGTCTACGTCATTTGACAGCACTTGTATGTCAGTATCTAGTAACGGATGTTCATCCTTATCCAGGTCCAGTGAATAGACATGTAAAAGCTATTAAATATTTGTCGCTTTGTGAAGCTTATCTACGTGGTATAAACAATCTGGGTAAACGAAACCAACTTTTGTCTCTTGTCCAATCGGAAAATTTTGATGTCGTAAGAGTTCACGAGACCTGGTTAGATAGCAACTATCCGAATGAACTTTTATTCATGGAAGGTTTCCAAGTATCGTTATGTAAGAACAGATCTTCTGTCTCTGGAAGGGGGGGGGGTAGCAATGTATGTATATGTAAGTAACAACATTACCTGCACGAGAAGACGTGTCTTACAACAGAAAGATTGTGAATGCTTGTGGATGGAAGGTCCATCCGAACGTGGAATTATACTTTAAGAGGTTTATTACCGCCTACAAGGCAAATAAGCCTTTGATAGGGATATGTTCCTGGGTGCCTTCAAAATTCGGTAATTACTGCTTTAGATCTTTATCCAAAATTCAGTCATTACCGGCGATTCAAAAGTAAGTGTCTCAGATGGGAAACTGAACATTCTTAGAATGAGCTTGACTGACACCTTGTCAGCCTTTTATTAAAAAATTATTTATTTCCCTTTATTGATGAACCTACCCGCTCAAACGAACTGTTTTGAGAGACTGATCGATCTGATTATAACTAACTAGCTTGACTATATTTGAACTAAGTCACCTGGCGCCAATTGCTGCTCGGGATCTTGTTGTAATATCTTGAACATAATCACTGCGACAAAATAGAGATATGCCCTTTAACGCAGAATCTGGGATTACAAACGTGCATATTCAGTTGATTTAACAAGAGCTCTTTTGATAACACAGTTTCCCGTTGATTTTGCTATTTTTGACGACGCAAGCGATCTTTTCTTTCTCAACATTCAACTGATCCATGCAAACAGTTCAATCTACGAAATTCCAAATTTTTTCAAAAGATAAACCTCGTCTCCCCTGTAAAATTAGGAAATTCATTCTTTCAGTACCAATCGCGTCTTAAGTCCTACTTAAGTCAAACCAGTCTGATTATCACTAGGATCCCAGATTCGCATTCCTCGTAACATACCGTTCATTCAAGTACCAGCATGCCCCTAGTTCCAGAGAAAAGCTGTTGACTCAGTCTTAAATTTGGCACTTAAAGATTTCATGAAACAGAGGAATCGAGCCGGGAAAAGATAACAGATTTTTCTAAAAAACAGCGATTGTTTACACAAGTTCAAGCTTTCAACAAGAGCAACTATTTCAATTTTGGAAAAAAACAAATGTAACATTGTTGTCACTGCACTTGGGAGATTTATCAGATCTTACTCTGCCAAAATTCGTTCCCAACTTGATCCAAATGACATACATCCTAAGGCAGATGATGGAATCTAAGTTAATGTTTTTGGTTGCAACGTTTACCAGTCTATTCCTCCGCTTCTCGAAAACGATCATGTGCTTAAGAACAAAGATTTCTCTTCTCGAACAGAAGCGAGTCTAACCATGACACACATCGATAGGATAGATGTTCTCAGAGTATTCCAATCCCTTACAATCAGCTCTGCGTCGGGGCGTGATGGCATTGAGAGATTCTGATGAAAATACCGCGTCAGGTATTATTCCTTTGGCAAAATTTTTCAACCGCTGTCTCTCTTCATCTTGCTTTCCTGCGTTTGTACAATCTTTAAAAATGCCAAGAAAATCAAAGAAAACTGCCGTCCATTTCACTTTTATGTAATGTTTGAAAAGTATTTCAAAGTCTTATCTATAATGTATAGTATGAGAACCTTATGCCTCTGGAACTTTTGACTAAAAAAATTCTGGCCGCAAAGCCAGTGATTCTACCAAAATGAACCAACTCATAAAGATACCTCATTATATTTACAATGGACTTAAACTTAGACCTGCGCAAGTAAATCTGTAAGGCATTAATTTGATCCAACAGACCAGTTCATGGCACTGGGGTTTATTCGGTTCACTTCGGCCCGAGTTCGGGAAGCGCACCCTGTTTTGTTTAAATATTGTGCTCGACCACGCTGGCTGGATTTAATATGGAAGGATCAGAAAATAAAACACAGGATGTGCTTGGGTTTAATGTAAAATCAAACCATCAGCAAACTAAACATGCACATTTCACCACTGATGTGACATTTTCGCTAAAAGATTTGCACTGTTCAGTACAATCCATGCTGTTATCACTAGCATTAGCCGTGGCATTCGTTGTGAACATATGAAAGCATGGGCCCGATTCGGCCACTTGCTGATTGGACAATCAGGCCAAAAATGGAATGCATAATTAATTAGGGTCCGGAAAAGTTCGGTACAAGTCGGTATGAACAGGTCTATTTTGCATGAAGATCTCATCTGTAAATTTACACAATATGGTATTGAAGAACCTCTTATAGGTTCAATGAATAGTTTTTTATGAAATAGTTTTAGAAAAGTTAATATCGGTAGCCAGTTCTTTTATTGGCTTCGAGCTGAAGCTGGTGTTTCCCAAGGAAAAAATCTTATTTCCCTATTATTTTTAGTGTATATTAATGACATTGCTGACGATATCGCTTGTGAGATAAAACTGTTTATTGACGAAACTAGTACTGTAGCCATTATACATGACGTGCATGCCTCAGCAACTAAGATTGACCCTGATCTAATGCAAATTGGCTGCCTGGATCAACTCTGGACGGTTAGATTTAATGCCTTAGAGTCCATTTCCTTACTCTTCTCATCCAAACGTCGCAAACCAGATCACCCTCCTTCGCGCTTAGATGACACCCCAATACCGTATTCAAGCATCCACACCCATTTAGGCAGAACCCTCTATGGTAGATTAAAATGGGATACTCACATCACCTGCAGTATAAACCTGGCAAGTGTGCGCATGGCATTGCTGCCCAGAATGAAATTTTACCAATCCAAAAAATGTCTCATTCGATTATATACAACTATCGGGCGAAAAATATTAGAATATAGGTGTGCAATTTTGACTATTGAACTGCTGTTCTGGCTCAGTGTGTAGAATCTGGTCACTACGAGGCTGCATGGATCAGTACTGGTGCACCGACCCAGATTCTTTGTGACCTTTTCTGGGGGGGGGGGGGGGACTGGGTTGGCAGATTTTGACAATTACGCTTGTAATGCTCTGCTTTAATTTCTCACAAAATCATTGCTGTCACATCAGCACCATGCGAGTGTGCAGATCCGTGCGAAGATGCTTGCCTTTTTTTTCTGCAATGTGCCCTTAATGTAACCCAGACGAATGACCTGTTGCAGGTTGTATGCCATGCACTCTCACCAGGCGTAAATCCTTTACTGGCTACACATGTAGCTCGTGATATCTTGATTCAGTTATTTATTGATGGTAACAGTGATATGCTTTAGGTGTTAATATTGAGGTAAATAACGCAAAAAAATCGATATATTATTGAAAATCAGAAGACTTCCTTTTAGACCGCCTTACCCTATGTGATCCGTAGTAAGCATAATTAAATTTACCAGATCAGTTACACTGTTCATCTTTTCCATTGAGTATGGTACATAAATTCCGTTCATGAATTTCTCATCTCCCTCTAAATCAATTGGATTAAAGAGGCGTTTAATCAATGTTGTGGACTGAATTACAATAATACGTTTAGTTTCTTGTGATTAGGTCGACGGTCATCAGCAGGCTCCCACAGGGATTTTGGCAGACCTTGTCAGAGTGATTAGCGTAAACAAATACCACAGGATTGGTAGAAGCTCAATCTTGACTCCAGTTGGCCTTTTATGTACTTCTAGGAAGTGCTACTTTTATTGTAACGGAGTGTCATAACTATGCTGAATTCAAGAAGAAACTGAGAATTTGGAAACACGGTCTTAACATTGAAGTAAGAAGACATAAAAGGCCAAAGAATGTACCAGAAGTGCAACGAATCTGTTATGTATGTAAAGAGATTGAAAACGGTTTCCATCGTATTATCCAATACCAAAAGCATCATAAATCCAGAAAAAATATTGCTCTGAGCCTTACATCAGGCATGACTGCACATTTTCAAACTCTGAGTAAAGAAGATAAATTTAAACGTTGATTAAATCTCAACATATCAACACTATTTTTTGCAATTTAAATGCATATAAAAAGATCTAAAAGAATAGGGGGAATTATAAGCAACATTGTTTTCTTTCTTCTTCATTTCCTTAACTATTGCTGCTTGCTCGTTTTCCATTTGCATGTAATCATAAATGTGTTCGTTTTATGTTGGAATATTGTCTGCGTCCTCTTTGTGCCATGTCTTCGTATACGTATATGTACTACGAGGCGTACACAATATACGTACCACCATCCAGTCTTAAGTCAGTGCAGTAATACAGGTCATTCATGAATGAATGAATAAACTTTTTCTCTTTAATTTATGCCCGTTGACCTCTCGCTCCAAATAACCCCAATCTTCCGGATGTCAAATGATTATTCAACTAATGGGAAAAAATCAGAATGAGAATTGGGGATGTGGAGTAGAGGGACAACAGGCTGTCCTGTCTACACCTCCCTCTGGTGGCAGCTCGCGGTTCCAATGTATCCCAAATAAAGCTGTTGAACCTGGCACCTCACATGGGCAGTTTAGATATGATAATTAACCATGTGGCAGAATGGTTTCCTCTGTGTTATGTGTAGTTGAACTAAAGGTGGTGCTCCCGCCTGGAAAGGAGTATATAATCCTCATAATTAGCAAACAATATACATATTACAGATGGGCACATGTCGCAAAAAAATTGAGCCCGTTCATATTAAACATGAGCCGCCGCTCAGCCGGCCCAGCTCTTCAATGGACGGCCCAGCTAGTTTCGGTCTTCACATATAAATATAAAGTAACAAAGTCCTCGGAAGTTGATCAAAAAGCGTTCATTTAACTGAATTTAATTCCACCAAATGCTGTACACTGACAGGGTTAACATATAATACTTGGTGACACACTTAGTGTGTAGTAATTCTGAATTAACTGTTTATTCCGGCATAAGAGGTTATATTTATGTTCTAATCCTCCAGTCGACACAGGAATGGTGGCAATATATATAGCCATAATATCTGTGGTATAAGATATGCTGGAAAAAATCCAGAGCCTTCACTTGAAACATCGACTGAGCCGCGAATGAAATTGTCTTCAATTTTCATGCACAGGTCGGGTGAGACTATAGTTCACTTGAGCTATGCCCATCTCTCTCTCTCTCTCTCTCTCTCTCTCTCTCTCTCTCTCTCTCTCTCTCTCTCTGTCTCTCTCTCTCTCTCTCTCTCTCTCTCTCTCTCTCTCTCTCTCTTTAGCCCAGATGGGTGCATTTACTGTCATTCCTATATTGCGAACACCTGTCTGCAGGGCGACCATGGACACAGGAAGGATTTTTTTACTTTGAACATAATATTCAACGGATTACTCATAATTTTGCAGACGATACTTTTATATATGTTTGGCAACATAACGGCCGGGTCTTGAACCAGCAATCTTCAGCACATATCGCTCGTCTGAAATTGAAACACACGTATCCACTTCGCCACATCCCCATTCTTAAGAAGATTGGTTCAATGGAGGTAGATAAGTGTAAATGCCATCATCAACACGGGTAACCGCATATGGGCTAGTTCAGTTCATATGCAGCTATCCAACTTCAAATGTTTAATTGGCTAGACAAATGAGCACGCAAGTCATGCCGTGGTGTTCTTGCTGAAATCATCACGAGACTGGATATTTCATAAAACGAAATGTAGTGTACCCATGCATAAATATCAACACCATAAGTTCCAGAATCCCGAAAGTATAACATTTTGGCAAAAAGAAAGTCGTAACATTGTACCGAAAGTTCAACCCACTGGAAACTTAATCTGAGTCACCACTTATGCAACAGCACATTTAATTCAAATGTGACAATGCTCAAAGAGCTCTCTGTTGTTCTCTGAACTCTATCCCGCAGATACATAAAAGAAAGTTTCCATATATATATATATATATATATATCCCTTGGGAAATTGGCACAGACCAACACTGGCATACTAAAGATATATATATTCGGCAGGCATTTAATTTCCGTTTTCAAGCATGTAAGATAGACTATTCTGCTCTTGATAGCCCCGACTGCCCTTGTCACTGTTTAACTAGTGACTGAAGCAGTGTTTTTTTAGTCTGCCTGCATAAGCGCAAGCTACCCGTGATGCCAACTGCGGTTACCATGCTTCGCCCTCCCCCCCCCCCCCCAAAAAAAAGAGGGGCAAAAGAGTTTGATATTCCAACATTTAACGTGAAATGGATTCGACTACTATATACGGCAAAACACCTGGGTCAATTATTGGTAAATGAACATTGTCTGGAGACAAATAGAAATATGAATCCGTCTGGGAAATTGCTGGTTATATGTGTCAGACATGTATAGACATCTTCGTTTGTTTGTCCATTTTTCCATCAAGGCGACAGTGGCTGCTAAAGCAACATGTGGAACACTAGTATGTTTACTGCTGTAGGCGAACAAATAGGTTGCCCATGGCCATACGTGTAAGCACAGGCTGGGCAGACAAGTAGTATGCGCCAATGTTTAGCCTGGCTTTATTTATATATTGAAAGATATCTATGCTGGGAGGTACAATCAGCCAAAGCTGTTCTCCCTTGGGGCCCGGTTTCATAAAATAAACATTCACTATGCAAGTAGTACAATGCCGTTAACCCATTCGCACTCAAACCGGCCAAAACCGGCTTGTGGTCAAATGTCGTCTACTTCAGTGTTTTCAATTATTTTCAACAGTTATGAGAAACAATTTGACAGAGAAATGTACATGAGACTTATCAAGATCACATGCCCCACGTAAACAGCTTTCCTTGGCATGGGTTGGGCATTAACCCATGCCAAGGAAAGTTGTTGACTCAGTCTTAATTCAAGGGGGAAAGGGTTAAACAAATTAAAGCACGTTATTATAATATAAAAAAGGGCACATGATGCAACTAATATACATGTACATGCTGTAACCAAAATGCTAGAAACTGAGAACCAGAAAGAATGCCATCTTGAATTGTGGGGGTTATTCCCACACGACTTCTTAATTCTATTCAGTAGCAGTAAATACTCATGAAAATGATTTGAGAGATATGTTCAGCTGCTTCTATAATCCTGACAAGAAACAGAACTACTTTCTCTTGGGGACAAGAGCATGGCCTCCAACCAGCATCCTGCTGGGAGTAGCCAGTCTTATCTGATAAATTAGCGTACGCTCACAGCAGGCAGCACATCTACCCCGGATTTGCCGTGAAACCTCGGGTGAAGAGTCACTACTTTTTAACAGGGGACTGAAACCATCATGTTGCAGTTACAATCCAAAGAATATTATGTATCATTATTACCAATCTTTGGTCCCTAAAGACTGAGAGCGCAATAACATATGAATTAAGTGTGAAGTCTATGTATTAATGTTGAATAACTTAAGAAATGTGTTGATTTGATCCATATTAGCAACGCGTTCTGTTATTGCGCATCACAAGCGGCTAGAGACTGTTTATATTTTTCTCTGTTTTAGGCTGACGTATGTAGCGATTCCGGTCTGAACAACTCCGTAATGCTTGGAATATGTTTCACCACATATTTGTTTTTATTAGCCAAATACTCTGGCGTTTGTGGTTAAGACGTTTGCATGTAAGGAAAGCCAAACGGAAATTTCTTCTCTGCCCCGATAATTGCCAACCCAATCGCTGAATCAGGAACTCTGTGTGATCAAATTTTCATTCTCGCTGTATAGAAAATTTCAAAATCGTTTTTGTTGGCAATGACTTAAACCACGACAATTGTTACTGTCACTAAGCGAAACAAAATTTTCTGGGAAAATATTCGTATTGGATGAAATGTTTTGACGGTGTTCTTCATCCGTTGTGATGATCTGTTTGGTGTATTTATACATGAACCACTCTATCACTCTTTGCTGATGAGTTCCTATAATTTCCACCACAGTTTGCATACAATAGCCATAAATATTTGCATAGCTATTTCGACGGTTTACCCATACGTTATTTTTTTCAACAAATTGATGCCATTAATAGGGGACAGAAAGTAGAAAGTGCGCACTTTAGCTACAAAAGTGATGCAGATCTTCACGACACCTTGGGTTTTGTTGTGATATCTAAGGTTTGTGTACTTGCAACGTTCAATAATTCACAAAATCCTTCACAAAAGTTTGACAAATTTCACGGCACATTTCATAATTTAGTGAATATATATACACGGCAGCCAATTATAGAGCATTTCTTTCCATGTGCAGATCCTGGCCTTTGACTTGCACTAGTTAAATGTACAAGCCCTATGTTTCATATGACTAAACCAATAGTTTTGTAGTAAAACCCAAGGTTTGGAGGACAAAACCCTACTATTTCTAACAAAGCCCGCGGTTATGTACACGTAACACAGCTGGTAGTCCAAAGACAGTGGTTGCTTATGGGGTCTTCAGAAAACCCTGTATTTTATGGCAAAATCCAGGGTTTCGGCTTCATACATTTTCCTGACGTTGTTAATATGTATACGGCAACCAAAAACAGATAGCATATCATTCCATGCGTATATGACCTTTGACATGGTGTTGTCTGATGTACAAAACCCTGGATTTGTATGGAACAACTAGAGTTTTTCTACACAACTCAGGGTTCTGTATGACAAAGCCGAGGGGTTTTGTTGCAAGGCCATGGATTTTTGCATACAATTCTGGGTTTTCTTGTAAGAGAATCAAGGGTTTTGTGACACAGCTGGTAGTCCAGAACCGCGTGTACTGAATGGGTCTTCACAAAACCATGCGTTTTCTTCCTGAACATTCGCATCCCAAGGTTTTACGACATCACAATACCCAAGGTAGTGCTCTCTTATACATAAATTTCTATACCCCATGGTTTTGTACTGAAACTTTGAGATTTGTCCATGGTTGATAGGTGTAATGAATGATCCACAAAACCCAGGATTTTGTAACAAACATGCAGCTGTGTGATTGGCTCATTCATGTACTTTCTGTATAAAAACCCAGATTTATCTGCACAAAGCCAGGGTTTCATATACAAAACAGGATACCGGTATTTCATTATACAACATGGATTTGTGGATGAAACCCTATTTTTTGTGAACTATAGGACAATACAACTTCCATTTTAGTGCCAATTTTGGCAGCCCCAAACTGTACATATTCAATTAAATCAGAACAGTTTTGACCACAGATGAAAAACAGAACACAATCACATTGAAATATTGGCCTTATCATGGATAAAAACAGTTCAACCAGGGCTTCGAGAGAAAGTTTGTCTGCGAATGTATGCAGGCTAAAAATATGACAGAAACAGGCTTTAGAGCATTAAAATTAACATACCATAAATTTCTCTAGTTATGTATAATGGAATGATTAGTATCCAGGTGATAAGAGGATTCAACGGGATTATTGACAATTAAACTAGTGTCATCAGCAAACAGTCTTATATGACATGTGATATGTCCCAGGTTATTAAAATAGACGAGCAAGAGACGTGGTCCCAAAATGGAACACTGGGTCATACCAGCCTCAATGGGTAGCTAAGAGAATGACTGGCCATGCCTTATCAATTGTTGGACGCGATTCGAGAGATAACTTTCAATCCATGCTACATAATCGACAGAAAGGTCGCGTTTTTCAACCTTTGAAAAGACGGCCAGGATGCCAAACCTTTTTAAAAGCCTTAGACACATCTAGGAAGATCAGTCTGGCTTCCATGGACTCTTCTATGATACAATAGATATTGTGCATGATGCACACAAGCTGATTGACAGTAAACTCTTTTGCATTGACACTATAGTTTGTTTACTTTGAGGCTTGTCTGCCAAATATTCATGTGCGTTAAAAGCAAAGCGGCAAAACGGTTGCAGGTCAGCATTCCTAAGGGCCAATATTCCGAAAGTTCAATAATCAGATGGTTTGATATTCCAAAATATGAGCAGTATTTCAAAGGTACATTGTTCCCAAGTTCCACAGTTTCTATTTCACACCAGAAAGTGGCTCAACATTCCTAAGCTCACTCTTCCGAAATTCCGATGTTCCGAAATTTGCAGTTCAACATTCGATTGTTCTTTGATAATGACATTAGTTTCTGACGCCTTTTTTATATTTCCTCGAAAATAGAAGGAGTAATTTGAGTGTTTTCATGAGGAACAGTGAGAATTTGATAAAAAAAAGAAACAAACAAACAAACACACACAAAAGCATGAACAAACGAAAACAAAACACAAAACAAGAAAGCTACACTCCCTAAAAATGAATACATAAACAAACAAACAGCCGATTTGTGGGGAACAGCAAACACTGATCTATGCATCTGACATTGTTTGTTTATTTATTTGAAAATTAAAATAGAACAATTAATGACATTCAATTATATGAAAAAAATATTCGTAAGAGGAAAGGAAGCACCCGATGTCTATCGATGCCCTTCTAATATATAACATACTGGTATATACATACATATACACGTGACACATTGACAAGATCAATTACATTCTTGGAGTTTTATTAGATGAATAAGACATGACTATTGCATAGAAGCTGGTAACGTACGGCAAGACGTTTTAACATTTAATCCATCACTGTACATACATGTATGTGCACATTTACTATACAATTGTGTGAACGACTGAAAAAAAAATGAACATATGTGGATACAGATTTGTAAATATGTAAAATAGTGTACTTAATGTTAAAAATATGAACTAATCAGACGTTCTTAAACAAAAATGAACAAAAACATCTTGTTAATATTATATAACGCCCTAAACTGATTTAATCCCCCTTTTCACTCACATATTTTCAAATTATTCTGATAATTCATGTAATTAAATGTATTACTGTTCGTGTTATGACTTGAAACTGTTGTATTCTTTCTTCTTATTTATTTGTGCGTACTTGTCAACAACTATTTGTACAGTGCCGACAGAAAGTCTTGCTCCAAAAATCTGGGGGTCACCAGTGGAACCACTTGCAGGTACCACTTTTCAAAATGTAATAAACATTATATTTCTGACACCATAACCAGTTTGGGGCCAATGGGGGCCAAAGATAAGTACAAGAAGCACACCGAGTAACTAACAATAAACTTCCTAATAGTGTTCTCTGCAGAAGTCCCTTGTACAAGTTGTACCTGAGGAGGACAACGCGGCGGGGCCACCAGAGGAGACAGTGCAAAACTTTCTGGCGGCACTGTATAATTGTATTTTGTGTGTGTGTTGTTAAAAATATTCTGTTTGTATGGTACACCATATCTTTTCAAATATACCGGAGGCTTCATTCTGGGTCTGCTCGCATGCCAAAATTTGTTTTTCATCTTTGCCATTGTCTCCGACTTTCTGCGAAATCAATTTTGCCTAGTATCGAATTGGACCTGATTAAACATACCTATTTGTCCATCAATGTTCATTAAGGGAGATTAAGGTGGTATGATTCACCTATATGCAGGTAATGTTCCACGAATTCTTTCCCACTTGACTTGAGATCTGCCACCGCCGTGGAGAAAGTCTGGTTTGAAGTCCCAATTGCCTCGTCTTTAATAATAAAGAAACCTCTATTATGTGATGGGCACCACAGATACCGCTTTATGGAATGTCTAAAATTAACAAGAGATGACACTGCATACTTCATCTAACAATGTACAGGCACCATGTTAAACAGAAGTTGCTGCAATTCTGGTGCCAGTAAAGTTTCAAAGTCTCTCGTATCGCCATATTGCTTCATGTAGTCCATTGGCGCTTTGGCCACTTTGTTATTTGCCTTCATGTTCTTGCTGGGAATACTTTGTTTCTTTTTAGCTCCAATGTCCTCTTTAAACAGCTGTGCGAAGTACCTAATCAGGCTTATTTCCCGACAATTTGACCGATGTAGCTCGTAACGGCTCGTAAGCGTTCTGCAGTTTGTATTCCCCTGCGCGAGAGGATACAGGGTCTTCCGCTTGACGAAAAGGAGATGCAACAAGCAACAAACTTATTAACCAATCAGAAGCTAACCTACATGTACCAATCAAAAACGTAATGTGTAACCTCGGGTAAGTTAACTCAAGGGGCATTTCATGACTAGATGGCAATAGTAAATTAATGCATTGAATGCGCCATGAAGTGTAAATATTTGGGTACGCACATGCCGAGTTTAACTCATTCCATTGCAGTCCCTAGTTTTTCCGTATATTTACCTAGATTTAATACCACAATTGCACATTTAAATTCTTCATGATAAGAGCTTTCATTCAAGTACCAACATGCCTATAGTTTTTAAAGTCAGTGGTTCTGGCATTGTCTGGCAAGTCATGCTTGCCAGGCAGTGCCAGAACCACTGACCGAGACTTGTCACCATAGTATGGAATGAGTTATAGCGCCATATAAAGGAGAACAGTCGAAAGAAAGTATTGGGTTTTAAATACCGTGGAATTTAGTTTGGAAATTATCAAACAAAGAAATTTAAACAGTCAACCTGTATTTTAGCGCCGTAATAAAGCCGTGCGTGGTGACAAAAAGACAGTCAGTGATGCCACATGAATGCTGAAAGAATAGCAAATAATGAACAATAAAGGAGTTATGTCAGTACTTGGCGCGTAACTCGACAAAGCACGTGAGTCAAGACGATTCCCTTAAAACACAGGCATTTAAATAGATACACTATTATGCGTGTACGATTGTACATTCATTATGCCACAAAAGGGTACTACTTGATTTCTTGCTGGGTTATGTGAATGTCCAGTGGCAAAAGACTGGTTGGTCATCTGGACGCCCGCCGGTCAGAGTAATGTTCGCCTTCCAACGCAGAACACCCGATGTGGCATTTGTGTGTGAGACATGACAAAATTTTAGGAAGACATGTTTTCGCCCATACCTCGAAGGGCCGCTTGTGATTTTCATGATCCACAGCTGTAGGGATATCCCAGGCAAAGGCTCATATGTGTCACGTGTACAATTCATGAAAAAATATGAAGGTCAAATCATCTGGCTGTTTGAAAAATGTGAATCATTTTTGCATTTACATCACTAAACATCTGCTTGCTGAGATTACTATCAAACGTATCGACTCAGGGTCGTTAAAAACAGGAGGGTTGGTTTCTCTCGCCATTGTTTGCGACAAGTAACATCAAGTTCAGGTTGTTTTCAATATTTTCTGCCACAGTCTGTCGCGTCTGTTATGATTAATCTGGTATCAGTGACCAACACGTTTATGGAGAAAGTAAATAATGAAAAAATAAACATACCGATCTCAAATCTTTTTTCAATACAAGTGCGTTTTTAGTTATCGCCAGTCTCTTGCATCGGCAGATAATTATACTGATACAGACGTACTTTAGGGAGACAGACTAGCTGAAAGCATGGACAGTTATATTTTCGATCAATTCCAGCGTATATTAAGATAAGGTAATGACTATTTGCAGTGCAGAGTATCAAAAACACATTGGCGTTTCACGGTCCACAGCTTCGACATTTTTAAGGTTTCATTTCAGTGCGATTAATATATCATGAGAATCCCGGGGGAAAACACATGCATGATTTCAGGAGGCATGCTTGGCTACTAATTGATGAACTGTCCTTTTGTGATAGAGCTACACAAGAAAAAATGCGAAATAAGTGCTGAACTCCAAACGCAATATTAGCCATTGTTTTTTAATTTTCTTCTTTAATAATATTATTAACGTATATTAAAGCCTCTCACCTTAGAGTCACAGGTTTCAAAATCCCACATAGAAGCCCACTAAAGTCGTGTCTCGGTGAAGACTGCATTAGGCAAGCACCACATATATAATGCCACAGCGCAGATTATCTTAATACAACGGCCAATTACAACCACAAGCTATAGGGATCACATATGCACAAAACGAAGGTATGTATTTTTTGGAAAAAAAATGTTCGCAAACATAGACATTCATTCCATTTAACCGGGTAGAATATGACACAATTTTCACAAAAATGCCATTTGTTTCATTCAAATGAGGGGGAACGGGTGTGTGTGCGTGCGTTACACCTTGTGTTTCATCTTTTTTCGGTGCACATTTGGGGCATTGCGTCCAATGTGCGCCGAGAAAAGCTGTTGATCTAGGATATTCTGTCTGGAACTATAGGCATACTGGTACTTTCATGAAAGGTCTTTTCACGAGGAATACGAATCTAGGATCCTGATGATAATTCAGACTAGTTTGATTTAAGTAGAGCGACGTAAGCCGTAATTGGCACTGAAAGAGTTAAACAAAATGAAATCAATCAACTTCTTTCCTCGGCGCAAACAGAGTATGCCAACAAAAGCTTTGGAATCAGGAGGCACCGCGGAGACCTGTTGACTATTGGTGTGTTAGTCTTATGGAAGTTGCACTGTTCAATAGCCCACCAAAACCCTGATTTTCGTTCACAAAGCCCTGGGTTTTGTGTGTTCACAAACAAAACCCAGGATTTTGTGAATTATCGAACAGTACAACTTCCATATACCCTGGTATGTCTTCCCTGGAATTTCCATTGACAATATCTCGGAAAGGGCAACATTTAATCAAATAGGTGAAGTAGACGCCCTCGGAAATTGCCGGACGTTGTGGGCCGGTTAAAACCGGGAAAGCTTTTATGATGGACGCAGGGGGGGGGGGGGGGGAGTAGCCACACGTTTTCAGGGATCAAAAATCGCTTGTAATGGGTCATTGAAAATAACGATTTAAAATCAGGCCCTTGCGCGGATTGCAAAGCATGCTTGACGAGTTCCTTATTATGAACTAAAAAAGATAACATTTACAGGGTACTTGTTCATGCCCCCCCCCCCCAAAAAAAAATAGTTTACCCGTCGGGTATGTTGACTTACAGTAGGTAACAAGAGATCAGGTCCTATACATTCAGTTTTTCATCAAGTTTGCTTCAAGACATGGTTTTGGTCTCTCCGAGGCCAGATAATTATCGTATGATGTTTTGTATTAATCTAGATTATTTTCAGTTATAACAGACAAATTATTTTACTCCAAAACATGAAAATAATTCGTCTTTTAAATCATTTGTGATAAAACATATAAACTGTGTCATTACTTGTGTACTGCAAAAAAGTGCAATTCCCAAAGTGTCACTTCATCGCACGATTCATCTAGCACCTCAAATTTAAATATATCATCGTAAAGCAAATGTTATAATGATATAGTGGAAATGGCAAAAGAAGCATGGCTTTCGTACAGGTGAGGTGTGACCTCTGACTGTGCTGCCGAATGACGTTATGATTGCAGAATGACACAGCCACAGAAGAAATACATAACAGTTATAGAATGACATGATCGCTTGAGAGTTCAGAAAGGGCTGTTCAATAAAACCTCCAATGTTAATACTTCAATGAACCTATCCACACAGGAAAAGAGAAACAAATGTATTATATATGTATTAAACCTTTTTTTCCTTTCACTCCATTATTCAGTTGACCCTTCCTTTGACCGACAAGAAGAGTTTTAATGGCAGTATAGGTAAAAGATTGTGTAATTACGTTCGGGAGTGTAACCGCAAATGAACACACACAAAATGATTAATTCTGATCAACGACAAAAACCGTTCTTGAAATGGTGTATTGAGAACTTAAAATCTGTATTTTCAATAAGTGTGATCATGAAAAAAAAATCGAATCTGTCATTGTTTTTTAACATCGAAGTCTCGAAAGAAAGCAGCAACTGTGGTTGTTTTTATCGAAGCTAAAGTAAGTCTGGCTAGAAGGTATTACTGCGCCAATAACGACAAATATACTGGCTGGAAGAATAAACCATGACCACAACGCCCAAAGCCTCTAATCTATTTGTATGTCCAACCTTGCGGAAAATTCTTAAGCAGACGGGAACGTTTGAAAGGAGTTTCCAGATATCCTGTCTAGGGAATCTTTAGTCAGTTGTCTTCTTTTCTTTTTGTCGCCAGTGACGTTGTTTACGCCGCCCGCAAGCAAAAACAGTAGATGCAACTGTGTCTGGGTCGGGAGGTGCTTGCGGACATAATATTACAAATGTTGAAAAGGTATCCACTTGCCTATTTAATCATGAACTCTGTGTTTCATTTATATAATGTCGACGTGACATGGAGTCCGTCTTGGTGATCATTTCCTTCAGAGTCGCACCGCTAGCAAACAATGGACGATCGTTTGAGAACACTAAAATATCGTGACGCAGAACAGACGCATCAGTTCTAGATTAAATTTATTTTCAATTTACCCTTTCCGGTCAACAACACTTTTTTTAAATCGTCCAGTTGTTGTTATATTGAATTTGTGTCTTTTGTCCAGAACGATTTCCAAGTATTCATTACCCTATTCCGCAGTCCGAACTCTCTACGCTCCACAAGCTTACCTCTCACTGTCTAACCTATATACTAACGGAAGTACTATTCTACATATTGCACACGTTCTTCTGTACAATCTTGACATAGACTGTATTAGCCCAAGATATTAAATGGTCTTCACCGGGTAACTACACAGAACATGTTTCGGAGCCTATACCCGTACATGTCTTTCTGAGTAGCGGCTCCTTGTCTAAACTAAATATTCAGCAAAAACAACCCACGTGATCATGAATAAATATGAACGTGACCACGGATGAATTGAAAGGAAAGTTAAATATATATTTTGTGATAGACTTGAATACAAAACCTGTCATTAGTGACCTAAACATCCAGGTCCAGAAACACATCTCTAAAACCATCTGATTTTTTACCCTCCAAAGGGATATCTTTTGGAGTTTTTATTTGTTTTTTTGTTTTTTTGTTTTGTAATTTTGTTTTTTTGTTTTGTTTTTTGTAATTTCACTGAATTTCTGTACATTTACACAGGCAATGTCATGAATATAGCTTGCGTTGTTTGATACTATTGTAGATATTTGAATGTCCCTGTTCATCAGTTTATCCATAAACTTAAATTGAATCTAGATTAATTATAAATCTGCCAGCAACGGGGAGTAGTGGCTACCTATTGGAATGCCTTTTTATTTGTTGAAAAACCACTGGTCTGCATTAAAAAAAGTATTATCCAAAAGAAACTTTATAACATCTATCAAAGTTTCAACAGTGTAAGATTTGTAGTTACTTTTTGAATATTTACTGTGTGACCAATATGCTTTCTTTATATATGAATTAATATTTATGTATGGTTTACCATTATGTTTAAAAGGTTTGCTTGTTAATTCTGAAAGAGAACTTTTGACTTCATCTATGGGAAGAGATTTGTGTACAGTGTAGAAAAGTAAAAACATTTGATATTTTTGGGTTTGAAATTTTTTATTTTACATACAAACTCGAAATAATTGCTACTACTTCAAAAACAATCTATTTTACAGTTTACAGAAATTGCATTATAGCATTTACGGAAATGATTCCTAATTGTAGCCAATCACAATGTTACTATCTTTGATAATTGTTTAATGTACATTTTGAAGCACCTGCTATGAATCTAGCTTTCAAAGAGTTTTATTGTAATTTGGGTATCGAGCACAAAACTGGAATACAGGAGTCGTCTTCAGACATTTTGATAGAAAAAGGCTTTTCATGTCATCTTTATGTGCATCTGTCAAATTATCAATGAATTATTCGTGTAATTTATATACCTCATTTCCTCTTATGTCTGAAATAATGTTTATATCAAGTGCATTTTTCAAAACATCCAAATAATGTTTTTTGCAAATTATCTCAAATTGTTTCCTGCCTTATCAATGTTAGTGATTACAAATCTTTCCTGTAGTTCTTTCACTGCTTTTGAAACTTTAGGCTGTTTTAGCTAAACGGTATTGAAATTCTTAATGTGGGATTTGTAATGATAAATTTTATTTCTAAAGTCTATTTTGAAGTTTGATTACCATTCTATAAAATTCCAAAATTCCATTTTTTTTCTTCTTTGCCTATTCCATACAGTACGAATCAAATGCATCACATGTATCCTGCAAACTCTGTCAACTTTCAACTTAGGACTTGTCCAAAATTTTGTACCTTTTTCATCAATTTTTTTAAACTGAATTTTGCACTTTTCCAAATTACCGGATTAAACATACTACCTTTCAAAACATAAAGAACAGGATGTGAACAGTTGTAACAATTTTTGTCCTTTATCTCACTTTTATGCAATTTGGGAAAAATTCTTGAAACATTACAACACGCATATCCTGATAACCAAATTTTCTCAAATTAGTTTTAGGGATCAGATTGATCATATCTGACACCAATTTTATAGACTCGTTCATTTGAGTTTCTTCTTTGATACCTTAGTATTTATGCAGACAATAACAAGCCTTGTTCTCATTTTGCCTGTTAACTAATTTTCTCCAAGTGCTTCCTACCGGAATCCGTATTGTGACATTCTACAAATCATCATGGGTGAAGCGGCTTAGCCCCTTTGATTCATCTATTCTTCCACTCACACATACCCACACACTTATATATATATAAACATGTATATATATTTTATTTATATATATATATTTATATATATACACACATATATATACATATATACATATATATATATATATATATATATATATATATATATATATATATATATATATATATATATATATATATATATATATATATATATATATATATATATATATACAGAATGTTTCTCCGCAGTAGCAAAATAAATTTAATGTACAGGGAGGGAATTGTTTATCAAATAAAGCGAGGACAAGATGTGTTCATTTCTAATAAAGAACCCTGAGTGCTGTCGTGACAATCAGGTGTCAAATATGCTTTGCATCACTTTAAAGAAAAATATTATTTTCTATCAGTCAAGTGGTCCCACGGGTCAGCGAAACAACGTTTTTGCCCCCATAGTTTATGTCTTCCATAGCATATCCCCAGTATGAAACTCTGTCATAATGACATTGAAAGAAATTACCATTTAGGGCAGTTATTTTCCATCCTGGTTAACTGGATTCTTCATCTTTTCTAATGTGGCGTTTTATGCATCTTAGTAGACATTGATAAATTCATGTTGCCTTTAATCCTACCGTTTAACAACAGAGCTTTGGGAGGACATGAAGGCGGAAGTTTGGGATTCCAGAACATATAGTAAACGTCTCATGATTTGATCTGTCTCGCTAATGTTGAGATTCACGTAAGATCACGTTAACGCGAGAACTTAATGTGATGGAACCATTTGACATACATAACCCTGGACATATTCTTGATAATCATAGTTAGCAAGTAACGTATATCATTCTTCTGTTGGAGGTATCATTGAGATAGTCAAGTAAGCAAACACTTCCAACCAGATTATGCAAAAAGTAGTACATAACCAGCTGATTTCTTACGGTTTTGCAAATATATTGTTCGTGGAAGAAGGAAAGTATCCAGTACCGTTGATCTCGCGACAGCATGTAAAGTCTTTAAAAACATTAACAGTTGGAGGGTCCTAAATGAACAAACGAAAACACAAAACATCAACTGTGTCTTATTTCGTGTACAAACATGGTCAAATGTAGTTCAATATTTCAAGTTAGATTATTTTTGACAACGTTCAAAGAGAAACATGAACTGATTATTCATGTAGCATTTTCAATCGGTCCAATAAACATAACTTCCACAAAATCATTAGGGACGAAAAAAAGTCCCATTGGAGGGGTTATATGCACTATGTTTACATAGTTGCTTTTCCTCCTTTTGAAAAGGACTTGTTAAAGGCATTGGGCAAAATCATATAAATTGTTTTTTTAATCAAAAATTCGTTGCCTATGGCAGATTTTCTTCCTGTCAATAATGAAATCTAAAATCCGTATTTATGTCAAACCCGTAGAAAATGGTTTTAATTGTGAAGTATTATTGATTTTATGCCAGAGGTCATTTTGTTTGGAAAAGGTGGACTCAGTGAAGATATTTATCGGAAAAAATTGACAAGTCTTGTTCATCTACCGTTGAAAAAAGCCAAATACCTAATCCTTAGCTTTGTTGTATGCCTATTTAGATAGACAGGTGCTAAATGCCAGCTACCCAAGAAGTCTGCCTAATGTTGGGACAATGTGGGTCCAAGTTTCAGCCATCCCCCATTGAGTGATGGGAAGGTACATACTGAGACATTTCGGAAGTTCGACATCTTGGACTAGAAGTGAAGTTGAAGTAGTATGGGACTCAGCAAAGCTTGGCGTTGACCGGTTGAGCCAGACAGTCGGAACCCTTGCATGACAGAAAGAAGAAACCAACACCTGTCTTTAGTGCCACTAACCTGCATCAAGGAAAGCTGTTAATTTCCGGGCATGGTTCTGAGTTAGCCTTCGCTACGTATTTCAGTAAAACCTATGTCGGTGAACAAGAAGGCTACTTCAAAACTTTGCGGCAGACGACAGTTTACATCCCAGCCTTTCAGGCACTCACAGCGCGAAAGTGTCAAAGTTATTCATAAATAACGTCTGATCCCTGCATGCACTGCAGTGTAAATCAAAGAAGACAGCCTGGCGTGGGTGCCCGGGAGATCACTGGGAGAGGCTAGATATTCCAAAGTGTAGGTGAAGCACAGAATTTCTGTGACCTTCCAAATGACCTACGCCATCTGGATACTCGAGTTCATTCTCTAGCTTGCTCTCCTTACAATAGTTAACACAAGGTTTAATTATTGCTGAGAGAGACAGAGAGAGAAAGAGAGAGAGAGAGAGAGAGAGAGAGAAAGAGAGCAAATCAAAACAGCATATCATTTTTGAATTATTATCAAACACATTTTGACCGAATATACACATACATGATAAATAACATCGACCTGTGCGGAGCCACATTAACCCATTCCACCCCGATAAAAGAGCGAATCAACAGCTTTCCTTGGCGCGCTCTGGCCGTATTGCGCCCAGAACGCGCCAAGAAAAGCTGTTGACCATGGCCATATAAATTGGAATGATTTCCCATGTACGTTTTATCCAAAAGTTTTAAAAAAAGAATCCCTAAATTATCAAAATACAATTAGCAGAACACATTTAGATATTAGCGGGAAAAAGCGTCATTAGAGTGGAATTAGGTGAAGGTACAACGAAAGTATGTTGGCGTAATTGATGTTGAGTAATAGATATACATGTAGTCTGTTTATCCATCCAGCCCATTGTCCCGGTATAACACTGTTTATTCAAATTTGAGAAATACAACATTTGCGATGTCTCAGTCGATTTTAAGGGTTCACGGGGATATATTTTTGAAGCATTTGTGTGTTATTCGTTTTTTCGCTGGACACAAATTTGTCATTTTAAATGGTTGTCTGTTTATCATCTGGGGATTTATCTGACAAAATACTGACACCAACGAGCGAAACCACATAAACTAGTGCCCTGCACACGATAGACCAGTCAGGAACTTCAGTGATTCCACATAGTTGCAATCAAGAGAAATTTGCCATCTAGAAATGTAAAACGTTAATACAAACATTACACATTCATCTCAATGACTCAAAACGCAAGTAAACAAGACGAAATACAGAGCCGAAATGTTCACTGACAAACACAAAATGTAACCGTACAAGTGGAGGTACTGTTGATGACAAACTAACTACATGCTCAATGTACGGCGTATCTCATCAGCAGTGACATTAACAGCTGTTAGCAGACAATCAAAATGTATACTTCCTTGCCCGCATGGGAAGGAAACCTGTGCTACAAATCTCGGACCACTTTGATGAGTTAACAACATTATGTGCAACTAATATAATCCCTCAGACTAGTATCATTTTGGTAAATGTTTTTAAATATGTTAGAAGTTAACGTTGATCCACTTGTCGTTTGTTACCTCCAACCTCTGGTCGCAAAATTGATAAAAAAAAACAAACAAAAACAAAAACAAAACCAAAATTAAATAAATAAAATTAAAACCAGTAAAAAGAAAACAATCAACGACAGCAATAAAGCTCCAAAGAATATATGCATGAAAAACATACATTTGTACCTCGATTTCAAATATGCGTAAGTCACGTGGCCAGAGGCTGCAGACATTTACGTACCCAAAGCGCCAGATATTCAACATTTTCTCTTAGTATACAAATACACAAGTATAGCATCAGAACGAAGCATATTATCATTTGAATATCCAGACTGAACTGATTGTAATGGACTCTTTGGCCAGCTTCAAAACTGAAATGAAGGCATCGAAACGCGTGATGATGGTCCATATTATTGACCCTATCATCCTACTTGGACATAACGTGCTCTGCGATCACTACAATAAAATGTAAAAGAAAAATATGAAGTAAACCCATGGGGAAAACAATCACCATGGAGTTAATGCATTATATATATATATACAAGGACTGGCTGAAAAATTCTAAGCCTAGCTGTGAAAGACCCGTACAAAATCGACGGGTTTTTTTTCCACATAGTCCCCTACCAGGTTTACACACTTTTGCTAACGATGCTGCAAGGCCTGGATGCCAATCAAGAAGAAATTTTCTTCAGCGACCCTTAAAAGTTTTTCAAAGAGGAACTGGCGTCATCATTACAGACAAATGGCGACTGGCTAGTTCCTTTTTATTTCGAGAAACAGTTGGACGTCTGGCGAAGCTAAGTCGGGTAAATAAGGTGGATGGTCAATGAGTTCGAAAACATAATCATGGATCGCTGACATGGCAACCACCGATTTGAAACAGGAGCAATGTCTTGATGCAACAGGAATGGTTGAATGAGCATTTCCCACTACATGTAAGCTTCACGCAACTGAGTCAAGTAGGTCAGCATAATATCTTCCATTGACATTCTGGCCTTCTTCAAGATAGTCAACAAGCAGAAGATTTAGCCCCTTGATTTGAAAGTACTTGGTGACTTCAATCCGATGTCTCTGTGTCTCTCTCTCTCTCTCGCTATCTATCTATCTATCTATCTATCTATCTATCTATCTATCTATCTATCTATCTATCTATCTATCTATCTATCTATCTATCTATCTATCTATCTATCTATGTGTCTGTCAGTATGTTTTTACACACACACACATACACACACACACACACACATATATATATATATATATATATATATATATATATATATATATATATATATATATATATATATATATATATATATATATATATGAGAGCTAGCTGAAAAGTTCTAATCCTGGGTGGGGTACCTCAATCGGATTGAACCAAACTTTTGCCACTAACAAGTACAATCATTTAATGAACCATAGACATAAGAACTGCAACTGTAGTGTGATTAGTGTCTTTGCAGCAGACCATCATGTGCACCTACCCATTGAAATCACCAGATATGGACAAAACTGGCTATTGAGCAGTCACCAAGTACTTTCAAATCAAGAGGCTAAATCTTCTGTTTGTTGACTAACAGGATGTATTCATATTAAACCAGATTGGCTGCTTACCTGCTCTTGTCCCCCAGTTGCTAAGCAATGAAACTGTGCCTCCGCCATGGTATGGCACTTGTAGCAGTTATTTTTATTATATTTAAGTCTTGTTGTCCAGAACCACTTCCAGGTCGTTATTACCCTATACCGTAGTTCAAACTCTATGCTCTCCATATGCTAACCTGTGCCTCTGCAACCTATATGAATATGCAAGTACTATTGTACATATTGTCCACGTTCCTCTATAGAATTTTGACAAAGAGTGCATTAGCCTAAATATATAGTAAAAGGCCCTCGGCGGGTAACTTCGCAGAACAAGTTTCACAGCCTGTACCCCTACATGTCTCTCTGAGAAGCGGCTCCTTATCTAACCTAAATATTCAGCAAAGACAACCCACATACATGTAATAATGAATAATTATTAACGTGGCAAATGATGTATCACCTTAATAAGTGAAGCTTTGCTTATTAATGATGACCTTCAATAGGAATAAAAAATACGTATCCAACCAAGCATAATTACTAAATTAGTACCGTACAAGTTGAGACAAGAATAATTTGGCTTACCCCTGAACTAGTATGTATCCTTTCTAGCTGGTTAGCGCACCTTAATCCAGATTGCTGCCAGTCTATAACTGAAGTATATGTACAAACCAATTGGGGCATTATATTCAGTACAAGTGATTAAAAAATATACAATTTCAACCAGAAATACGTTCAACCTTTGGAATTGCTAACAACTACCATGAAACCCCATGATGGGACATACTGTTCAGTAAGAAAGGTTCCAAAAAATTAACCTCTATGTTGTTGTTAACTCTAAGTTAATGTTTACAAAGAATAAGTCAATTTTTGATAGTTGAGTAAATACTGCCGATTTCTGGCCAATCGCTTGGGACAACCGGTGAATGGCTCCCGGCCCCGGAGTAAACGTTTCAAAAGAGCAAGTCAAGTTAGTGACAATTGAGTAAATACGGTCAATTTCTGGCCAAGCGATCGGGACAGCCCATGCCTGACTCCCGGCCCTGGTGTGGGACAGCCGACTTGAGTAACTTTGACACTGATTAAATGTGCACTCACATGCTGACCTAAAATGTCTAAGAGGTGAATATTAAAGCAGAATGATGCCAAAAGATAAAATTAAGCGGCAAAACAGGCTGGTCTCAAATCTGTTATTTAATCATCCAGAAGTAACATTGTTTCGCACAAAAATAAGAAACACGAAGAAATGAAATATTTTGAATATGTTAAGCATTTTGTATGATTTGAAACAGAAAAAATGACATCTCTTTAATTTTGTGCTTCCTCAAGTTGTTACTAAAGAAACTCATTTGCAATGCCGAAGGTGGAAAGAGTGTAGCTACTGCGCAATGAGACTGGCAACTTTGGATCGCAATTACCCATTTAATTTTTTCACAAGTACATTAAACCTATATATTTTATGATTACTATATATCCATAGATTTGTATCCATAGGGTTTTTTTATGCATGATAGGAATTTTTTGAGATTTTATAGCATTCTTCTGACTGGTAGGATTGTCACATTTTTTGCACAGAAGTCACACAAAGCTTTTTTTTCAGTTGAAATCTGAAGAAATTTAGGATATATATCCATGTCTAGAATCGAATTCAATTGTTAGTCCTGAAACAGCATAAAAAAAGTTATAAAATTTTTAATTTAGTCCTGGCAGGTTGTTCATTTTCCTTCTATAAATTGCTCCAAAAGTCACTGAGGGGGTTGTCAGAAAAAAAATCATGGGAATCGTTCCTGGATATAATATTTTTTTCTTTTAATGTCCATTGATTTTAATGTGATAGGGCAATTCTTACGTTTGTTAGGCAAGATACAAATTGTAGAGGTTGAGCAAAAAACACTTCCGACAAAATCACAAAGTTGGCAATTCGTACGCATTTATGGCTGTAATATGACACATACTTAGTTCTTCTGTCCTGTGTTTTAATTATTGTGTGAAATAAACTTGTACTTTTCCTCTGTGATATTGTCATTAAACCAAAGTATATTTCGTGGCTTAAATCTAGACTTTTTCAACTTGGGAATGCCACACTTGGCTGGTTTGGGTGTGGGTTCACATGTAGCTTTCCATATTTTGGGACCAGTAAGTGGATTGTGCTAATTTGTTTTTACATCAATAGAGAATTTCAAAGTAATCACAACAATGGTAGTGATTAGCCTGAACTGGCCCATTCCTCTCTCCACGGCTAATGATTTCCTGTGAGTGACCCTTGTCAATGGCTCAATTGGTTTCAAGGGGTTATGGACTGATGACTGTGCAAACAATGACATGGTTCATTATCATGCCCATGCAAACAAACCCATGTGCCCGGCACTGCTTAAACTTTTCAGTGTAAATCAAAGTGTTCAGATCAATTATCTTAAATAGATTTTATGTTCACACATCTGAGTTTTTGGGAGCATGTAGTTTAAGTATCAGACTATCCAAAAAATATGAAAAAAAAGTGTTAGAGGTTATCCAAAGATGCCGCCTTCAGATCGTCCACCTTTAAGCATGAATCTGTCCTCCCTCCTATAAAGACTCTAACTCTAGCCAAGGCGGCAACGCAGGATCCCAATAATATAAATACTTCCAATTAGCTTAGTTAAATGAGGCAGTTTGAATATTTTGTACAAAGTGGTATGAGTCGGGTTGTGGCTCTCTCTCATCATTTGTAAAAAAAAATATGAATAAATAAAAAATAAAAAACCCTTTAGATAAGAGCGGATATCCTTTGTCATAACTGTGGGTTTGCTATCATTTGTAACATAGTACTTGGTCAAAACAGACAACATATCTGTGGTGGTTATTTTTAAATTGCACTTAAAAAAATGCTATGGTTCCGTAAATGTCATATACAGGGCACAATAGCTTCATCATACTTCTAAGTCACTTAATAAGAGTAAAAGTAGATGGAGTAAATATCTTCTCCAGAAGAGAAAACAGCCTGGTCCTGGTTTTCACTTACTTTCTTATTAAATTTCTGTCTTTCAGAAGCTTTCCTTGACGCGATCTGGATGCATTTTGCTCAGAGCGCGCCAAGGAAAGCTGTTGATTCGGTCTTCTATCAGGGTGGAATGAGTTAAATGACACAGTTCAAGTAAGTACTATAAACACAAAACAGGTCGTATCTGAGTCATGACTCTGTCTTATTTAACACATGCAAAATTATATAGTTTGAGTACCAAAAGCTATGAAAGTAATTGATTGATTTCAGCGCCTTTGTCCCTTCCCTTTTTTACTTGTCTTATCCATCCCAAGGAGCACCTCGGGTCCTTGCGATCATTACCTTATGACATGGTTTACATATACTAGTACTACCGCATCAATATTTTTGAGGCTAATGTAGCATAAAGGGTAAAGGTAGCAGTTAGTGCCTCGTCTTCCTCTGTTGACATATGTGGCTCGTTGTGATGCTTTTCAACAAGAGGACAAAAGTCCCAAGTTCTATATCTACTTATTGTCTTGCAAAATTGTTGTTTTATTTGTGAAGGGTGGCACTGCTTTTTTTCATTTTAACCCTAAAATCTTGGACATGATATAAACGCGCTCGAGCAACATAGGAGATAATTTGCTATGAAGCTTACAAAAGAGGCAAAAATGATATCGTGCTTCCACACTGTAACATGACTTTTGTTTTTCCATTTATTTATTTATTTTTATTTATTTATTTATTTATTTATTTATTTATTTATTTATTTATTTATCAGTCTATCTATCTATCAACTAATTAGTTTTTATTCTATTTTTCGGTGTACGATTTTTGTGGTCAGCTTTTCTCAGACACTGTTGTTTTGAAAATTACCAAATTTGCCACGGTTATAGGCCTAGTTGTGCATATTGTTTGAAACAGTGATGATGTTGAAAATTAGGGGCCTATTTGAGGAAATTTAAATCATGCATATCTTAAACTGTGTTCTAGATCGATATGCCATTCAAAGCTTATCATGTGGGTCTATAGCTAAAACCAAACCTTCTAGTATGCAAACATGTTGAAAAGTTTAATTTATATTAAATTCACTGAATTTCCTCTGACTAAACATGCATCTGATAATCTTAGCTCCCTCAGTGTGCCCATAAGCTGGTCACTGTTTCAAAAGCCAGACTGTCATGCAACCCCATTTAATTGAACTATGAGAGTCTGGCTTCCATACCATGAGAACAGAGGCAGTCCTGCCCGGTGCTACGGCTTACCATTCAATCCCTAGGGAGACTGGCTGTGTTGGTAGAATAATGCTGTCTGTGTTGTGCAAACAAGGAGGCCATGTATAGTCTGAAGGCTGCTGGAGAACCTCCCAGTCAGCTGGTGGGAGGTGCCATTTCAACAATATGTTAGTGACATAGCAGCATCCAATGAAAAAAGATCCAAAGTTTAGGATGTCTTTGTGAAAGGGAGATTCAGATCAACTATCAGAAATCACTCAAACACAGATCCCAACTGCATTAAATGACCAAGAGTTATATGGAAGGATTTTGGTCAGGGCTGTGCGTACATTGGGGCATGCAGCCGGTGCCCCCATGGGCATAGTTTTGTATTTCTGGATCCAGCAGTGACCTTTGCTCATCAGCTAATATCTATAGCATTGTTTCAAAAGCTTTGTAAACAAAGCCCATTCTCAACAAAGATTCATCTTATTTTATCCATGTTCAGCATGTGGAAACTTGCAACTTAAGTTTGTCCACATCATCATTAGTACGTTGTCGAACCTCGATAGTCAACATGTGCATGGAACATGGTATCAATTTTTGTCAGGAGGGATGTGAAGTTGTATGTTGCCTGCGCAAACTTACAACTTAAGTTTGATGACACACTTAGTCTGGTGACACTCAATACTTAAACACATAGATCTCTGTAAGAGCTATGTGAAGTTGAATCTATGTATGACAGTGGGTTAGGTGAGCCTAATGGTAGACAATAGTACAGACTCTAACATCAATGCTTTTGTGTTCCTGTCAACAGTGAAACTCATTATATGTACCTTTAAAAACATGTATATCTATGTATACATGTTTTACTTGTTGTTGTCATCTAATGGCCCAAATTTACAAAGCATGGGAATGTGGTGTTTATGTAGTAATTCTAGCTTCATAGCAAAATAATTTTAGCATTATATTTAAATATCGGGTTAAAAATTATATAAATTAAGGGCAATTGAAATTTTAAAGGTTCCATCTCTTCCAACGTAGTACACATAGACACAAAATTTAAAGTAGTACACAGAGGTTTGTGACATCTGTCACTCTAATGGACAGGAAACAAAAACTGGAACATTTGAAATTATGCTAATTACTAGCATTTGAAACATTTAAAAGTATAATAATCTCAAAATCTATTATTAATAGAGGTGTCCTTCCAACTTCAACTTTGAAGGTTTGTGATAGAGTGGCATCAAATGAATCATGAACCAAAGTTGTAGCATTTTGATTTATGCAGAATACGTGTCATTCAAAGCTCGATATGTGGCTTTTTTGCTAAACCAAAATCCTATAGCATATAAACGAAGCTGGAAAGTTGAATTTATGTTAAATGCACAAACGTTCCTCTCAATAAACATGTATCTGACATATTCCTGGCTCCCCTGCTGTGCCCACGAGCTGGTCACTGTTTCCAGAGCCAGACTTTTATGCAACCACAGTTAATTGAGCGATGGGAGTCTGGCCTCCATACCTATGAGAACAAAAGCAGTAATACCCAGTGCTGTGGCTTACATTCAATCCCTAGGGAGACTGGCTGTGTTGGGAACATAAGCTTGTTTGTGTTGTGTAAACAAGAAGACTATTTATAGCCTGAAGCCGCCTGAAGTACCTCCCAGCCAGCACCAATTGATTGGGAGGTGTCATTTCAACAGTAGGTTAGTGATATAGCAGCATTTAATGAAATATGAATCAAAGTTTAGCATGTTTTTGTAAAAGGATATTTAGATCGACTACCAGAAATCATGTAAACACAGATCCAAACTGCTTGTAATGATCAATTGTAATGTGGGAAGAACTTGATCAGGGCAATGGGTACATTGGAGTATGCAGCCGGAGCTCCAAGAGGCATAGCTGTTGTATTTCTGGATCCAGCAGTGGCATTTACTTACCAGTTTAAAATTTATAACATTGGTTTATAACCTTTGTAAACACAGACCACCCACAACTGAGATTCATCTTATTTCGTCCATGTTAAGCCTGTGCAAATTGGCAACTTTGTCCACACCTTGGGTACATTGTTGATCCTCCATAGGTAAAAATGTGCATGTTTCATAGTATAGATTTTTGTCAGGAGGGATGTGAATTTGTTGTTGCCTGTACAAACTTACAACTGTAGTTTGATGACACATTCAGGCTGGTGACACTCAATAGTTAGACACATGTACATGTTTCTGTTAGAGCTGTGTGAAGTTGAATGTTGTGTATGACAGTGTATTACGCCAGCCTAATCGTTGATATTTGCAGAGATTTTCACACAAATATTTTCCAGTTCCTGTACATAGTGAGACTCAAATACATGTAATTATAAATAGATGTATATGAATCTATACATGTTTCACTTGTTGCACTCGTTTTCTGCCCCAGATTTACCAAGCATGGGAAGCTGGTGTTGAAAAAGGACTTTTTACTTCAGAGTGTAAATGGGTTTAGCATCATATTAAAATGTCAAGTAAAAATTATGCAAATTAGGGGCAATTCGACTTTTAAAAGCTCCATGTCTTCTAACCAACTACAGATAGACATAAAATTTAAAGCGGTACATAGAAGTTTGTGACACCCGTCAATCTAATGGACAGTAAACAAAATCTGTACCATTTTAAATTATGCCAATTAACCGCACTTGAAACATTTTAAAGTTTAATTATCTCAAAAACTATTAAAAATAAACGTTTCTATCCAAGTTTAAGTTGTAGGTTTGTGAGATAGCGGCATCAAGTGAATCATGATCCAAAGTCATAGCGTTTGATTTATTTTAATTAGGTGGATAAGGAATTCTTGAATTACTGTCAGACTATCACAGATACAGATATCTTTGCAACTTCAAATTGTAGATTTGTGATATAGCCGAATCCAATGAAACATGAAACAAAGTTACAGCATTTTAATTTATGCAAGTAAGGTGAATAAACAAAATATAAATATCGAATAACTTCAAAACTACTATAGACTGATGCGTCATTCAAACTTTAGTTGATAGATTTGTAGGATATCCAAAAACTATTATAAATAGAGGTGCCAATCCAGCTTCAATTTGTAAGTTTGTGACACAGTTGCATCCAGTGAATCATGAACAAAGTTGGAGCGTTTTCATTTATGCAAATTAGGTCAATACACAAAATTAAATTCTTTGAATAACTTTCAATCTTTTACGGATGGTGGTATCATTCCAACTTCAAATTGTAGGTTTGTGACATAGCTTTTTCAATGAAACATGAACCATTATACTTATAGCACTATAATTCATGCAAATTAGGTGAATACAGATAATAAAAATCTTTAATAACTTCAAACTATTATAGACTGAGGTGTCATTCAAACTTTAGTTGATAGATTTGTAGGTTAGTTGCATCCGATTGCATCATTTATGCAAATTAGAAAAGTACTGAAAATTAAATCTTTGGCTAGCTTCAAAACTATAATAGATTCAGTTGCGTTACAAATTTCAATTTTTAGGTTTTCGACAAAGCGGCATAAAAAATATTATTGCACGAATTGAGGCAATACTGAACAGGCAATCTTTACAAGTTTTCTAGGCACAGAGACTGATTTGCTGACAAGCAAATCAAATTTTTCTGGTTGCAGTTAAAACTTCTTCTGCCAAAGGAGTCAAAGATGTCAGATCATAAATGCCTTATAATGACACACTTGACGTACAGGTATCGTTCCCTCTACTTATTCTGTCATGGTTCCAGGCCATGTCACAAATGTCGTCTGCTTCTTGTCCTTTCCATTAGGAACAATATGCCACCACTTTACAACCTTTCCCGGCGCACTTGGGCAACAAATACACAAAGAACAACTGTTCAGTCATTTTGTACAAAGTTATTACGGAAAGTTCCTCTGCTCTTTGTAGAGACTCCGTAATACTAAGTGTCTCAGTTCTGATCATACATAATGTTATCAGGTATGTATAAACTATCCGCAAAAAAATTCAAGCAAATGCTCTACCACTTCCCCCTACCCATAACTGATTGCACACCCTCAACTACATGTACGTTATAAGATACAACTCAATCCTCCCTAACTCAAACTCTCTCTCTCTCTCTCTCTCTCTCTCTCTCTCTCTTTCTCTCTCTATATAGGTATATATATATGTGTGTGTGTGTGTGTGTGTGTGTGTGTGTGTGTGTGCGTGTATGTGTGTGTGTAAGCATGGGCAATATGTAAACAATTTATGTTATCAGGACCCTTACATTGGCAGAGAAGTGAGCAGAACATACAGATAAAACATGTGCTGCCATGCTGTGTTTTTTTATCCTTTACCCAATAAGATCGAATTTCACTAACAATAGCGTAATGTGACTGTCTACAGTCTTCTCTGTATTATATAGTTTGATGTTATAATGACTATAAAGGACTCCTTTACCCACTCTGTCAACGTGAGTTTGAAACCACCAAGAGCAGAGTAGTTCATATTATTCACACAATAAACACAAAATACAACACCTGCAAATATAGTGTGAAATGAAATTGCCATGAAGCCCCCAAAGACCACTCAACACACTGTTTAAAGTTCCGCTTTAAAATATATTTATAGTTAAAACAATGCTGTATACACACGACTTGGCCTGGCACTTTGCATGGTTGAAACAGATAATGAACACTCGTGGAGTAAAGAGTGTTAAAATGCATTAAGGTGAGTCGATCGTCTGCTTCATAAGGCTCACCACATCCACACGTCCTCATGAACAGGGAATATGTTTTTTTTTTTAAAGTGTCTGTCCAAATTCTTTCAGACATTTCACTGTGCGACAATGGCAGAGTGGCTCCTATAGTAATCAATATTCCCCGATTATATTATTACGCTTAGATAGTAGTCTACCTGTTGCTTTTCTTAGTGCCCTGCATCTGTGTGGACGGCCACCCTAATAGTATTACCGGTTTCCCTACCTACCCCCAAAATGAAACAGGAAATGCTTTGTGTCAGTTGCTTGATCTAAAATAGACCTCTTCCGCCCAGGCTGCTCGGTTCCTGGGCATCATGACGATGCTATCATTGCGGCCCAGAGACTCCCTTCTTGCTTATCAAGGTTAATAGGGACTCATGTACTTTGTCGATTTCGCGCTGGGTAGCCCTTCTGTCCCAGCCTCGCTATCCAAGCCAGTATATATCTCCGATTAAGTTTCAGTGTTCTTAGCGCAGAGCATCGTACTATCGAGAGAGAAGGAAGCAAGTCTAGCTTCACGCGCTGGTCCCAAAAGATCACATGCCACACGAAACAGATGCTGTTACCGTGTCGTTCAATAGATCAGACATTTCTACGGTATTTTTGGTTTATGTTCTATATATCTGAACTGTGACTTGTCCTGTTTATCCGAGTAGAAGTACATTTGCTCAGTATTAAAATAATAAAGCGCTCCTTCTGTGCCTTTTATAGGCCACCGCCGATTCTCGGGACGAGGTTAATGCTTATTATTTTATGATCTTGAAATTTAGGGAGCAACAAGTCTTATCACTATTAAGATGCCGTCTTCCCTGTTGAGCGCGAACTGTTTTGAACATATACAGGAAATAGACCGTTTTGTAAAGTCTCTTAGAACGGCTTCCCATGTCTCTGTCCTAAATATTAGCGTGATTGACGTTTTATATTGACCACATTTCCTGTCCTCATCCAGTCTTTTTGTCAACTTTGGCACGGAGCTCACAAAATACACCATAATCAATGGACATAAAGTGTTCATGCAATGCTTGGCTGCTCTTGTCAGGCTAATTGATGCTGTTTTGTCTGACATGGTCATTTTTTTACTCGCCATGAATGTGTCATGGTGCTTTCTCATATCTTTTTTTGTATTTAAAATCCACATGCTCAATCCGCCGTCCAGCTGCAGATAGGTAAATGAACTTAAAAGAGGCAAATTTGTCTAAACAGGGAATTCCCTCACCAATGATGACCACACTGTATATATTAAAATACGTGTGTTTCCAATAACTCTTTCGTTTCTGTCAGTTTCAAACAAATACTGAATGTTGCAAAAAGTTTAATTTCGTGAAAGAAAACTCAAGGCAGGAAATGTAAGATATACCTATCTCCAACTTTCTTGACTGACTAAGAAATTCCCCTCGTCCATAATGCCCGTCGTATCCAGAAGAGCTTTGAATGTAAAACCCCAAATAACTGGGGGTTTTAATGATAATTGTATACTACATGAAAAATATATAACGGAAATCTCACTATGTAGGATATTATATAGAAATTGCTTCAAGCAAATCAAATAGGACTTGCCATTCTCTTTTGCAAGATGAGGTCGAGTCCATTAAAATTGAAATAGGGCATTTTTCATCATTCCTTTAGTAGTGCCTCTGTCATTGTTAGGGGTATCGGGCTAGCTGTACAGGAGAGTAATCATTAAATGTGACCATTGAATTAACCTTAAGTCGTATATACTACGTGTCATCTGGGTAAAATGAGGGTATTCGCCTTGTTCAGCGGTCCATTTCATACGTAATTATTTTTGTAATGAGACGATAGCGATAACATTAACTCTTGTAGCAAACTGTAAGATAAAAATGTTGGTCTCGTGGTTAGTAAGCAACTGGAGGACTAATACAGATATTGACCCTTTATCTTCCAATTCTACACTTTGGGAGCAAAGCTGGTAGCTGTCAAGCTAATTTGACGTATAAGCTACTACTTGGGTTGGGGCGACTTTCAATTGAGCCTCCTCCTCCTCGAGAAATTGGCAAGAAAAGTAAATTCATCACGGTCCACTCTATTGCAGGGTCCGAAGCAAAATATAAAGAGTACTTGGCCAGATGACTCGTCGTAACGTTCCATTTACGCTGAACATGTTTTTAGCTGGCAAAAGTTTAGATTGAAGCTGCCAGATTTCAGGATGTCTTTGAGGACTTCGACGAAAGAAGACTTCAACTGTTGACCTCAAAGCCTTCAGGCGATCACAGGAAGGAAACTTTGCAGAGTGGGAGTGTGTCTTCGGCCGACTCGCACTCTATGCCCTAAATGTAACTTTCTCCTGGCCCAGAACAGCGCCTGAAGATCTGACGGCTCGTCTGTAATTAAACTCCTTCCTTTGCACTGTTTCATGTGAATGCACGTTGACCATATACTTCCATTTGTTTGGGAGGATTTTGTGAATTTTGCAATATTAAAAAGCATATGTGAACCTCAAATTTTATGGAAGTCTCTGTTTACCCAAATAAAGCGCAAGCTTAAATGCAATACAACCAAGTATAACCCTAAAACCGGGCATTCCTGGTGCCATGCTGGGCACAATGCCGTATCACCCAGTTGCACTACATACGCATCCGCCTTCATTATATTTTCCATTAATTACTTTGTACGCCAAAAATTATAATGTAATACTTGTGTGCGTCTTCAAAATGTTTTGTTGATGCATTTTGCACTCCTTTGGGCCAGGCTTAAGCAAATGACATATTTGTTACATGTTAAGATGTGTCTCTTGTGTTGATTTTTTTTTTTTTTCATCGTGCGGCTTTGTGCTTTGGGTTATTAATGATTGTTCTCAGAGAGACAAACATGAACGCACGAACAATGTTATTACTTATTACCTGTATATAAGTAATAAAAGTCGCGAATCGGTCCTTAACGATCGTGAGAAAGACAATGGAAATTCTGTGCATGTTTGTCATAATAAGCGTTAGTTTATTACGACATCTGCAGAAAAGAGCGATCCCTTCATTCTTACCATAAACTTCACATTTGCGAAGCTCAGTTCTGTAGTAATTTGGCCACAACCGACGTGATAGGTAAACAGCAAGAAAAAAGAGATGCATATTTACACCTGTGTTATATGACGTGAAGGCCATGTGGTATTTATATGCCTAACATAAAACTTCATTTTCTTAGATATACTGTAAATCTGATAATTTGAAGTAGTTAGAAAACACTACGAGTATCACTGGACTGTTGTGTCTAGGCAAGTCAAAAAAAAACCACGCACGAATGGCAGTGATTTCTTGTTTAAAAGAAACAAGGACGCACGACTGTAACCGGTGTCTTCTTTTAAAACCATGCTGTTTGTTGTGATTTTAGGCGAGTAACAGCCGGCAGAGCTTTGAACATCATATTTATCACTAATCTCATCAACTGCAGAGCATTATTAATTCTAACCTGCTATGCACTTCTTTTAATAATTTCCGTTTGCCTGCACCAGAAGATGCAGAAACAAGAAAGGTAGTAAACAGCTTACTTGTACACAACGATATTTATCCACAATGTTTCGCTTTATACTATTCCCATGGATCTACCTAGCGCTTATTTCAATACAGTATCCGACAGAAAAGTCAGGTGATGTGACCATCCCATACTTTCAGCAGGAATCGTGTATTACCTTGTACATTAATATATGATTATTTTATATCATAAGTTTCACCAACATGGACCACCGTCTCATGTATATACAGTGTAAATCTGCCACATTTCAGTCAACACCTTTTCCTATATCCGTAGCTTACTGATACGCAGAAAATTAACAAGTTGCTCGTAAATATTGGATATTGCCACAATATCTGACATAATAATAATCCAGCAAATAATAACTGCGCGGTATATTAAAGAACCGCCAGAAGGAGGGGGTGGGTTGCGGAGGGAGGGCAGATGATTATTAGTCTCACTGTGCCACTTTCATATTAAACTGAATTGTGTTTTTTCAGCTGTTTGTCAAATGCGATTGCAGAACTTCGTTAGTAAAATGTATTGCATAAATATGAACATATGAGAATAGATATTTGATACAAAATAGCTAGCAGTCTATATGCACATATTTCTACATATGGCAAAGTTGTTAGATTCGCATTCATTATAGTCTTCTTTTAATTCATTATTGAGGGTGCTTTTTTTCATATCATGTTTGCAAGAAGATCTTACAGAGCAAAAGCGTTGCTCATTCATCTAGCCACTGCATCAAAACTTTTCACTCCACAATGTGGCCAAAATCGACCAAGGAGAGCTTTGGACGATTTATTACGTTTGAAGACAAACAAGAAGCAGACGACATTTGTTGCACTTGATACTTTCTCATCATTTTGAATGGTACGACATTCTTGATAGCTCGGTATTAGGTCCCTTGAGAACAATACTCAGACGCATTTGGATATTTTATGTACGGGTCATCGACTTCGATCTTAAACCTAACGTAAATTGTCTTTGTGGATCATTGGACAAAGATAAGGTAGCCCTGTGGTTGTCAGACCGGAAGTAAGCTGCAAGCTGTGACGTGGCATCATAATGGCAATCCGCAAGTGTTGCCAGACGAAGTTAATGACTACCTTCTGTTGATATAAAAAAAAGTCAATGCACAGCGCGCAGCACATGTTCATTCACATGGTCTCTTTGGCATTAACCAACAAATAGTTGATGCCTTTTTATTGGATTTCTTTTTATAAAGGAAATCAGAGTTATCATGCAAATATGAGAAATTACAAGATTTGTTAATGCCAGAGTGGGAGTTTCCACTTAACGCTGTTTGCCCTGCATTATGTTACAGACTGAAATCCGTTGTATCACACTCCACTGTTCATTACTGTATCGTTTTGTTCCGTGGTATGCTGCCCTACAACGTTGTTTATTGTAATATTGTAATAAATTTTAGTGCATTATAGCAGGTGGACGGTGTTGTCGGTATTGTATAACAGTTTGAGCGATATTATTACAGGATACTGGTGCACTGCACTGCTCTATACTGCACTGCACTTTATTGCTTTGTACTATAGTTTACTGGCCTTTTTTTTCAAATATATGCATTTTACGGGTATACATATAACTGATCAATTACATGTATAAAATACGGTTTTCACAAATAAGGGCGCCAAATGGATAAAACCCAGAATGATGAAAATGGGAGAACTATTATGTAAATGATACAATACAACATCTTTCAGTACCAATTTCGACAGACGTCAAAGCACCCTGAATTAATAAAACAATACTAGATTCCAATTCTGTGTAAACTAATGTTTTATCCCAGTACCAGCATCCAAAACCATACCACAGCTCTAGGTCAACAACGCTCCTCTGTGAGGCTTTGGGAAGAATACTCCCAAAGCGTGCTGAGGAAAGTTGTTCATTCACTAAACACCTGACACTAAAAGACTAAACCCTTTCCCCTTCAAATCGGACAAAAACGGCTGGTGGTCAAATGTCGTCTGCTTCAGTGTTTTCAACTAATTTTAACAGTTATGAAAAACAATTTGACCGAGAAATGTACATAAGACTTATCAAGATCACATGTCCCAGGTCAATAGCTTTCCTTGGCATGGGATTGGGCACTTATTGCCCAACCCATGCCAAGGAAGACTGTTGACTTAGTCTTAATTCAAGAGGGAAAGGGTTAAACTGCTTGTTTAACACCTCTAAAACATTTCAAAATAAACAAAACAAACGGAAATTGGCTTGAGAAAATGTGTGGAGCATTATATAAAAATCATACGGCATGATATTTGATGGATAATTACTTTATAAATGAAATATGACATTTATGATGTGAAGATAGTGGTTTAGTCTTATAAAATAGTTATAAAAGATTCAAACTTTGTACAACCAAATTGGAAACTGCTTCCAGGGACTCTTCTTATGCGCAATTTTCCATATGTATCCTTGTGGGAAAATGTCGTCACGATAGCATGTGTTTGGACTTCAAATACATGCATTTTCCTTGAGGTTCAGTAATTAGAAGAATAATCTACAAATTATTCTTCTATGCAATTTCCCCCATGCAACAGGCATGTGTCAGTGGGATTTGCAGGTTTGTGTCACAAAAAAGTGACATTTAATTATTTACAGCATCGCTTCTAGTCAAATGGTGTATGCCACATACATATATAAAATACATGAATATCATGAAAGAGGCGCTGCAACACGACTCTTGAACTAAAATTACAAGTCTTGTCTACACATTTCCACTCTTGAGATGTGACAAGATTAGGCGAGTCCGCCATACCACTGGGTAAACATTTGTACTATGGCTACCTCAACACCCTCACAAACAGCTGTAACGATGCTTCCAAAATTAATAGGTTTGTCAGTTTGTATACATCTGAAGGAACTGTTTTGAAATTAGAGGCATTATTTTTTTATGTATTTCAACGTACGCAAAGTCTAATTTGCAATAGACCCGTTGACAAGAGAGCAGAGAACACACTTGGAACAAGTGTGGTCCTATCCGTTTTACAGTGATTTTGAAAGAAATCAAGTATAGACGTGTCGAGTCCATGGCACATATGTACGAGTGTACTTTCTACCCTTCCGTGTGATGGAGGAAAGTGAAGGACTTAAAGAAAACCCCCGTGCGCAATGAGAGTGGTAGGGATGGAACCTGGGTCAAAGAGGTGAAGGGTCAAGGTGTTCATTGTGTTACCGCTCAGTCAATTTGCACCCACACACTGCGTGGCATCAGTCCGACAGAGACGGCAAGACACCATCTTTCTCATATTAGCATGTAGACCCGCATCTGAAAACCTGAATGATAATTGAAACACAATCAATACCCAATGCTACAGCACCTGTTCAAAACATATTAAACCAACATAGGGTTCTGGTAACAAATTAAAAGCATTACATGTGCTCACTGGTCTACTCCAAGATTCACAAGCTTTGCGCAATTCATGTTTCCATGCCACAATAATTTGCAATGGACCTCGTTTTGAAAGCTCGTCAGGGATCACATGTCTCAGTAGGGAAACAACATGAAGAGATTGTTAACCTCCGATGAAATCCAAAACAACAGCGGACACATTTTAGGTAGAGTTACAAATCCAAGGAATCCTAGTATTAAGACTACCTAGGAGACTGAAAAAATATTGTCCTCATAAGGAGTGGTCCCAACCGGGGATAAAATTTAATCAGGAATAAACAAAAACGGGACTGTACATTGGTGGTCTTAATCTACGAACTGCACCTTCACGAAGATTGTTGCAATTGCATATTCTGCTGTAATTTCCTCGAAAACCGGTATTTCATTGACGGTAATGGTGTTGTCAAACCGACAGTTAATAATAGTTATTTGTTTTTTGCATCACTTGCCAAGGGCAAAAAGTCACTGGACATACCACAAAAAATCTACATAAAAAAATGCAAACTATACGTTTAAAGGTCTAAGTTCACATGTTTCTGGCCACAAAGTATCGGCAAATGCCCTCGTAAGTTATCATCGCCACACTATTTTTTCTGTCATAAGAGCCATGCATGTTTTAAGGTTTTTTTTCCTGTTCTGAGCCATCACAATGAGGTACTAGAGCAAAACGAAATTTGACTTTCCCATCAGGCAGGTGAATTAAGATATTACATTCCTTAAACACATCAACTAACCCTTGCATGGCCGTCTTCTAAAGCTAAGTAAGAGAACTGCCCATACAGCAGGATCAAGGTGTTATCAGCTGTTGGCTGCAGTTGTCTAGCCGCAGTGGGCTTCTGTCACTTACTTACAATTTTTCATTCAGTGAATACAAAACATCCGAAAACAGTTAAGCAAAGTATACGTAGAAGCACCAGTCGCTATCGACTGGTTTAAGAGCAAAGCCATAAGCGAAGGAATTAATGTATCTCATTCCTCTTAAGTTGTTTAATGAAAAGAGGGATTTTTTTTTTTTTTTTTTTTTTTTTTTTGTAGTTTTTTAGTTTTTCGCAGCAACATCGCTGAAGTGGTAAAGGCAAAATGAAGTCTTTATGATTAGGTCAGCAGAGGAAATTAATATTTTGCAAGCTTGGCATGAATCATGTGCGATTTAATCACAATCCTCATGCTTTGCAATGATTGTTACTACTCTATGAAGTGCATTTGCCTCGGTAAGGATTTGGCAGTAAATCAATTGCCATTTTACAAAAAAACAAAAACAAAAACAAAACAAAAAAACAAAACAAAAACAAAACTTGCACATTTGCGTTCGGATTTCTCTTTAGACTTGTGCCGGTTTAAGAGTGTGTTTTGTTCACAAGAAATCAACAAGTATTCCTATTAATCGTTCAAAGTGTACTATTTCAAAACTTTAACGGCAGCAATCAAAATTACCAGCATCAAGAATATAATCTTTGCCAATGAATATAAGATATGCATAAATGTCTCCTATCTGACGCAAAGAAACGGATCAAATCAGATATGAAAGTTCATCATAGTGCAGAAAACCGGCAGGCTATGACGAATGACATATTGAGAAAATATAATCTACGTGCTCATGGTGCCAATATATTTAATTGGTGGCGTTGCTTCCTCCACTTACAGCCAATGAACATTTCAACTTCGTTTACTAATTCAAATATGGCAAAAGCGGATTCTAATTGTTCATAAATTGTTTGTGTATTTCATATGGTACCCCTGGCACCAGCGAAAATCTTTCCATATCATCTCTGGGTTGAATACTTAAGTTCTCCTGAGAAACGACTTGCACTTTATCGGGCCAACTAAATGTAGGTAAAATGATATAACTTATAATGCATTTTGTCTGGTTTAGTTGTCGTCGTCGTCATCATCATCATCATCATCATCATCATCATCATCATCATCGTCGTCGTCGTCGTCGTCATCACCATCATCATCATCATCATCATCATCATCACCATCATCATCATCATCTTTGGCAAAGCTTATACGTTTCCTATACTCTAAAAATGAAACAGATATAAAGAGCCAAAAACGGGTATATATAAATGTACATATATCTATATATATTTGTGTGTTTTTTCATATACATATACTTATGCATGTGTATAAATATATACCGGGGCACAGACAACCTTGCGTTATCTGGAAACCTGGCCGAGTCCATTAACGCACCTACCTGTCAAAAAAGGCCACGTGATACCACTTTGTCAGTCAGGTCTGAACTCAGCTTTAATTTTTGGCAGATGTGATAAATTTGGGTTTTTGAGTGGTTGGCCCTATACATTTTAAAAACATTATAGCCTGTAGTTAATGAAGAATATTTCAAAGGTTGAGAGGACCGGTTTAAAGCCAGCAGTTGCCTTTTATGGGTGACTGCCTGTCTCAAGTTAGCGGTGAAATTTGTTTCTTCATATTGGTATTGGAAGATTAATGTTGATGCTTTGGTAACTTGGGCATCTCTTTGCTGTCATTGTTGGGATTCGAATTTATGAATATGGGTCTTGTTTTTCTGCACTATTTTTTGATAAATACTTCATTGGCTATGTTGCGCTGTGGGCTGCGTTCCCCGACTCATAGTTATAATGGAGGTAGAGTGTGTTTATTATTTTCCAGATTCATAAATATTATAAAAACGTTGTACAACTAGTTTCTTTATTTGTTGTAAGCCCAGCTAATTGAGAAGTCAGAAGAACTAAATACTGATAGGCCTACCAGGTCTCTTTTTATTTTTGGCAGATGTAATAAAATTTGGGTTTTGAGTGGTTTGCCCTATACATTTTGGAAACACTATATTCTGTAGTTAATGTAGAATATTTCAAAGGTTAAGAAGACCGTTTTAAATCATCAGTTGCCTTTGATGGGTGACTGCCAGTCTCAAGTCAGGGTTGAAATTTGTTTCTTTACATTGGATTTTGAAAACGAATTTCGAGGCTTTGGTAACTCTGGAATCTCTTTGCTGTCATTCTTGGGTTTGGAATTTATGGATATGGGTCATGTTTCCTTGTACTATTCGAAGCAGCCGGATGGTAATCGGGCTGATTAAATTGTTTTAGGCCATTGCCTCATGATATACACTCAACAATACCCAGTGACGATTAAAACACCAAAAAATTAAAAATTATGGAATATGCAAATAGGGATTTGAAAAATCGATCCTTAAGGTTAGCAAACCCATGATTGATGATCATTGCAAAGTTCACGAGCACAATAGGACACAAGTATGAAGGGCAAACACAGCATCATGCCATTTAACATCCAAGCACAGTATACCCGTATGTCTACAATCCTGTTTCCCGATGACATCCAAAGACGCTACAGAATGCCATAGAAATGTCGTCAAGGGCCAAGGAAGCTCTCGGGTTTGCTTGGATTCCTTGCTTTGAAAATGGCTAGAAACATCCCTATTAGTTACATTTAAAAATATATTTCAATTGGAAGCAACAGAATGCATAATGAGTTGGAGTCTATTGGCCTGCAGGTGGGGCATATCAGCTGCCGCCCCCCCCCCCCCCCATCCTACGGGTATCCATTCCAATTTTCCGGCCTTAGGAAATCACTCTTTCAAGTTAGATATAACGTGTTTAAAATGTCATCCCTCACCAGCAAGCCTGCGCAAATGCTGTCACTGTAACGTCAGAGCAAAGATATGCGGGCCTACCTGTGTGCTGCGTTAGCTAGCAGCAAATCTCTGTAAAATTGCTTCTGTTTGAGCATAGATAAGTCCTTCAAAGGGAAGTACCCAAGTTCTTTGAGACACAAGCCATAAGTGATCGTAGCCCTTCCTAAGACACTTCAATGCACACAAGTATAGAATCTCTATTTTCTTTAGATTTACATTAAACCAGCTGTCACAACCATATGGTATTCCACATATAAATACTGCATTTAAATCTTTTTTTTACACCGATAAATATATTAGCATTTGTGTTGAAAAATGCAACAAATTAGAGTGGGTGCTTTTTTATTGGCTGTGAATGCTGCTTCAACGCAGTGGCAGTGGGCCGTCTGCTGTCCAAATACGATATACACATGTTAATTTCCCGCTACAATTTCTGCCTTTGACACTAGGCAACAATTATAATCGGCCGTCATGATACAGATGTACTGTAGGAGAGCCAAGGGTATTACTGACATGGTTAGGCGTAAAAAAATACTCAATTCAAAAATTGGCGACTCTTTGCTATATCAAGCTTAAGGCAACCATATTTAGACCTACCCAAGCCACGGGCAAGAAAGACCAGAACAAGATAATTTCTGTATATGTTTCTAAGCCCCTCACATCCCTGTGAAATTGAGGAGTTTTTAACTTATTCTGGGGTTTTCGCTATCTTGAGTGCAGATTTGCTGAATTTGCTTGTTTCAAAATCGTTTTCATTTTCCTTTTTCTTATTTTGCCATAGATCGGACCCTGTTTCTACCACTACACCTAAACACTACCTCCGGGGGCAAGTCTAGCGGAAAACCCTTTTTTGTTTTGTAACTCATGTTGTAGTCAGTGGATTTACATGATGTTATATATGTTGCAGAGCCAAACACAATGGCGAACTGTGCACATTTACACATGGACTGAAAGTCAAGGACATTTAGTTATAACTGGGTCAACTTTCACTGTATTTTTTTCATTATGCTGGGCTAAAAATATAGGAATTGTATCAATGCATATCTCTTTAATTTAGATTTAACCTCCATAGGTCAAACAGGAAGTTCGTTCAACCATCTGAAGGTTTTTATTTAGCCATATCTTGGTCAGCTTTCATTCAAATAAACACTTTGGGATATATTGCATACATGCAAATGTTTGTACGTACTCTTGACTTCAAAAGATTAAAGTTCAACGTCAGCAGTGGACGCTGCCAAAAGATGAGAACGCCAAAGTGGGGCCTGGGAGGCTTCTTCTCGGTGATGGCAGATATCTGGTCATGCCTTGAGGCCACACATTAGATCTGCTTAATTGGACACTCTGTGTTGTAAGGACGCATGACACTCAATCAGGTCCATTATTATTTGTCTTATGAGCATTGCAAAAATAGCCAGAGGCTTATTATCAGTTTTTCTTATTGTGTAAATACAAAACAAATTTGACATGATCCTTACAATACAAGTTGAGAAAAAGATAAAAGGTAAAATAAAGAGGCACACAAACGCAATTATAATGCCGGATACCATATCACCACGATCATGAGTTCAAATATAACGCGACACCAGTAGAACAATACCTATCAGAGAACTGTTTAAGAAGGGATACAATGCATCTTGCCACGTAAAAGTATTGTGGGAGAAATACCGTCCCGCCTGTAGAACTGAATACAGTTTGCCAGGCTCATTGTTCTCCGTTGTAAATGCAATGGAGGTTTCAATGAGTGCTACCAAAATAGGTACATGCGTGGACACACCTTTGCACCCCCCCCCCTCCGGCAACTGGGCAGCTCCATATTATACACACCAAAAGAAAACACTGAAAAAATTATGAATGACCATCATTTAGAATTGCTGTGCTGAATCCTAAACAATCTAATGCCTTTATTTGGTTTGATATATTTCATGGCTCCAGATACCTACAACGCAGGTTTATACTGAACTGACTGCAGCATAGATATATATATATATATATATATATATATATATATATATAATATATATATATATATATATATATATATATATATATATATATATATGTATGTATATATATATATGTGTATATATATATATATATATATATATATATATATATGTATATATATATATATATATATATATATATATATATATATATATATATATACATACATACATATACATATTAAAAAAGAGGGGCTGCATATTTAAGAACAGGTCTTAGGAATGACGTATATATACTTTCTGGTGCATCTATAGGCAGTAAACGTGAAAAATTAATGATGTGACCAAAACAAGACGAAGCTTTGGTAGTTATATGATTAGTGTAACTATCCCACGAAAGAGTGGGCGAGAAAATTACACCCAGATGCTTGTGTTCGCAAATACGTTTAACACTTCCAGTACAAGTAGAGTGGACCATGGGTTGATATTTTTACTTTTAACAAAGATAGCCATTTCTCCGGTTTTACACGGGTTAAATTCTAGGAAAGTGAAGATTGGATGCGGTGTGGCTTCATGAAGCTTTGACCTAAACTCAGCTGATCATAAAAAACATCAACTGTCCTTTTTGGTGAAAAGTTGGTTCAAACCTGTGTATTTAGGCCCAGATATTTCTATTGTAATGAAGATTCTATTTCAAAATGAATTGCTGACTCATATAGGTTGATGCTTGTCTCAATTCAGGTGGGTAATAAATTCCTTTATGTTAATTTTTCACACTGGGAGGTCAAATTTGGCATGCCGTGTTATAAGAAAAATGTAATGTCCCATGCTTTTGAATTCTTTTTAAAGTGTGTACTTACAAATTATCATTATGCTGTGTCTTCCAGCCGCTCCTTCTGAATATTCCTTTACTGTGTGGGCGTGGGCTGCACACTATCTCAGTTGAAACCTATCATCATTTGCATGTAGTTTTCAGGACATAGGGGAGAAATTAGTTTCAAACCCGTTTGTTCGCTAATTCTTTGTCCAACCAAGAGATGTCATCGCCATGTCATATTTGTGGGCCTTCATCATACATTCTAGTGACTATTATGTATAGATACGTCAATAGAGACTGTTGCCTAAATATTTGGCTTGGAAGGGAGTTCTTATAGCCTGTTGGATATTACCTTACAGGTGATGATTGGCATTACCAGTTATTGCGTGTAACATCTTCCGGCTGAATACGTACCTCTCACGTTCATACCTACCACTAAACATACAAATGCGGTAAATGTTTAATGCGTAGGATACATACATACCTGTGGGTGGTATTCCGCTTTTTATCTTTTTCTTTTCACTTTGTTAAAGTATATATTGCAGGAATTATCTTGTCTTCTGCCTGAACTGTTGAAAGATCGCAAAAAGCAGAGGATAGGGATGTCTGTGTATGCATGAATGTGGGCGTGCGGGTGTACAGGTGTTTAACGGGACTAATCGGTATAAAGGAAATGAAAAAACGTTATTTTGCTGGACATATTTAACTTTGCAGACCATACTTTTAAAACCGAACTCAGGAACAACTTTTGGGACGCTTTGAGGTTCATTGTTTTATGAGAATACGGACCGCTCCCCCCTACCTTTTACACCTGGCTCTTTTCCGCTCATATCGCATCGAAGCGCCCGGATGTAAATTGCCATCAGCCCCAACTTTTCATTTCATTTTCGCCCCAATGGAAGCACGTTTGGTGAAAAATGTAGACATTATACCCCCCAAAAAGCTGTTGATTCAGTCCTATTTCAACCAGGGAAAGCTTAAAAACGTCATGGAAAAATCACTCTAACCGTTTTAATGCGTGTTTTTTAGCCACCAATGTCAAATGCATTTTAGTTGATCATGGTAATAAACAATATTTCCTGTGCTCAAAGCAATTGCCACAAACGAACATAGTTCTCAATTGACCAAGACGGGTTAGGCCCAGTGTGTTTGGATAATACAGTCGTTACGTTTGCATGCAGTTTTAAAAATCTAAGGGCAGCGAGAGATCCCGATTGAATGGCTTATGAACAAACGCGCGTGTTTACCCTCAGGTGTGTTGATGTCTTGTGGGTAAAACCTCTCATTCTGAGCCCTTTTCTGTCATAATTTGGACTTCAATCATCGTTCACCTGCTCAGCGCCACTGCTAGCGATGAAAGCTTATATCTGTGCAATAATAATTGATTACAGAGACCCTACTGTTGGATCTCATGCGAAATCGCGAGAGAGAAGCCCAGATCTGTCTCGGAAAATGATGGATGGGTTCTCTTGAAGTCTCTATCGGATGCAAGTGTAATGCTTTGACAGACATAGACCAAGAGAATGCCTCTCAATCTGACGTCTGATCTAGCTTTATTAAATGTGTCCTATAGAGCTTTTGACTGGCAATAACTCCTAAAATCTTCTTTGGTGTAAAGAATTGCCGCCCTATAGTGAACACGCATATGCCTGATAGGTAGCTCCAGCTGGCCTTCTGTCTTGATAAAGGATTAGAAAACTGGCACGACCTGGTCTCTAGCGCTTTATGATGTCACCCTGTGACCACAACAAGTACATCACTCGTTTGAGAACAAAAGAGTCCTGAGAGTTAACTCCTGGAGGCTAACACACGGCAGCATACGCAGCCGCCTTGGCAAATTGGGCGACAGGAAAAAATATCTGCCCACTTGGTGGTTCTCGGTCATGTCTAGGTTATATTGGATAAATAAAACTATTAGGGATAGAAGAACGTGATGTGCTTATGTTTGGCGGCTATCTTTTACCCAGCAAGAAACACAGGATACAAGAAGACAATGGAAATATCAACATGCCAAATATGCTAGCAAAACGTATGTTACAGTAGGAGGATGCCACACAGTTAACTTTACCAAGGCGTATTTCACCTAACAGTATCTTAAACGTGAGAAAATAGCACAATTATTACGTACGCATTTCCCTTTCATTCTCGCGTAATTCCACCAAATACACCTAGTGACAAATTCTAGTCAAAAAATAACAACAACAGCAAAATCAACAAACAAAAAACAAAAAAACAAAAAAACAAACAAACAAAAACACACCAAAAAAACACAAAAAGGGGTTCAGGGTATTCAGATATGGTCAGTTGGACTAATGACAAACACAAGTATCTCTACGTTGACACAGTAAACACCCATTCACCTGCCTGGTGCAATATTTAAATGATTACACAACATTTATCCATACTACGACATGGTCTAAAGTTCTTAAAAATTATTTACCAATACACTGCCCATGTACTTCTATTGCATATCGCAATCTTTGTACCACTTTGAACACACGCATATACATATATATATATATATATATATATATATACACGCATATACATATAAATACATATATATACATATATATACATATATATACATATATATATATATATATATATGTAACCTCAAGAGTATCAAAATACAAATGGAGATGTGGCTTTTTAAATAGGGTTAAATAAAACATCTGAATCTCGGAGAATAATAGCAAGAAGAACATAATATGAATGTGATCACATGAGCAATATATTCCTAAAAAAAAGAAAGTAAAGATATCACAGTGGTTTTGCATGAGTAGTCACGAATGGACTAAACAAAACAAGGAATGGACAGATGTAAAATTTACAGTTAGTACCCCCCCCCACACACACACACACACCCACACCTCTTTGTATTGGGTCAGATGGAACCCAACATTTTCCTGACTCTTCGTGGTATGCATAGCAATTTAAATTTTTGATGGAGAAAAGGGAGATATTTTCGGGAAATATTTGTTCTCAAGGCCACCAAATACAGACAACACAGAAAATGGCTGTAATCACGTGACTCTTTTAATCATCAATTATTTATATTGAGACAAAGATGCAAATCTTTTTCAGCTTTGAATAGACCAGTTCATAGGACTCACGTTTACTCGGTTCACCTCGGGAAGCGCACTTTGCCTTGTTTACATTTTGTGCTCGACCACGCTGGCCGGATTACACGTGAAAGGATAAGGAAGTAAAACACAAAAACTGGATTTAACGAAAAATCAACCCGTCAGCAAACAATAAATGCACGTTTCACCACTGAGGTGACATTTTAGGTAATAAAAAAAGATTTGCACTGTTCAGCACAATCCATGCTGCAATCACTAGCGTTCAGGGAGATGTCTCATACACCTCCGTGTTAGCGTTAGCCGTGGCATCCGTTGTAAACAAATGACGGCGTGGGCCCTACTCGGCTGCTTGCTGATTGGACAATCAGGCCAACAATGGAGTGCATAATTAATTACGGTCCGGAAAAGTTAGGTACAAATCGGTATGAATAGGTCTATTGATGTATGGGATGTCCATAGTGGCGCTGCAGAGGCCAGTCACTTAAGGCGACACTGATACCCACATCACTACATTTGTCTTCATGTATAAACTCAAAGAACACTATGTCTATAGTGTCCGGAAATACAGTATGGCATCTTGGGAAATAAGTGAAAATCTAACATATAGGCACCTGAAGTTATAGCTGCAACAATGTCCAATCGTGTTATCACAGCTGCTCACATGTGAGGGTGGGGTGACACAAATTAGGGGTGCTTATTTTACGGCTTTTTAACCTATATATCAATGTCAACCGTGAGACATGTTCTTTCAAAAGAACTTAATTTTATAAATAATATTATATAACTGTTAAAATGAGGCCAGCAGAGGCAGAGGGGTCATGCGGCTAACAGTTCCTTAAACATATATTGTTCAGTACAGTAAATACTAATGATGGACATGTCTTGAAATAACAGTTCTGACACTGAAACATAATGCGTGTGTTCACAGAAGCCTGAGTCTATAGAACGAGTAAACAAACAACAGTCTCAAGAGAGCTGTCCATTGACATCATGCTGATCGAAAATACATGTACCTTTAGGTATAGTATCTGAGTCCAGTATCCATTTCTCCACACGCTTGTTGATAGAATATTATGAATGATAAGAGGTACAGCAAATGGAACTAATGATGTATTGAGATATTCTTACCTTAATGTCAACATGCAATGCACACCTTTACTGTCATGATATTTTGACATCTACATTAGGACAAAAGCTTTGTTAGGTGGCGACAACGCCCAAACTTTATTATACTTTTCATAGTGGCAGTGTCTCACAAAATGCATTTTACTACCAGAAACGGCCACTCTTCAGTATTGATATGCACTATTAAAAAGGTAAGGCATGAAATTATATATATATATATATATATATATATATATATATATATATATATAATTGTTTTCCCAATACGTTATCCATTATTTTCGTGATTATAGCCAATTCCTGTTGTTTGGAGTGGAATCAAGTCAAGTTTTTATTTTGTTTGTTTGTTTTTTTGGGGGGGTATTTTTTTTTTTTTTTTTTTTTTTTTTTTTTTTTTTTTTTTTTTTTTTTTTTGGGGGGGTGTTTTTTTGTTTTTGTTTTTTTGTTTTTGTTTTTGTTTTTGTTTTTGTTTGGGTTTTTTTTTTGCTATTTTTGTTTTTGTTTTTGTTTTTTTTTTTTGTCTTTTTTGGGGGTTTTTTGGGTTTTTTTTTTCAAACAGAAGCAACCTGTGGAATAAGTGTTATAGCTGTTATGGACGACATCATTGAGGAGTTCAAGTGCTAGACTCTGTAGGATCTGTACTGTATGGTGTCATCAGCCGGCCTGCATAGAATCAGCTGGTACCTTGCGCCCGGCATACTTTGGCGCGGGCTATCTTCAGTTGGAGAGAGGGTCTTTAATGCAAGGTTTCCTGATGCTTTTTTACAAGGTGATGCATTTGGGGAGACACACTTTTAATTTCTATAGAGCACACTGACAAGACCGTGCAGGTAGCTCCTTTCTAGTCACACCGATCTCATCTACATAGATGTTCCACTGTATACCGCCTAAAAGTCATTTTAGAGTCTATACTACGTTTATTGAACAGATCATGCTTCACAGATTTTATGTTTCATGACTTCCTTCTTCTGATTCTTAAGATTTTTCTTGCAAAGTTCTAAGGTCGGTGTGCACCAACCACGTTTAAACTTTAAGTGGTCCTTACCTCAGTGGTAAGGGAGGCTCACCAGGTAAGTGCACTGCACCAACTGCACTTAGCTGTAAGTGATACTTAAATTTGAGGGTAAGTATAAGGGGGGTTAGGGGTACACTTAAACAGATACGTACCTACTGAAACTGGCCATATAACTATTTTTTACCCTTTGAATCTTTTATGACCTGGCAACATAGAGGAGCACATAGGCTGTGGCAACTTGAAAATTTGTATTATTTATACCGAGAAAATTTTATTATTTTAGAGAGGACAAGTTTCGTTTGCGGTATAGGATGTCTAAAGAGTCTGAACTTTCTTTACTAGAGCTAATTGCTGGAGATATATTGAATATGGGGATGATAGAAATGCATTCATACCAGCACCAATACAATTAACTATGGCACTTCGAGTCAATGCAACCTGATCGTACCAGGCTTTTGTGGGGACCTCATGGGGGGTCATCAAACCACTGTGGGTAGGACGGTAAACAGAGTGTCTAGGGCACTGGCAGCTCTACGCCCAAACTTCATTCATTTTCCCACAAGACAGGAAAGGCAGAGAATGCCTGAAAAGTTTTATCACATCGCACAATATCCTGGGCGCTGGTGTTATTGGTGCCGTCGTTTACAGCCACATCTGTATCTGATCAACACCAGGGCAGAATGCTGAACTGTTTCGAAACAGAAAAGGCTACTTTTCAATCAATGTGCATGCTATCTGTGATGCTGATATGAGATTCACTAATGTGGTTTGTCGCTGGCCAGGATCTGTTCATGACAGTCGTATCTTCGAAAACAGCAATATTTACGCCCACTTTTGAAATGGTTACATAGAAAGATGTCGTCTTGGGAATGCAGGTTATCCTTGTCCAACGTACAGTGCCACCAGAAAGTTTTGCACCCTCTCCTGTGGTGACCCCTCCGCGTGGTCACGAAAATACACTTCACATAAAAACATTATGAGTACGCGAAGTTCGTTTGCCGTGTATCCGAAAAGCACTTTTAACAGCAGTTTTGGAGGGTGAAATCAGAAATACCGCCCACGTGCGTTCAATCTGAGACACCTGGTATTGGGGTTATGATGTCACATGTGGTGGAAAAGTAGAAAACATGCAGACATGTATCTGATAACACCTCTTCTACATCCCGGGACTGCTGCAGAGCGACGTTACAACTATGTTCAGTCACGAACACGCACAATCATTGACCGCACATTTAGTTTGTGGAAAAAGAGGTTCCCTTGTTTAGGGAATGAACTTCAGATTAAAATGGAGAGAAACTTTGTAGTTATTATTGCCACAGCAGTGTTGCACAATGACCTGACTGGCAGACATGAGCAAATTAACCCTTAAAGTGCTGATTCAAGATTGAGTCAACAGCTTTCCTCGGGACACTTTGCGAGCATTACGCTTAAAGTGTCCCGAGGAAAGCTGCTGACTAAGACTACTTTGTGCTTCAGACAAGGCTTGCTGGTATTTCAATGAAAGGTATCTTCATGAGGAATTTGACCCCCTTAACCATTATATGTTTAATGGAAATGAGAAAGCAACTATAGCAGTGATTAGCTCTTTCAGGGTTAACTTAAATAACCAGCAAGGTGAAGATGAGAGTGAAAACAATCATGATGGTGATGATGATGGTGGACATAATGACAGAAAGGTTGCGGACTTCCAGATGCCAAGTGCGGCAACAGGGAATGGGGTTAAACGAGCTATAATTCAACAACACTTCACAAGGTCAAGACCCATGCATTGTTCTTCTTGGCTATTGCCTGGGTGTCTGACCTTTTATCCTCAATTATGTATTTGCACTGGTCCACAATATCCAGCAGGATTCTTTTTCGGCGACAGTAAAATTTGGTGACTTTTTTATACTGCCCTTTTGTGCCTTCACACATCTGTTGTGTACACTGGTTTCAGTCACAGTGTACGATATGGGCCAAGCCATTATGTAATAAACTTGCAAGTGTCATAATGTGAGAAAGAAGAAACGGGCAATGAATGTTGACAATACAACGAGGGTGACTTTGTTGAGCGCAGTTCTATTTTAGGGTTGTGTAGTTGGTGCAGCCCACTCACTATTAAATGCAACTCAATGTTGAGTGTCACTGAGTGAGTTTTGGGGCTCACTTACTGAAGTATCACTTAAAATATAAGGTAAATAATGTTGGTGCATACCAATCATATTAATGACATTCACCACTTAAGCAAAAGCCACCTGTGTGGTCATGGTAGGACAGCTTTATATTGAAAGACGAGAGACAAGAAATGAGAAAAATGCCCTGCTATTTTCGATCAACAAATTAAAGTACGAAACAGGTTCTTGCCATTGGTCAATTTGAAGAACCGATGACAGAGTATCTACCCAGTAGGACTATGAACGTAAAGGTCTAAGTGTGCAAAAAGAGTCAGATTTGCCAAAAGGTAATACATTAGCTGAACAAACGTCCGAAGTGTATCGTGGGTGTGTTTCCATGATACACCAATCGGACTCCGAATGATGCTATACAATGCCACGCAGCAAATAGACATGCCTCAGTGTGTGTGCTGTAATATTGCTGTTGCTCCTCCTTTTACATGATTATCTCTGCCTCATTTGAGTGTTTACCGCTTTCCCAGAAACACACGTTTAAGGCGTTATTTAATTGACATGCCATTTCAGTGTTTATTTCAGAATAGCATGTAAGCTACGTGCCAGAAATGTGTGAAACTCATTATTGTATTTGTGTACACGTGCATCCTCTGTCACATGTTCATAATATGTGAAACGTTTTTTAATATCGCCAACAATTGTCTGTCTGCAACTAAAACTAACATTTTATATTTTAGTGTATCAAGTGTAATGAGATCTCAGGCCTGTTGTTAACAACGGCTCTTACATTACTGCTTTCTTCTACTGCATTCGTCAGCAGTTGACATACACACAAAAAAAAACTGCTGACAAGATTGCTAAGTTTCAAGTGATTATGTGCTGTGATAATTAATCTAAAAAGAGCTGTGCATTTACTGCGTTATCCCTCGGCCGCCAGATGGCTGGCTGCAACAGGTAGACTGGTAGCGTTCGAAGTGTCAGCATTATTTACGCCGACAGGCAAGGGGACCAGGTTAGCTGACACACTGGATGATCGGCAGTAAGAAATCCAGTTAGGCTGCATCATTCTGTGTTGCAGCCTGAAGTCTGCTCAACCGCCGGCTCTGAATTTGCTTCCATCAGTGTACATGTTGCTGCTTACGGCATAAATATATACGAATCTCGATGCTAATTTTTTATTATCGTAGCACAGAAATAGCTTACCACAAGCTCTGTTAAGGTTTACACTACCAAGTAGAACTATTTATGTCATGGTTTTAAGGTTCATTGCATGTTGCAAAACATCACAAAGAGAGTTTTATCTTTATTCAGAACTGTTGACACATGCGCAATATCACAGACGAAATACAAACCAACTGAGATTTCCAAATACCTCTTGCTGCCGAATCGTTTCAGAGACAAGTATACAGGGAAATTACATAGACACCGACTCATATTACATGCATACATACAAACATACATACATACATACATATATACATACATACATACATACATACACACACACAAACATACATACACATACATACATACATACATACATACATACACACACACATACATACATACACACACAAACAAACATACATACATACATTCATACATGTACATACATACATACATACATACATACATGTGCACGTAGGTGCAGCAACATAATTACAGAACTAAAATAAGTCTACTTCATGTAAGTTTCAAAAACCTTCTCTGAACCGGAGCTACTAAACCGGTTGTAATTCATGGTCTAGAAGTTCATACTTTATGCAATTATTCATTTAGCATAAATGTACGAAATCACGCATTTTCTTCGTGCTATCACTGTGTGACCATAAAGGTTAAAAAAGAAAAGTGTTAATCGATATATATATATATATATATATATATATATATATATATATATATATATATATATATATATATATATATATATATGTATGTATATATATATATATATACACTTACGCAATAAGTCAATAAGACAGAGAAATACCAAAAGTGAAAATTAAAATTGTGTTTCCTCTTTACGTTTAGTTCATATCTATACGGATTCTTTAGGATTGGCTTACCCCTTCTGGTGCCATATTTTGGACTAAATCAGCAGTTTTCCTGGGCTTGCTTTGGGCATATAATAGCCTGTGTAACTTCCACCATGCTGGTACTTGAATGAAAGTCTGTGTGAACTTGTCCAACTTTAGTCGCAGTTGGCACTGAGATAGCTATTTGTGCAGCATCAGCAGCAGCCCCAAAAGGAAATTATTTTTGAGTAAGTGGTAGGCAGATTTCCACATTCATAAAATCAAAGGGCATAATGTGTAGTATCAGAAAATGATAGATGACATTGGGATTGAGTAAAAGCAAAGATCCAGAGGTATCATCAAGAGATGATAGTACAGGCAGCAAAATATGCAACAATGATAATGCTGTTTGGGAGTAGGGGAGATATAAATTGAAAGAGAGCCGTTTCTCTCAGTCAATCTTTAGACTATGTATATTATTTTAAAGCCTAAGAATTTACAAATGTTCATATGGACTTAATTTGATTTTTCTTCCTATAAAATTAGATCACCTAAGGGTCAAAGATCAAGTGACCAATAATTGTATGTGGAATTTCCTAACCATGCTATACTTAATTACAATCATCCCTCCTTTGCAGTGGAAATTGCATTGGGAAGAATGCTTGCATATAGTATTAAAAAAACTGAATATGGGTCTTTTCCATCTATAGCCGTTTAGGAAATAGAAAACGCATAGAAATAACTGGAGAATTATACAATGCACTAATTCAAGAAATCTTATCTTCACATTCTGATAAAAAATTTGTATTTATATATGTATGTATATATTTATATATATATATGTATATATATATATATATATATATATATATATATATATATATATATATATATATATATATATATATATATATATATATATATATATATATATTGCAGAAGTGTGTTTACAGATCTTTACATTTTTCAGATCCTCCAGCAACTGGAGTCTGCTACTCAAACTTGACATTATAACTGCCACATTTGCCCTCCTATACATGTTGCAAGCATTGTTAAGATCTGAATTGATAGTTACTGTACCTCTACACATATAGGTAAGAAATATAGTCAGTTACAGATAATACTACTTTAACTGTCAGCTGGCAGGACAACTGGATTCAAGGGCGATTACTTAAACACAGATTATTCCACTGCCCCATATTTCCAGCTTCAGTCAATTTCAAAGATAGGAAGACAAGGGACTATACACAGTGCTGAAGGCATATTTTGGTTTCAGCCATTTTCTTTCAACAACCCTCTGAATGCTCTAAACCTAACTAAAATTGCTTCTTTGCTTCAACTGAATACGGAACGTCACGATGACGTTGTGACCCAATGACTTGCCCTGGCGGGACAAATCGCTACTGGGGAATAAGCACCCATTACCACAGGATCCTGATTCCAAGAGCTTGCAATGAGCGCTGGTATTTAAGATCCTAAAAGTGGTAGGCCTTTTTGCCTGAAGTGCTTACTCATGGAAAGATGGCCTGACTTTTGATTCATTCTCCAACAAGGCACATCAGACAAACCTTGTTTGTTCAAGCGCAATGCCTGTTTTAAATGCCGTCTGAAAAGTAAGTAACTTGGATAAGGTAACAAGAAACCCCCATGATGACACAGGCAAAATGGAGCTCTGGATCTTTTGATTAATAATAATGTTCTTCTATAAGAAGTGTTTGGAATTCTGCAATTGAGCATGAAGAAACCAGCATGAGAGGTGCACAATTATTACTTACCTGATGGAATAACATACAGTGAGTTTCATGAAGGACTTTGCTAATCCACTGCATCACATAGCAATTGGCCTACTGACCAGTAAAGATGGTTATGCCGTGCCATAGATATTATCGATCGGGCGAGACCTAGTTTTTGAACATTTTGTATGACATAACAACGTTTGCAACCTCTGTTATGTCACCAAAGCATTTACGACTTGCAAATTTCCTCCACTGTCAGTTTGAAAGCAGGGAACTTGTCAAACTTATGTTCCCTTGGGTTACTCCATCTCATATGATGAACTGTTGTGCTCTATAATGGAGGTGGGGTGTGTCAAGAATGCTTCAGATTCATAAATATCACAAAAAAGAATTAGGCCTACTTTCTTCCTTTGTTGTAAACTCAGCTGAATGGCAAGTCAGGAGAACTAAATTGTGATAGGCCTACCAAGTCTCTTTATACTTTTAGCAGAAGTAATAAAATTTTTGGTTTTGAGTGGTTAGACCTATATATTTTGGAAACATTATAGTCTTTAGTGAATGAAGAATATTTCAAAGGTTAGAGGACCGGTTTAAAACCACCAGTTGCCTTTTATGGGTGACTGCCAGTCTCAAGTCAGGAGTGAAAATTGTATCTTTACATTGGTATTGGAAGATGAATGTTTATGCTTTGGTAGTTCTGGAATCTCTTTGCTGTCATGGTTGGGTTTTGAATTTATGAATATAGTCATGATTTTCTGTGTTATTCAACATGTCTCCATCACTGTATATGAGCTCATCAGAGACACGCCAGTTAGATTCCTTCATTCCACCAGAAATTCTACCTAATGAGAGTGGAGAGAAAATGGATGTCGAAATAAATGACAATTTGGATCATATTCAAAGGACACTAAATATAAAGGGCATGACAAGTAATGGTAACTCCAGGTGTTGGCAACAGCAAACAGTTTTGTTCCCATTCCATGGGCCACAGACTGACCTCTAGATGTGTCAGGTATTTTAGTAACATCATGCAGCAAATAGTGGCATAAACTTTCAACAATACTACATATAGTTTGATGCATTATTAAAGGTGAATTGAGCATAACAATGGTGTCTTGACAAAATAATTGGTGGACTTCTATTATTTCCGTATTACACTTTGTGTCTTTTTATTTCATTATTGTTTAAACGTGACAAAACTATTGGCTTACATAAAGAAACGGTTGTGTTTGATTTATAATTCACTTCAGGTTACCTGAATATTGCACTTGGTTTTTGTAAGTGTCACTGCTGGTGGAAACCTCTCCTTGGTTCTACATTACAGAAATGCAAAAGCAGAAATTAACAGGACCAATCTTAGAGCTGCATCCTGCAGAAGACCAGCTTGAGGAATTGTCAACTCAAACAGTGTTGATGATGCCCGCCTGGCTGAGTTGGCATACATCATCACAAGATCTGGTATATTGATTGGTGCTAGAGATGATATGGTTCCTTCATGGGGCTGTTCCATGCCAAACTCTCTGCTGTCACAATACCGCCTGTGTCCACAGTTGTATTTTAAACCATTCTCCTGGCCTCACCCACTGATCGAGCCACAATATACAGTGCCGGCAGAAAGTCCTGCTCCAAAACTCTCGTGGGGTCCCCAGTGAACACCAATACCAGGTACAACATCAACCATTTCCCCCTTGAATTAAGACTGAGTCAACAGCTTTCCTTGGCATGGGTTGGGCACTTAGTGCCCAACCCATGCCAAGGAAAGCTGTTGACCTGGGGCATGTGATCTTGATAAGTCTCATGTACATTTCACAGTCAAATTGTTTTTAATAACTGTTGAAATTGGATGAAAACACTGAAGCAGACGACATTTGACCACCAGTCGGTTTTTGCCGGTTTGAGGGGGAAAGGGTTAAAGAGTAATAAGCATTATAATTCTGACACCATAACCGGTTTATGGCCAATGGGGGCCACAGGTAGGCACAGGAAGCACACTGAGTAACTAACATCAAACTTCCTAACAGTGTTCTCTGCAGGAGTCCCTTGTACAAGTTGTACCTGAAGAGGACCACGTGTAGGGGCCACCAGAGGAGATGATGCAAAACTTTCTGGCGGCACTGTACACCACATTGATCTATGTTATGGAGACAGCTGCTACCCTTGGACACCCACACATTCTAGTTTGCTTTGGTATGAGTATCCTGAACAAGGCATTAGAAATAATTTGGTCACATCCCATTCTATCTTCAGGTGTCATTCCAGTCGATCACAAAATGCGTTTGCTCATGTCAGTATTGTCCTGGATTGTATTCTTTAATGGAGACATTGGTTGGTGACAGCTTCTTCATGATTGAGGCGTTATTTTGTAGGTACAACACAACAAAACATTGTCAGGCAAAGACATTGACAGAGTCACATAAGCCATAAAACTAGTTGATGATTTCTGACTCTATTCCAGGTGTAGTTTCAGCAATTATGTGAGGAGAAGGAGCTATCTGTTCCAAATAGGGTAGGCAACGTACTCACAGCTGTTTGTGACTCAATTCTTAAGAAACTGCAGCAGATATGTCAGCCAACCTTCTTATTGATATCTATCAATGTGCGGAATTGCATTTATTCCTCCTCTACGGCAATTTAGGGATGAGAGTAGAGCTTTGCCATGCACATTCAAATTCAGGCATAATTTTCTTTCAAATGTCTTGTTGCCATTCAAACAATATTCCTAGCTGCAATGAAAAATGCACAGTGGATTAGGTACCAAGCATCATAGATCCAATTTCTGCCATTGCCTTATATGAACAACCAGACCAACTATACGCTATACCCCATTTTCCTTTTCATGATTCAGGGAATCCCTACAGATGGCAAGTCTGCATCTGGCAAAGCACTGTAAAACATTCACAGGCAATGATAAACAATGTCTGACTAGAATATGCCTTAGAAGGTACAGATAATAAAGCAAACTACAAAAAAGCATTGTTGGAATAATCGGTGACTCAAGACCTGCAGCCATTTGCTGCTTCCTAGCAAGACTTGTGACAGCGCTATATTCTTTCCATGCCTAGTTGATGCAACAGTGCAACCAGAAAGTTTTGCACAGTCTCCTCTGGTGTCCCCTCCGCATGACATTCATTACGTACAACTTGTACAAGGGACTCCTGCAGAGAACACAGTTAGGAAGTTTGATGCTAGTTACTCAGTGTGCTTCTTGTACCTACCTGTGGCCCCAATTGGCCCTAAACCTATTGTGTCAGAATTAGTATGTTTATTACACTTTGAAAAGTGGTACCTGCAACTGTGTCCACTGGTTACCCCCCCCCCCCCCAGAGATTTGGAGTAGGACTTTCTGCTAGCACTGTAGGTGAGAATACAAAGTTAACCCTTTCCCCCTCAAACCGGCCAAAACCGGCTGGTGGTCAAATGTCGTCTGCTTCAGTGTATTCTACTAATTTCAACAGTTATGAAAAACAATTTGACTGAGAACTGTACATGAGACTTATCAAGATCACATGCTCCAGGTCAACAGCTTTCCTTGGCATGGGTTGGGCACTTAGTGCCCAACCCATGCCAAGGTAAGGCTGTTGACTCAGTCTTAATTCAAGGGGAAAAGGGTTAATGAAACAGGGCAGCAGGGAAATGATAGAACTCTCATGTATAAATCATGAAGGGTATAATTCAAGGAAGCTTTGTTAGCCCTTTTCTGCTTGCCAGATACATGTTCCAATCTGGTCTACTAAGAAACTGGTGCAGTGGCGTTATTTTTTGTGGAGCCATAAGTGATGACCACTGTGGATAAACAAGCCCTCCTGGCATCACGTTTTGCCAAGGAAAGAATGGTGCATGAAGGTGGCAGAGGCACTCCAATGACTATAACGACCACTAAGGTCATCTGTAAGGACAATGTCTGTGGTGAAAAGTTTCTAGGTTATGGATGTGTCCCTTTCTGCACAAGTCATTTATATACAGCTTCTTGCAATAAATGCAAGAAAGATGCTTCCCCTTAAATTTATTGTGAACAATTGTTAACCTAAATTACATGAAAAGCTCAAGTATTATTCTCGTGACTATAATTTAAGGTAAAAGGTTAATAATGAAATTAAAACAAACAGTTTGGAAAACATATTCTTCCTCATAAGTATTTATCAAGAGATTTTAAACGTATCTGGTAAAGCATTGGTAATTGTGTTTATGATTGATTTCCTTCATTTTAGTGTGTGTCGTATTTATTATACTTACCTTGTCAAACCTCCCAAAAGTCTTGGCACAGCTATGGATGAATTTATTATTGGATATGTTTTTACTTTGCCTTGTATTACGTCTGTCTTATTATTGATCAGTCCCAAACAGTAATTGTTGAAGATTTATCAGTAACCTGTGATTGGCATACTTATAATAAAATTTCGTTTAGAAATGGTGAAGATATCAGGTACTTGAAAGGCTTTTAATAAGGGATCAATATGTGAGTTACATCTGGAAAATAAAATGATTTTTTTAGTTTTTCTGTATTTAAAGTCCCAAGCTAGAATTAAATAATTTACATGTGGAAGTATTTTTCTTTACAAATTTTTACTTTAGCGCCTAAAAGGTAACATAGTCTGGACCAACAAAGCCAGCGTGCAGCATACCAGCTGATCTCATAGAGGGAGTCCGATGACACCGCGTAGTATTTACATCATGTGCCAGATTCTTTAGAGCATGGCTATTATAGAGGGAAGGACAATCCCCTAAGACGTCTTGTCATGAAGCAGACATCTGCAGCACCTGAACTCTTCAATGATCTGGTATGTAACTGCAATACACCACTTATGACACAGATTTCCTAAGCTTGGAAGACAACCAACCATGCGCGCCAGCATGTAGTTGCTTGACTCAGGTCCTCATGGAAAACAGTGATAATAATATGTGTAATGACCAATTTCAATAGCCGCCATACATGATGCAGACAGTGATTCAGGGTAAGATCCAGATGCTTAGTCTTGCCAATTCCGTTGGTTGCAGTTAGTGTGCCTCAGGTCAAGACGACTCATACTGCTGATTCTTAACGTTGGCCTTTTGTCTTTGGCCAATAGCGTGATTTCGTTCAAAACTGCAACACTCGACTATACTCTTGAAAATACAGGAAAACAAGTGTCTAAATGGTGGTAACTTTTCAGGCATTACGCAATGCCGTTGTTTAGAGCACTTGTAGAAATTTGCATTTTTGTCTGCTTCAGCCCTTCCCGATGTATGGTATCATTTACTTCAACAGAAGTAATATACATATCAGACGGCGATAGAGTGGATGCAAAAGTGCACATTTCAAAGTTCCGCAAGAAACAAAAACTATAACAATTAACGTTGTTTGTAACAGCCAATCAGTGTTAGATGTTCTTTCCCACATTCCTTTATGTGACTAGAATTGCAACTTATTCTCTGACACAGCGGGAGTGGATGGACGGGGTACCATCGTGCTGTCGCCATTTTGCCTGTTTTCCAGTTATTGACCAATTGGAAACACTTGCAACAGTGTTGAAGAACATTGTCCATGAGCGGTTATTAATATGAACGGCAAGCATGACCTGAGACAAGTACCAGGAAGAAAGAAGGAAACCAAGCCGTACACATTTGCAGTGTGTAGTACACATGGCATCTGAACTGGTTAGGATAAGGCAGGTCACAGCTATCAACAGCTGCGACTTTATACCTGCATTGCTGTGCCTTCTCTCTCTCTCTCTCTCTCTCTCTCTCTCTCTCTCTCTCTCTCTCTCTCTCTCTCTCTCTCTCTCTCTCTCTCTCTCTGTCTTGTTTTTGAAGAGATGAGTAATATGTGTACAAGAATTCAAACTCATATATTAAGTGGGCAATATCCAGCATGACTTAAGATGAAAGTAAACGAGCGCAATCGGTTCCCCCATCTGTTTGTTGATAAAAATGCCAGTGAAAGGAAGCGTCAAACCCTAATACTAATATAATCCGGGCGTCTCTTCGTCTAGGCCGCTGAAAAGCTGTTTGACCAGTTAAAGTAGAGGATATCATTATCGCTGGCAACCGGCAGAAACGCACGTGTAGGGTTTGGTGACTGTCGACATAATTCAGTTTACAAGTGAGCATACGATCATTGGCAGTTCTTCTCGCACATTTCGGTGCAGAAATCTCGAATTCTCTCTCATAGAGGCAAACAGAGAGACATTCTGAGGAAATTAGCAAGGTTTACATTATTCAGTATTTCTGGGATGCCTTCTGGTCTCCCGTTGCAACGCTTAAGGGTGCCTGAAGTTAACCCTTTCTGTTTTACATTTTAAACTGATTGAGTAGTTTTCCTCGGGAGGCTTAGGGCTGTATAGAAAGCTGTTGATCTGACTGTAATATTCTATGTAACTATACACATGCGGGTATTAGAATGTGAGGTCTTTTTACCACCAACATTAATCGACAACCCTTATTATAAATCAGAGCAATTATATTTCAGTAGTTAGATGGAAGTAGCAGTTTCCACTGGAGTTACGATGTACCGACCTGACTCGATATCTGAAATTTGAGTTGCCGGGATCCAGTTTCATACAGTCGCTGGTCATCTACCATGTGCTTGTATAGCATTCCCAGACGCTTAAAAGATGCTGAGGGGCATCTTACCTGTAAATTATTTTAAAAACGGAATGCAAAGTGCTAGAAACATTTCTGTCGGTTATATTTTGCAAACAAATATCTGAAATGTATCGATGTGACATGGCAATTTGTCGGTTAATTGTACAAACCTTTCTATACGCTGGTCTAATTTTGCAGAAGCGACTACGGTATACAACGTACCTCTGTTGGTATTTTGCAAATAAATATCTGAAATGTGTCGATGTGACATGGCAATTTGTCGGTTAATTGTACAAACCTTTCTATACGCTGGTCTAATTTTGCAGAAGCAAGTACGGTATACAACGTACCTCTGTTGGTAAATCACTTGCCGCAGAATTGGATTGCATGAAACAGAAAACATTTCTAAACGACCAAAAGTTTGTTTCCTCTAAGATACAAAACACTCCAAATCATTCTAGTGTGAAGACTAAATGATCCTGTCTTATTTAAAACAAGGTGACGTTAAATCTCATTATAAAGATCTTCAATTATCTGACGATTTCTTTCAACTATACAAGCTTTAATAGACCCGAAGTCAGTTACTCTGCTACCTGACCTGCTTATGTGACATTATTCAGACACATTTTGCATGTAAAAGCTGTCATAGAACGAAGTTTCACTGAAACATCAAATCATCATTCTGATGAAACACAGATTTACTGAGTTTAACTTAAATACTATACGGAATGAGGCATACCATGTTACATTCCAAACGACAATGCCTTTCTAATTATATTGTTATATCTACAAAACATAATAGCAGACATATTCCTTGACGGAAGTTTCGGTGTCTTTATCTGTCATACCCCAAATACATCATTTAAGGTCCCAATGTGTGCCCGATGAGAAAAATATACATGAATAATATTAGAAATACCGGTGATGTTAAACATGTACCTTATGTTAAATACATAAAGCCGTTAAGCTGACCGATGAGGAATCAAGTAACCATTTTCGTTTTAATTTAACCATTTTCTCGAAACTCAACTTTTCTTGTATGTTTAAGGAACGAAAACTAGTGACGATAGAATCTCTTTAGGACAACCTGCTACAGGTCGTCAACCACAGATTCACTGGACCATAGCTGAGGAAACCTGTATTTATTTTCTGATATACTAACTTTTGCTTATTTTTTTATTTATTTATTTATTTATTTATTTATTTATTTATTTATTTATTTATTTATTTATTTGTTTGTTTGTAATTTATTTATTTATTTATTCATTCATTCATTCATTCATTCATTCATTTATTTATTTATTTACTTATTTATCGATTTTAATTATGCTAATCCTAAGATCAAACTCGGTATTTTCCTTTCAATATAGATGAGCCATCAAGATTTATATTTTTAATTGAGTTTGACCCAAATACAGGAAGCTAATACGAGTCACACATATAAATTACCGCCACAACTGCACACCTGATTGCCCAGTCTGTCTTGGCAAGATATGGCGCAATAAGGGTCCGTTCCTGTGCGGACATGCGGGATATTACTAATGTTTTGCAAGTAAAGAATACTAATTACAGGCAGATAGATATAATGGATTCTTATATATGGCTTGCGAAGATGTTAGATGGATACCAGTTTGGCATTTGTGAACTTAAATTTCTCAAAAAAACGTTAATTTTGTGAGAAATGAGGATACATGTATGGCCCTATCTCTGATAGTGATTTGACCAGCACGGCCTGCCTTATCATCACACGTAAAACCCGTGTTTTGTGGCGGAAAATTGATATCCATGCGACTTATTAATACTTATTGATAGTTTTAGTAATGACCGCTTGTGGGCGCCCATTTTCGGTTTCAACCAACTGGTTTAAAGTCACACACTTTAAAGCTAAAAATAATATACCGACACTTTTCATATGGCACCCTTTGTGGAGTGACCAATCTCACTGAAGTGTAGTGTCTGAATTTCATATCAAGTTATACCTGAAATTCGTCTTTGAAATATTATCCAATGTATATGTAGGGTTGAATGCGTGTTGAACAAATTCTTGGGCACAATCTCATGATGATTGGTTGAATTAGTGTCTCTGGGCGCTGGCGATGTATGTACCTCATAAGTACCACAATCATGGGATAATTTCATGTTGATTCGTTGAATTAGTGTCTTCGTACCCTGGCGATGTATGTACCTCATAAGTACCACAATCATGGAATAACTTCATGATGATTGGTTGAATTAGTGTCTTCGTACCCTGGCGATGTATGTACCTCATAAGTACCACAATCATGGGATAACTTCATGATGATTGGTTGAATTAGTGTCTTCGTACCCTGGCGATGTATGTACCTCGTAAGTACCAAAACCATCAGCACATGTCCTTCAAGACGAATTCGGCTTGCCTATTTGCTTAGCCAGAAAGAAAATATACCCGGCCGTACCTAGTTTTTCACAGAAAATTTGATGAATAAAATGTAAATCGACAATGTCAGCTGAATATTCACTTGTGCGAGATCGGTATCAAAGATTCTCCGTTACGTAGCTGTGGTCAAAGATCGGAAGATGTTTGGCACTACCATTTTTGCATGCCGTAATTACATATATTATGAAAATGCTTAACATTTCTCCAATTATTAAAATTGGTCCTTTTACTTTGTAAACATTACTCTATGACTCACATGACTGTTATGGTTCAGAAAATGAAGCTATATTTTTATCGATTCAAAATTACATTCACAGCACCAGCAGATTTGATGGCAATGCCATTACATAATTTCGATTTCAATAGCTATCGTTGGACTCTCTAGGATTGTCTTGTAATCCATGGTACCAGTCCTCTCTAGGATTGTCTTGTGACGTTTTTGTCCTGTGTTACTTGTATTTCCGACAAAAGGGATTTGTATAGGGCTTCTCCTGCTTCACAAATGCTGAATAAGATATGTTTAAAACAAAGCAATAATATGCATTTGAACGCTCAAGAGATTTTTCTCTGCAATAAGTACTGTGTTAGTGTAGAGGTGCCTGGCTGTATGCTATGTTCCTTCAGTGCTTTTAAACACATGCACCTTCATTATCATCATCATCATCATCATCATCATCATCATCATCATCATCATCATCATCATCATCATCATCATCACAACTATTATCATCATCATCTTCATTTTCTACAGTGCATTACCAAAGTGAAAGTATATATCGTTGCAGTTCAATAGATGAGTTACCGGTAAATCCAAGTTGGCTTTTAATTTTTGTATGAATATATAATTCAGTACTAGCTAATTCGATCATTTATAGCCCGCTGCATTCAAAGAACAGACACAAAAGGGAGAAATTTATCATCTTGTACCAGTTCTTGCTGGGTTCTTTCACAGGTTGAAAGATCGTGCAATTGGTGCGCAAAACTCGTGCAGATGCGGTCCTTCTCTGTCCTAATTCAACTCGACCATGATTCACTTTCATAATGTCACTGTGTGCAATAAAAGTTTATTTCTGCGAAATAGTCATTGATTACAGAGGTCCTCCTGTTGGATCGCTCGTGAACGGGTGAGAATGAAGTCCATATGTGTCCCGGTAAGGTGATTGATGGGGCTTTTCCCGATGTCTCTATCGACTGTTAGTGTAATGCGTTGATGGACACAGACCAAATGAATTGCACTTGAGGTGACTTCTGAACTGATTGGGTGTCGATGAGCTTTTCACTGGACGTAACAGCCCTGGCGGCCAGTAATCTGCAGTAATTTGTGATGTCAACTCATGACCATAGCTGGTTCATCGCCTGTTTGACCACAAACCAGGCACTAGTGTTCGTCCATGGAAGCATATATGAAACCCATAGGCAGCCGCCTTACCAATTTGCATACTGAAAAAAAAAAGTATTTGCGATTGCTTGTTCTGTGACACGCATAAGTTGAATGAAGCCATAACGGACAGAATAACGTGACATAGCCGTCGTTCTTTAAGCCAGTCAACATACGCATGTTTTCGGAAGATGACCGAAAATATCAGCATCCCAAATATACATCGCGGCATGATTAAACCATCTGTTATCTTTACTGGGACGCATTTTACCAATCATAGACGTCTATATATCATATCAGGTTCCACGCTGACGCAAAGTAAAGAAAAAATAATTGTTTCTGGAATTGGAATTGGAAAAAAATTTCCAAAACGTATCCCACGTTTCTATCCCATTCTGTAAGAGGACTTCATGACGGTACGTTCTGAGGTGTCATGTGGTATTCATAACAGAGAAAGTTTGCATTGGCCTTTTTCTCCAATATTTTGGCCTTTGTTTAAGAAATAACGTATGCTCCGTGCCAACCGCGACTTAAGTTTAACTGCTTCCGTCGAACGTCTCTGAATTATCATCACGATGCTAGATTCATATCCTTTATAAAGACTTCCCTTTCGTAGTAGTATTATTCCCTTCTGTCGGGCAATGATGTAACACCTCTGAATCGCCCTAAATATTTAGCCCCAAATTCCACAGGATATTAAAAAATTGTAGCCCTACATTCCACAGGGTGTTAAACAATGATGGCTGCACAGGTAAGCGATTAACTCCAAAAACGGCATAAAACTGCGACGGTATGAATCGGGTGGTTTGGGGGCACAGGCATAGGGTAGCAAAAGTCTGGATGGACAGTGTTGACAAAAATGATTACCTAACCGCCGCTGAGTCGATCAAGCAAGCACATAGATCTGAAAGACCAGAGCTTGCTTGTTGTGGCGTGATATATTGACATAAGGGAGTACGATTGTCCTTACTCTTATTACACACTTCAAATATCCGGTCAATTTTGTACATGACATTAAATTCCTTGCATGTGTGTGTTAGTGATGTTTTAGGGGGAAAAAAAGCCTTAGTATATCACTAATAAACAAAGAAGCGCTTCTTATCTTAATAAATCACCACTCTATTTTCTTCAATTATTCAGAAATGCCATGATCAATAATGTTTTGAGGTGGTTTAGTCTTCGTGCGGTTTTTCTTTTTCGTCTTTTGTAGCTCGGCTTTCATGTAGAGGTCCAGCGTAACGAAGGGAGATGTAACTACTAATCTCTTAACAACTGTCTTGAACATGATTCCTCCTTTTTGTTGACGAAAAAATCACCATGATATAGAACGAGAAAAAGTGTTGGCCGGAAAATTCTTTTTGGTCTTGTCCTTGATTAAGATACGTCCATCATATGACCAGGCATCAGTGATTTCGCTGTTCCCTTCCAGTTGTCTTAACTGGTAACATGGTCACAATGGCATAACCATTGGTAGCTTGTACGGGTTAGATAGCCAGATTTAAAATAAAAAGTCAAATACCAGAAAAATTGTTCCAGTAATGATACCTGGAGCTTTCATGAATAATCTGTGATGGTTGAAATACTACATATCTTCATAGTTCCTTTCACAAATTGTTGAGATTCAGGAGAGCTCTTGTCACCTGAAACTTAGACTGGCGGCGCCATCTAGCTTCCAGATATAGACATTTCTCAGGTCCCTGAGATTAAGTTTCTGGGAGTGTGGATGGAAAATGGCACCTTAACTGGAAATCCCATATTACATATATCTTAGGTAAAATTGGAAAGGATGTTGGTCTTCCCAAGAAAGTACGACCTAGTGTTGGAAAACATATGCTTGTAAGTTTTGTTTTGTTTTTTGCTGAGTGTACCCAGATCATACTTATTGCAATATAACTCGGGCGAGTAATCATTAAAGTGGCCTTGATTGCTTGGTACAATTACAAAAGAAAATACTTCATTTCTGTACTGGTCAGTTGTCCATTGCCTTTAAAAGAATTGTGCAATATCCATTCTTGACTGGCCTTATGTCCCTCTGAGCGGGGCTCTTGGCTTCCAAGCAGTAGCACTTGGCTTTCTCCAACCATTTTTGTGTTTCATGACTGTAAATGCGGTGCACAGCCCTCAAATATGAACTTAATTGAGCCAGGTTTTGTTTTTTACAAATAAAACATACACGTTTATACTGATAATGCATTTTGAATTCTTTGGCAAAGTTTGATACCAACAATTTGTCTACTTATAAATTTTGCACAGAGTATGAAAGGGGTTTTCAGACAGGAGCGTCATAGAAGCGTCAAAGGGCACGAGAGGGCGTCACAAGGACATCAGAGAGGCGCCAGTGGGAGTGTCTCAAGCACTCCCACTGGCAGATGGCATCATAAAGGTATCTGAAGGGCATCACAAGGGGGCCACAAACGGGTCCCAATGGCTCTCAGAGATGGGCCATAGGCTGTCACACAAGCAACAGAAGGCATCAGAAGGGTCACAAAGGCATCCTAGGGCATTCCGTTTACCTGTTTAATTTACCTGTTACGCATAAACAAAGTGAGGGGAGAATCCATGTCTAACGTGTTAGCATAGTCTGATCTCAGTGCTTTTCTCGCATAGGGATTGCCATTCACAGTCACTTGTAAATGGAATACCAACGATGGAAATAACATTGGTCGCAATAATTAACCCAATAGCTAATGCCTTTATCCGTCGAACATTTACACATCCAAACAGATGCAAATTTCATGTCTATAAGTGGAAAAGACAACATCAAAGTGGAGGCCAGATTTTCTCAGCCACTGCCTACAACGGCAGACCTGCTGATCTATGTCATTTTCCCTGAAAGCATTGAGGTGGATAACACTCGCTACTTATACCTGCAATGAATAATCACCAACTAAGTTTAACATTGCTGAAAAAACACCTGACAAGACGCTATTTTCGTGGTGTTTACTCTTCCGACATAGGAACCTCATATATTCCAACAATCAACCTCAGGTCGTTATTGACGGATTTTACATTTTGAAAAGTGTAACTGTTGTATTTACCATCACATAAATCATATCTTAGCCACATTTTGGGCTGAGCCAACAACTTTCTTTACCGCACTTAGGGTGCAATGTACTCAAAGCGGGCCGAGAAAAGCTGTTGACACGGACTAGTATATTCTATGTAACTACAGGCATGCTGGTACTTGTATGAAAGGTCCTTTCACTAGGAACATGAACCTGGCACTCTTGTTATAATTCAGTGCAGTTCGCTTTGAGGAGTGTGACTACAGTCGCAATAGGCACTTAAAGAGTTAATCCTATCACAACCATGTTAGAAACACGGGTAAGAGCACAAGGTGGTCAGGATATGAATTTATTGCTTTTTTTTCATGTGTAAATAAACATTTGATGCTTATGTTCGGTTTTTGACAACCCGCATGACAAACCGGAAGAAAAGGAAATCATCATAACAGATTTCGATATGTGTCGGAACTGTATGTGTCCATATGATCCTCAGTGGTCCCTGCTCTGTCCTATAAAGGAAGACGGAAACAGCGCGCTCTAATATACCGGATTAGCCAATAGAAGCACAGTAAACATAGTCTTTTCATTGGTCAGTTTACACACAAGATAACAAAGTATCCGTCATGCCTGGGGTGGACACACAAAAGCCAGACAAAAGCCTGTTTGAAGGAAGAGCCGTTGAGTGTCGCACCAGGTGATTAAATCTTCATCCGTCACTTTCTTTTTTAGATTTCAAACTCAAGCTCTATATAAAGAAACCTTTCATTTATATGCCAGCATGTCCGCACGCAAATCAATGTCATGTTTTGCTCCATGTCAGCAACCTTCTTCCTCGTGCTCCTGGCAACATTCGACCAAAGGGACAGCTCTTGACTTAATCTACAACAACTAAGTGAAGTGGTTAGACCCGTGTAAACATGTTTTTTCTGGTTAGTCAAACCATGATCACAGAAGGCCTTTATTATTCCGGGTTCCTGGTTCGTGTTGGTTGCAATCCCTGGCTGTCTCTGACTCCAGGAAGCTATTAGGTCAAAGAAAGCACATAGACCTCATTGGGTGTTTGGGTTGTATTATTGGTTATATTAGTTTTCTTTCCGCTTAACATTTTCCCTGCCAATTCCGACAAAAGTCAATTCATATTCTTTGTCAACTGAACTTATAGTCAAATACCAGCAGGCACGCAGGTGCAGATATAGAGGTCAAAGGTCAACAACCTTTCCCCTTGGCGCGCTACGAGTGCAATGCAGCCAAATCTCAGAGAAAAGTTGCTGACGTAATCAAAATGTGCCAGTGAGAGAATGACCAGAAATGCGCCTCCGTCATTCTTATCCATTGTATCTAACCACTGCAGTCACTGTTAACTGTCCTTGGTTGCTTTCTTGATATGAACTCGAGAATGACAAGCCCTCTCCCCCCATGACAAAGGTATATTAACAAAGATTTGAGTCAACCCTTTCACATGCTTTGGTATGCCTATCATCGCGCCACTCATCAACGAGTGCTAACGCTGATTTGTAGTATCAATAACACAAAGCATCTTTCAGGAAGCCTATCTCGTTGACAAAAAAAAACCAGATTCCCAGAGAAGGATTATATATTTCTCCTTTGGAAAATTTTATTCCTTCTTGTTTGGTAAGGTAATGACATGAATTTTCAAGTGACAGCCCACGGCACTTACAAATAAGCCTTACAATTAGCCCTATCCCTAATTCCGATAAATCTGTCTATTCCTAATGTATACGTTTTGCGTGGCGACAAAACAAATATTGGAGATGGGAATTGTCAGGGTATGTGAGGATCGTAGTACGTTTGCCGCACGCCTTGCATAATGGAACGTATCAGAGTGCAGATCCAATATTTGTCTAGACTGTACCAGATTACTGAAAACTGACATTGGACAGGAGCTGGCTTGTCAAGTGTACTTGGCAAAACTTCGTATCTTTTGAGCTGATTTCGTCAGCGTTTAAAACGAAGAATGTGGAAAGTATAAGTCCTTCCTTACCCATCTCAGATATCCCCCCCCAACCATGATTGACAATCTATTAAAGTTACAGTAAATCAGCGTTATATAGGTAGAGTTGATATTTGTTATTAAAATCTATTTAGAAAATAATAATAATAATAATAATAATAATAATAATAATAACAATAATAGTAATAATAATAATTATTATTATTATTATTATTATTATTATTATTATTATTATTATTATTATTATTATTATTATTATTATATTATTAATATTATTATTATTATCATTATTATTATTATTATAAACATAATAATAATATTATTATCATCATCATTATTATTTTTTATTATTCTTATTATTATCGAAAATAATAATAATAATTATTATTATTGTCTTTATTATTATTATTATTATTATTATTATTATTATTATTATTATTATTATTATTATTATTATTATTATTATCATTATTATTATTATTATTATCATTATTATTATATTCACGACCTTACCTGTCTAGAAAATCAAAAATAGACCCAATGGTGGACATAGGAGGCTACTTTTTAATTAAAATGTTTCATTCTTTTTCACATAGGAGGTACATGATTCAGTTATCAGTGGAGGCACTGTGATACTATAGCTGTGGATATGACTGGATCCTTTGAATGTCGTGTGAGGTCCACATTTTGCTAAACGTTAGCATTACTTATTGAAGCTGTAGTTAAAATATGGGCATAAAATGCAATTCTGTCTTGCACCATTGGTGCCCTGCTTAGTCGCCTGAGACTGTAAAAGAAATAAATTTGATCAGTGAGGCATGTTTCATTCTCCATTAGTCGCTTTTAATTTCTTTGAGCGCCTATGCTTTTAAGTTTGCTTCATTCCTTGCTGGCCTCTCTTATTTTAGTTGCCCATATTTTTGTCTTGTGTAAATATTCTTTTGCTCGATATTAATCGTCAACATAATGTGACAAGAGACCATCTGTCAAAATTGAAAATAAACATGGTTCAGTAGTTGCCTTACCTAAACTGTTGAGTATGTGCTATAAAAAATGAAATGCAATAATTCCACAAGTCCACAGGAGCAATGCCCGAGAAGCCATGCAGTGATTATATCACGATCCTAGTACATTTAAAAATACCCCAGGGCCAAAAACTAACAGATTGTGTAAACCACACTTAATGAGCACTTTGTTCAGATAAGAATGAAATCACAATGACTGTAATGATCCAATATTTAGTGATGTTAAAAACATGACACGATTTAAATATAAACATCAGAATAATTCTGAAGACGACAAGAATCGCCCGGAGTTATAGATTTTTACAGGCTGTCGTTATGGCACATCTGTGCCCAAAGTGCACCACGGGAAACTTTTGGCTCAGTCTCTAAATTGGCACTGAGATGGTAGAAAAATAGGTGTAAACATAACCTACAGTGCCGGCGGAGAGTCTTGCTCCAAAACTCTAGGGGGTCACCAGTGGAACCACGTGCAGGTACCTCCTTTCAAAGTGTAATAAACATTATAATTCTGACACCATAATCAGTTTAGGGCCAATGGGGGCCACAGGTAGGTACAAAAAGCACACTGAGTAACTAACATCAAACTTCCTATCAGTGTTCTCTGCAGGAGTCCCTTGTACAAGTTGTACCTGAGGAGGACCACGCGGAGGGGCCACCAGAGCAAACGGTGCAAAACCTTCTGGCGGTACTGTAGGCGATGTCTTATTCAGTACAGAAAAACTGGCAGAGATATACATTTGCAAAACTTCTCATGGCAAATATGCTCTTCAGCTTGCCTGCATGGTTCAGGAAATATCATGTTAGCGGCATATCATACCTTAATGACAGCCTCGAGAACAGAATTATCATGTCTTCTGTTTTGCGCACATGTATACTTTGGTCGAATAAAGGTTGCTTTCATATTTATCTTGCTAAATTAAGCCTGCACACAAAGCGAATGTTTTAATATGTGTTGCTCACATCTAACTTGCTATGCCACGTTTTAACTGTACACCAAGGCAGACGATGATTTTTTGCATTTTTGCAATGATAATTTTGAAATTATTACCACTTTTTCTGTGCATATATTACAAAATTTTCTGTTTCAGACATTGTTAGGGGGTTTTTTTTGTTTGTTTTTTTTTTTCTTGTTTTTTTTTTTTTTTTTTTTTTTTTTTTTTTGTTCTATTTAAAATACATCTTTCGCCGAAATATCCTTACGTACATGTGATTCGCTCAATGCCCAGATTACAGTCAAGGTCCCACATCTTGCTTGTTTTTCTATATAATGATATAATACATACCTTATTAAAATTTACTGGATAATGTACATTATAAAATTAGCCCCCTTACAGAGCGGTACTTACTGTTGTTATAAATAATATTGTTTTGGTATAATTTCTTTTTTTAACCAATAATGACGCTAAAAGTTGAAATGTGTAAAAACTCAAGTTTGACAACCTGAACGCTTTCAATGCCGACTGTGACTAACATCGAACTGAGACGAACTGCTGTCAATTATAATAAGGATGTAGATTCATATTCCTTGTGAAAAACTTGTTCATTCAAGTACCTGCATACCTGTAGCTCCGGAGAATACAGTGGTCGAGGTCAAATAGCTTTTCCCGGGTGCCGCACCCCGCCGAGGAAAACTGTTGAGTCAGTCAAAATCTTGGTACTGAAAGAGACAAAGAAGACTTTGCTCTTTTACAGGGTAATGTTTATTCATTATAAGTGCAAGGTTAAACCTGGCTAATGTACCACGGTGGTTTTCTTATATATCTTCCCTATGTAGAGCTATGAATATTGCTGTAATTCTATTTACTATGTAAAATTACATTTTACCTTTTAATTGATGCGTCAATAATACTAAACGTTTTGTATTTTATTACATGTAGACGAAGGAATATGGGCATGAAAAGGGTTGGTTACCTTCAGCTCCACCAAAACCAAAACCATGCTAATCTCTCGGAAACTTTCTGGCACAAACCACCCAAATCCAAAATACAGTTATTTTGCCATAGACTCTGTTCAGGAGCACAATCATTTAGAACTCATTATTTGAGATGATTCGACATGGTACAGCTCCATAAGACTCAAAAACGCAAAACTAAGTTACTATTATGAGGAGTATAGAACATCGTTTGCCACGATCTACACTTAACACAATTTATACAATTTTTATAAAACCTATCCTGGAATATGGAGATATTGTATGGTCAAATCACACTAGGACTGAGGAACAGCTTTTAGAATGTGTTCAGCTGAGTGCTGCCCGTGTTATGACAGGAACTACGTTCAGCTGAGTGCTGCCCGTGTTGTGACAGGAACTATGTTCAGCTGAGTGCTGCCCGTGTTGTGACAGGAACTATGTTCAGCTGAGTGCTGCCCGTGTTGTCACAGGAACTATGCAGGGAACATCGTGTACACAAATGTGTATAAAAACTAGCTGGGAAAACTTGCATCATTATTGTTCAGGCCCCTCAATATCTAACGGAAGCTCTACCACAAGTAGTCCGAACGCGAACCGCTTACAATTTTCGCAACCAGCATATCTTGACACCATTTCGGACCAGAACATTCAGCAATAACAGCTCTTTCTTTCCAGATACAACACTTTTGTGGAACCATTGAAGATTAGGAAAGCAGAAAATGTTACAGATTTTAAATTCTTGTTTGATAAGCATAATACAGTATTACCCTAAAACAAACCTTTTTTAACTGGCAACCTAAGAATAGCATCAATCCATGCAAGATTTCGCATGGGCAGCACCAGCTGAATTAGTATTTTGAATCGAATCGGTGTCCTTCAAATAAGTGCATGTAGCTGTGGTGAGCCCAATAAAGATACATTTCACTATGTTTTGTATGTCCACACTGCAACAATATTCGTATTAACTCACATGAAATGTTCATACGACTCGAATCTTTTACTCTAAAACAGTATCATTTGGGTCAGATGATTGTACCTTTAGAACAAATGTCAAAATTCATGAAGCTGTCCACGCCCAGATAGAGTAATCTCGACGATTCAAACCTCCTTGACTTACAAACACGTCACACAGATTTTGAAGTACTCATCAACTTCTCTTTAACATATTATTGTGACCAAGCACCACTATGTGTCTCGACTCGTGAATGCAATACCTTAACTTTTTTCTGTACACTTTGTCATCACATCATGTCTTTTGTAAATATTTACTATCCCGCTAATATCGCGTTGTACAAGAGGAATTAACATATGGGGAAGCCCTGTTTTCCGATTGTTCAATAAAATATGTTTATAGCAACAGATATCGCATTAAAATAATTCTTACGTGCAGAGGTATTAATTTTCTGGATGCAAAGGCTACACTAATACTTTGAAAATTAAAGGTTTAAGGCACAATAGAACAACAATCATCGAGAAGGAATGAACTTGTCTTCTAATGAATCAAGAAATAATACTTAATAGAAGATGTGATGAAAAGCCAGTGGGGTATTCAAATAACTTATACCTACGCATCCAAAGCAAAATACCACAATATAGACCTAACCTACCGTGGGACGTTTGTTTGTTAAGATAAAGGAAGGGTTTGTGTACCACAACTGATCAAGAAACGACATTATTAGTGTCTTGTGTATGACAAATATAACGTTCAATACTATCAACAGTATTATCATCTTCAGGAGCAAAATGCTTCGTGTTTTGAACACTATGCCCACGCGGAATGCTGAACGGGCACTCAGACACTTTGATCCTCAAATGCACTACGACAAAATGTATGTGCATGAAGTTCGGCACGGAGATAGGATTATTCACAACACTATTACAACACCATAATATGGCGATGTAATACGGTTGGATTAGTGTTATGACGCCTGTTCCAGCTTCTATCAGTTTTGCAACCCTCGATGTGTGTGTCTTATGGCGAAAAATACAGCGTCGTCTCTGTTATAAAAAGGGCTAAAATTACGGTTTGAGCTTTCGCTGCAATGACCGTCAATAGAGAGTAAATTTGGTGTAAAGACTGTTCGTCTGCTGTTGATGCTTCTATAAACACGCCAAATGTCCTCACGGACAAAATTTCAGGGAAAAAATTACAGATTCTGACACACGGCTGATACTTATGAAGCAACAGTACCGAGCGCCTTGTTAAAGCACGGTACGTTTATTCGAAAGGACATATGGTTATGTTTCATTATATTCACACCATCATGTTCTTGATTGTGAGAGCTTTGAATGTTGTTTTTAGTGAATTGGCAACATAAAACTCTCGCCAAATTTTGACGAAAATGCACTTGTTTGTGTGTTTTAATGAATCGTGTGTCAATTGTTTATAAAAAAGTAGATTTGAATTTAAGGGTTTTTGTGGGAAACAACATAACAGAATATACAAGTACAGATCCAGGTCTGTGGTCTGTGTGTCAACGCCTTTTTTCCACAACCATGTATTTCACTACAGATATAGCTGAAACTTTTTGATTAAACTAACTCACAGCTGTAACCTCAGTTAATTTTTCCTTAAATAAAGACTTGGTTGATTTGAACCTTTGCAGATTTTGATGCATTGCTCTTTAAAATGGAGCATTCGCATCCTAAACGCAATTGCTGACCAGACCGCTGTGAACCTTTCTCGACATTTTCGAACTATTTCGCAGTCATAGGCGCAAAGCAGGAGATTGATTGGCGATAGATCCACAGTGAGTCTTCACATGTACTAGTGTAGTCATGTATGGACTCACACTACCCATTTTTGAAAACATGCTACCAGTATATATATATATAAATATATATATATATATATATATATATATATATATATATATATATATATATATATATACATACATATATATATATATATATATATATATATATATATATATATATATATACATATATATACATATATATATATACATATATATATATATATATATATATATATATATATATATATATATATATATATATATATATATATATATATATATATATATATATATATTACCTCGCAGCGTTTTAATTCGGATTTATAAACCTTACATTGAGCCGAACTTGGATTATGCTGATACCGTCAGGGCTTCTTGTAGTACTAGAGGCGCCAAATCATTACAACGACTTCAAAATTAAGCCGCCCGCATTATTTTCTCGTAACTTTAACTTTATAAATACCACAGGCGTTGACCTGGTCAGACAACTCAACTGGCAAGTTTAAGAAGACCGACGTAAATTTCACACAGCTTGCCCTATGTTCAAATGTGTCAATGGTCTTTCACCTCATTATTTCTCTGACCAGGTGACGCTTGTATCTGATGTTGCCTTATCCAATACTATACGTTACTGTTCATTAGATGTTGTTGTTCCTGCAGTGAACAAGGCAATTTTTAAACGTTCTTTTTCTTATTATGGTGCGACTGTGTGGAACAGCTTACCTGACGCTATCAGACGTGTAGACGACATATTGTCTTTTAAGCTCAGATACAAACAGTTTTATTTCACAAGGACCAGAGAACAATCTTGGCGTTTGGACCATGTATAGTATTACCTTTTAATGGGCTTTCGTAGTTAAACATTCAGTTTTCACATTACAGGTTATGGTTTTATGTGTCTTAATTTTATGAATGTCAGAGATCTGATCATGTTTCTTTTATGTACCACTTTCATACTATGTATATGTATATGATTTTTACTGGGCCCAATTGAAAAACAGCATTTCTGCTGAATCGGATTCCCAGAACAAATATATTCAATTATTATTATAATTATTATTATTATTATTATTATTATTATTATTATTATTATTATTATTATTATTATTATTATTATTATTATTATTATTATTATTATTATTATTGTTGTTGTTGTTGTTGTTGTTGTTCTTATTATTATTATTATTATTATATGCTGTAGTTGTAGAAATTTTTATTATTATTATTATTATTATTGTTGTTGTTGTTGTTGTTGTTATTATTATTATTATTATATGCTGTAGTTGTTGAAATTTTTATTATCATTATTATTATTATTTTTATTATTATTATTATTATTATTATTATTATTATTATTATTAATATTATTATTATTATTATATGCTGTAGTTGTAGAAATTTTTGGCGCTCGACTTAATTTGCGCTATTCGCGCAAGTATTTGATGCGCGTAAACAGATGCGCCAATATTAATTGACATAATGAAAAGTTATATGTAGACACCCCTTGATGCGCCAAATTAAAATACGCAAATATTTTTTAATGTACGGAAAAACAAGTTTGCGCGAAATTAACCACACGCAAAAATTTCTAGAATTAGAGTAAACGCACTATATGCACCCCAATCATGTCAAGCGTTAACGCTGTATGCTGCTCAAGAGAAGAGGAAAAAGACAATTTGATACGGGTAAAAAGCTGGGAGGTTTACTGTTTACCCTTGCAGAGTGGAAAAAGAAACGGATGGTGGGGCAATCCTGCACAACACCGTCCGAGGGTAGCCGCTTCTATCCAGAAAGTAGTGTCCAGAAAAGAATATTGATACACTTTCCATGTGAATATTCAAAGAAGATCATCTTAAGTTATTCGACTTCAGTCGCAATTGGCAATAAATGATTTAAAATTGCAGTTTCTCAGCGATTGAAATATCAGCTACAGGTACAAATCCATAAGAACATCAGTTCTTGGCACATCCAGGTAAAAAAAAATGTTGAGATGGTGCATGCCATTCTGGTATCGTTCTTTGACATTTATTGAAATTGTTTGCCTTAACACAGAAATTAAGCAAAATATTGGAGCAGACGATATTCACATCCGGGCGGTTTAAGGCGTTTTCAGCACGCAAGTATTAACTTGTAATGCAGACATCATGTCCCGCCGTAATAATCACAGACCATCTTTGCCGCAGGAAGAAAATCTCTTCCCCGAACTAATGAAGTAAGACAGAGACACGAGTGTAGTTTCATTAAAGGCGACAATTGGGTATGTGAAAGAAGTTTCTTCCGGCAAAATGTCAACGCTGTCACTTTCAACTTGTTAGCGAGGTCAGCCCAAGGTAGCGCATTCGTCTCAATTTCTGTCCATTGCAAGTATTAACACTACTACTAATTTATATCATGTGGTCAAAACTGGACGTTTATTGGTTTTGTTTTGACTCATTTGTGGCCATTGGTGGATATTTTCAAAAATTAAACTTGTTGCCTTATGTGAGGGTTACTTATTCAAATAGCCATGAAAGCATAGAAACCATTAATGACATATCTAAAGCCTGGTACGGAAAAAGTTGAACGGAAATACAGACTAGGTAAGTAGGTGTCTCATAGTGGGATGCCACCTACCGGCTTTCATATGCGTGAGTTTGTCCGTATAAATCCACACTTCTTCACATGGTCGTCTCCGTCAAATCAAAGAGAGACACAGATCGAGAAGCTGACAATTTCTACCATTGTTCACCTGTTAGGTAGTCTCCACGGAGTTTAAACAATGCTTTGGCCAGGGATTTAACTCCCATATGTATGTATTACTAAGAACACACCTGGTGTTTTAGGTGTTGTCTGGCTTTTATTTCTACTTAGTTCTTGCTTTTTGTCGTCAAGAATAATATGAAACTTTTAGACGTCTGTCCCCAACGCACTTTTCAGGACAATGAGCGCGCCAACCAAAGTTTTTGACCGACTTCCAGATTTGACAGAAGTAAGCCATAAATGTCTAGCCCCATGTTTATATTCACGAACAGTCTATGCCAGCGTGAGACGACAATGTGTGAATGTATATGATTGCCTGTGCGAAAAAAAAACAAACAAAACAAAAAAACTTCTTTTTGGCATGCAAGGTCTGCCTATTGCCGATAGGTCAATCGTCCTGTGCACCATTCGAGGGGTTTTATGCAGGATATAATGAGGCATATTAAGCTTAGAAGTAATAATTTTTTAAGGGCAAAAAAGTTAGAGTGCATATCGCAAAGGTTTAACGTATTTTAATTCTTTTTATTGATAGACGTCAATGTAAAAATTACCCACTAAAAATTCACGACAGAGATATACTTTTAGATTATCTCTTATTTCCAATATGCTAATAGCTCACATGTCAAAATTATTCATAAAGGTGAACCGAAAGTATAGGTCAATGAAAGTCCTGGATGCTAAAGAGCAACATGCACCAGAGGCCTTAATATAGGCTGGTGAGCTGGTCGGCTAATTGTATTTATAAATAATATGTGTTTAAACTTAAGAACAACACAAATAATTTGTTCTAAAGTGTTGACATTTACAAACTTCATCGCCAGTCTCCTAGAGCACTTTACACCTCTAAACTACAGGGCAGACAGTCCTGTCTTCAGGTGCCCGTAGATGCACAGAAGTAAGTGGCTCTGTTAGTGTGGAGGCATATGGAGTCCCGTGGGCTTTTGATGAACATTGTATAAAACCTACTCAGAAATGTTAAATACACCTGAAATAACAGAAAAAAGATGTTGGCACTTTGCCAACCTGTTAGATTCAAAATGGCCGCCATTTTTCAAAATGGCTGCCAAATTTCTAATTTCTGTCAAATTACAGGTCCCTTAAAGGTCCTTACAGTATAAAGCACCTGATTTGGGTATTTTTTTCCATAACTCCCGGCTATAAAGTTGGAGTTTTATCTTCAAATTGAATTTTAGTCAATTTAGGCTCATATTCGTCTTAAACGTATCAAACCATTGGATCAAAAGAAGTAAACCGAACCGCGATAAATGACTTTATTTTATAACAATATTATGACACCAGTATATTACTACAATAAAGGGCATCATCACCCCTTACCAGGTTCATACCTGTGTGACTGGGGGACCTATTTTAAATTATAATTATTCTCACCTTCATCATAGTCACTCTCATATTGTGAGTTTACGTTTGAACAGTATTATGAAACAAATGCATTGCTGCAATAAATGGCATCATCACCTCCATTATATAGTTCATATTTGTATGACTAGGATAATTATTCTAACTATCATCATACTCATCTTCATCATTGTCACTCTCATATTGTGAGTTAACATTGAAACAATATTATGTATGACACATTAAAGTGTATTGCTACAATAAATAACACCTCCATTAGCCAGTTCATATTTGTATGATTAGGATAACTATTATAAGTATCATCGTTTTCATCTTCATCATTGTTACACTCGTATTGTGAGTGAACATTGAAACATTATTATGACACATTAAAGTGTATTGCTTTAAATGGCATCGTCATCTGCATAACCAAGTTCATACTTGTGTGATTAAGATAGCCATTTTAACTATCATCGTTCTCATCTTCATCATTGTCATTCTCATATACTGAGGTGTGGTGTCCAGCTGGTGACTGTCCCACACAGTGGAAGCTGGTCGTATCTGGTGATTGCCATTTACAGTGGCATTCTGCCATAGCAGTTGACTTGTTCATTTGAACGATGAAGATGAAAGCAGTTCATCATAATTCCAGAGTTATCAATATGTTGGATCTACTTTTGGTAATTCATCCAAAATCTATCATTTATGCCAGTTGAGCCACGGGCAGGATGTTCACCAAGATCAAACTGTAGTACTCAAGTGATATGTGAACTGTTCTATATGTGCTGTGCATGGCAATGACCAGCTAGTAGGATAAGCTGAGATGCACCTTGCATTATTATTAGGTGGGATGAATGTACTGGGTTGAGGGTGGGGGGAAACCTTACGACCAAATTTAGAAAAATTTCATTTTCTAAACACATAAATTCTGACTACAAAAGTTTCCATTCTGTTAGATACTGCCCAGATTTAATATTTTTCTAGTGGTGACCTGGGTGTTTAACCCACTCTGGCTGAGAATAGGTTTATAGAGTTGGTATGTTTTTACATTCGGCACATATAGTGCTGGAGGGTATTGTCATCCCCTACATCGTCAGTCCATCGGTTCATCCGTCTTGTCAATGTTACATTGATATTTCAAAAAATATTCACCATGGTTGTACCAAATTTTTATCGGAGATGCAACTTGTAATGAACCAGTTTGCTATTGAAAACTAGCAGCCTCTTATTATTTTTAAACTTTAAATCAAAGTTTTTAAGAATTTATTTCAAGGCCGTCTATGTGGCGCACAACGGGACGACGTTACCATATTATCTTAAAAAATATTCACCATAGCTTTACTAAATATTTGTCACAGAACGGCCTTATGATGGACCAGGTTCCTATCGAAAACAGGCTTCCTCGGATTATTTCTTAACTTTTTATGAAACTTTTAAAGTATTTGTATGAAGGCCGTCTGAGTGGCGTCAACCCTGACGGTGCTACCGCGATATCTCAAACAATTTTGATCGCACCTTTACCAATTTTTTGTAAGAGATGCACCTTCTAATGGGCCAGGTTCCTAATAGAGATCTCGACAAGTCAGTCGATCGATCAATGTAGGTAGAACTTTTATGCAAATGAAGGGAGAATTCGTTAATTGTACTGTCAGTATATATGAACATGTGCCATGAAAATACATCGATATCAAATGTGTTAGATTATGGATGTATTTGCGTATAAATGGTATACAGGACACTATCTATTTGTTTCACATGAAGTGATAATTCGCGTACGATTTCATGAAAAGAAAACATGCCGTATGGCAAGTGATGCAGAACATGACGGGTCGCACAAGCGCAACGACGTCCTTGCATAGACGACTTTCAATCGGGTATGGGAGACAGAAGTTAAACTAGTCTGAATCCCGGACCTATGAAAATGAAATGTCCATGAAGATAATAAGGTTTTCCTAAAACATAACCACAGACACAGGCCGGCAATCTTGACAGATATTGAACAACTGACCACGTGCACCGTAGTCATGAAAGTCCTCATGGATCATGTGCAGTGTCAACAGCGTCGACTGCCAAGGTCCCGTAGCCTGATTGACTACAGGGAGATAATGACCAGCCATAGCCAGTTGACGATTGAAGTCAGTCAGGTTACCCGACCTCGAAAGTTGCTGCTGTACATGATCCGTGAAGTCTTTTATGGCAAAAGTGTACGTGGTCAGTTATTCAAAGCGGGGACTTACATATACTGTCAGAAAATAAAGAGTAAACAGGAATACCATGTTAAGCAAATGCCAGTGTTTACTTTTCATTTTCTGACCGTATACTATGTAAATCCCTGTCTAAAGGTAGATAACAGTAGAAAAAAGTCATATCAAATGTGTGGTCCGACATGATTAGATGTTCTATGAACATAAATCAACATAACTGCATGATTAGTATTTTTGTATTACCGGTGCAGGTATTCACTTCGTTTGTCACGAAAAAAAAATTGCAATGTATACATGTCAAAAAAAGGATACCATTTCCCTTTATTGTCTAATGAAATCAACGAACTTAAACACAAATATAACAAGGTATTCGACATGACACTTATACCGGCGGGATAAATCGGTAATGCGACAGGATGTTTTGAATAACTGACCACGTACACTGTTGCCATAAAAGACTTCACGGATCATGTACAGCGGCAACTTCCGAGGTCGGGTAACCTGACTGACTTCAGTCGTCAACTGGCTATGGCTGGTCCTTATCTCCCTGTAGTCAATCAGGCTACGGGACCTCGGTAGTCGACGCTGTTGACGCTGTACATGATCTATGAAGACTTCCATGACTACGGTGCACGTGATCAGTTGTTCAAAATCCGTCAAGATTGCCGGCCTGTGTCTGTGGTTATGTTTTAGGAAAACCTTATTATCTTCATGGACATTTCATTTTCATAGGTCCGGGATTCAGACTAGTTTAACTTCTGTCTCCCATACCCGATTGAAAGTCGTCTATGCAAGGACGTCGTTGCGCTTGTGCGACCCGCCATGTTCTGTATCACTTGCCATACGGCATGTTTTCTTGTCATGAAATCGTACGCGAATTATCACTTCATATGAAACAAATGGATTGTGTCCTATAGACCATTTATACGCAAATACATCCATAACCTAACACATTTGATATCGATGTATTTTCATGGCACATGTTCATATATACTGACAGTACAATTAACAAATTCTCCCTTCATTTGCATAAAAGTTCTCCCTATATTGATCGATCGACTGACTTGTCGAGATTTTGTAAGATCTCTATTAAAAACTAGCATCCTCTTGGTATTTATAAACTTTGTATGAAGCTTTAAAGTATTTATTTCAAGGCCGTCTGAGTGGCGCACAGGGAGACAGAATACCTCAACAAGGATCTATCGCAGCTTCATCAAATTTTCATCACAGATTGCTAAAAATAATGATAAATTGAATATTCACAGAAAAAATTGATGGTGATTGGTTTGGGGATAGAAGAAAATTAATTTATGTTTAGTTCTATGGTCGAATTTTTAATCATTGACCGAGAGCGTGAAATGAATGAATGCAGATTCAGATAATGTACAAAACCAAGGTATTTATGAACATTATAATTTTCTGTTGTCAATAAAAAATATAAAAAAAGCAAATTTCATTGAGATGCACATTATAAAGGATAAAAACCAGCTTCCTCTCATTATTTTGAAACTTGTTACAAAAATCTTTAGAAGTATTTATTTGACTCTCTGATCATGATTCAGATTCAGATTCAGATTCAGATTCTTTTATTCAACAATAAATTCAATACATTTCAATTGTTAGGTAATAATGACAGAAATATATAATAACAAATGCAAAACAAAAAAATAGGAGAAATAGTACATTATTACCACAGAGAACAGATAGTCAGGATGATCCAGCTAAGGATAAAAACATCCGCTCTCGCATGGGCCACATAAATAAATTTACTTGGTAAGTTAACACCTGGCTTCAGAACAAAGCACCACATGTGTGTTAGGACACTTGAACTGACTGAGACAAAGATAACATAATTACAAACAAATATACTTTATGAATCCTCATTACAAACAAAGCAATTTGGAATAGCACAGGTTTCAGAGAATTGGTCTATTTAGAGTTTTTTTAACATATTGAGAGAGAGAGAGAGAGAGAGAGAGAGAGAGAGAGAGAGAGAGAAGTGGACAATGTTACCATAATATCTCAAGAAGGATTCATCACAGCTTCATCAAATTTTGGTGCAGTTACACCGTATTATGACACCTGCAAAGTCTCAAAAAAAATTCAGAATTGGGGAAAAACGTTGTAGGCGCTAAGGGTAATCCTTATCTGAACGCTATATTCTTATTATGAGGTGGGCAAAAAACGTTGTGGGCGCCGAGGTTAATCCTTATCTGAACGCTATTTTCTTATCATGAGGTGGGCAGTAAACACCTATTCCATGCTTTGAAAAGCTGTAAATTCATGGGGCATGTTATCTCTGTTTAGTTCTCATCTATAATTGTTATTCAAAATGTTTTCTGTGGACAAAAGTTAATTGAAGACATGAAAGGAGATGACTTTCCATATAGTTGCCCACTTTTAGGGCAATTAGAGGACTAAACCCCAGAATTAATGGGGTTAATCAAGAACATCTAGAGGCATAATGATCAGATCACATGCTCGATGGTGCGAACATGGAGAAAAAAATACCAAATATTTCCTCTCTTTAGAAAAACGAAATTACAAAAGTAAATGTATTTCAAAATTAATTACTAAAGACAATAAAGAAATCAGTGCACTGGAAGATATTATTGAAGAAGAAAAGAAATTTTATGAAAAACTCTATTTCTCATATCAAGATGAGCAGATATCAGAAGACATTGAATTTAGTCCAATTTTTGATAACCCAAACATTCCTAACCTATCTGAGGATGACAAAGACAAGTGTGAAGGTATGATAACCAGACATGAATGTTTAAGTGCTTTGAAACAGTTCAAGAAAAACAAAAGCCCTGGAAGTGATGGTTTTTCGGCCGAATTCTATAAATTTTTTTGGATTGATATAAAACACCTAGTTTTAGATAGTTTCAATTACTCTTATCAACAAGGATTACTTTCCACTGACCAAAGAAGAGGTATCATTTCATTAATACCCCCCCAAAAAAATAAGAATCACTTACACTTGAAAAACTGGCGACCTTTGTCTCTACTGAATTTAGATTATAAATTAGTTGCAAAAGTTATGGCATTAAGATTACAAAATTTTTTGCCAAAATTAATTAACACAGACTAAACTGGCTATGTTAAAGGTAGATATATAGGGGAAAATATAAGACAAATATCAGATATCATAGAATTCACTAGCTTGCGCGATGCACCTGGTTTGATCTTGTTAATTGACTTTGAAAAGGCTTTTGATACTTTAGAATGGCATTTTCTGGACAAAGCTTTAGATGTATTCAATTTTGGTGATTCTTTTCGAAAGTGGGTTAAAATCATGTATACAGACATAAGTAGTTGTGTAATCAACAATGGATACACTTCATCTTTTTTTACTCTATACAGAGGGGTTCGTCAAGGTTGTCCGTTTTCCCCTTTTCTCTTTATTTTGGCTGTTGAGTTATTAGCCATTCATATTCGGTCTAATCCTAATATAAAAGGAATCATCATAGGATCAGAAGAGGTTAAATTGAGTCAACTTGCTGATGATACTACATGCTTTGTTCTGGATGAGGCATCAGGCAAAGCAGTTTTAGAATTTTTACAAAATATTGAAAGATGCAGATGTTTAAAAGTAAACCTGGACAAAACTGAGTCTATATGGATAGGTAGCAATGCTGGAAGACAACCTGGTAATATACCTGCAAAGTGGAACTCTGTTGACTTCTCTACCTTGGGTATTAAGTTTCATAGCAATGAGCAAGACATGCTGTCTCAAAATTTTGATGACAAATTTCAATTTATGAAGGAGGTTTTGAATATTTGGAAAATGAGAGATCTCTCTATAATTGGAAAAATCTTAGTTATTAAGTCACTGGGCATATCAAAATTAGTATATGGTGCATCGACAGTTCCGCTAAACTCTGACATGGTGAATAAAGTCCAAAAGGAAATTGATAAATTTGTATGGGGAAATAGCATCCCTAAGGTTAAAACAGATATTATGTGCCAAAAGCCAGTTCATGGTGGATTAAAAGCACCCGATTTTGGTAAAAAAGTGAAAGCATTATTGATTACTTGGGTTAAACGTCTTTTGAACGAGGAAAAAGCTAAATGGAAACAATTGGTTCAAGAATTTTTTCCTTGTATCAAGATTTATGATCTTTTTAAAAGTCGATGTGCTATTGATTTCGAGTGGAACAAAATACGTGTACCATTATTTTATTCTCAAGTCATGAAGGCGTGGAATGAGTTTAGGTCTCTATTTCTTCCAAAAAGTGCTGTCTCGGTCCAAAAAGAAATGTTGTGGTTCAATGAGAACATAACAGTGCAGAATAAGCCTATATTTTTTAAAAAGTGGTATGACAAAGGTATTAAATTTATACATGATATTGTAAATGATGCAGGGGAATTCCTCATCCCACAACAGATGATTGTGAAATTTGATTTTGAACCTAGCTTTTTAGAATATTTTCAAATACGTTCTGCAATACCTTATAACTGGAAACAGTTGTTAAAAAGTCACCCAACTGCACGTATGAGAAATACGGATTTAAATTTTTTTATTAATGGTAAATTTGTTCCCTTGGAGAGTATGAAATGTAAAGATGTTTACTGGGTGCTAGTTGAGCAGGTTTCTAAAACTGAACCAACTTGTACCAAAAAGTGGGCAGTAATGTTTCCTGAATTATGTGGTACAAGCCAATTCTGGACAAAAGTGTTTTCTTTGGCTTTTAACACTACAATTGAAACCAAGCTACAGTCCTTTCAATTTAAAATTTTACATCGAATTATTGTGAATAAACATTGGCTTCATAAAATGGGGATTGCAGAAGATGAAACATGTAATTTTTGTGGAGGAGCATCTGAGACAATAATTCACAAATTTTGGGATTGTCCCACTTCAAATCATTTTTGGTATGAATTTACTTCCTTTTGGGAAAACTACATGCATGAAATTATCAGAGTTCAGGAAAAAGATGTTCTGTTTGGTTTTTATGATGATCCTGATCAAGTTTGCCTGAATTACTGTATATTACATGGAAAACATTACTTATATTCTCAAAGATTCAATTCAGGTAATGTCAATTTCATCAGTTTCTTGTTCTCGTTGGACAGGAAAATATCTGTAGTTAAACATATAAGTATAATTAATGATAAATTATCTCAGTTTGAATTAAGATGGCAGCCACTGCTCGATGCCATTTCTCTCAGATTGTCAGAAGTGTGAGTATATCCCCTCCATCTATTGCTCATAGATGGAGGTATGCTTTGCACTAACTTGTTTTGTACTATTTCCATTTATAATTTTGTATTGGTATTTCATTTTGGTATAAGCCGTACTTTGTCACCTATTTGGTTTTTGTTTTTTTGTTTTTTGTTTTGCACAGGAAGTAATTCCGAATAGTGACAAAGGTTTGTAATAAGTAGTCGCTAATGGTTTTTGTTTTATATTTATCTGTACAGCTTTGACGGATATGTATATGCTCGAGGAACTCAATAAAAAAAAATTAAAAAAAAAAAAAAACATCTAGAGGCCTTGCTACAGTCATTGTGCAAAAAAGTCTGTGCAAATAAATGTGCTTGGATTATGGCAAGAATGTGTTCAGTCTTTCAATATAAATGAAGACTCAGCAAGTAATCTAAAAGCACTTGGGACACTATTTCTCCAAGCAGTTAGCTCATGCAGATCCACCCATCAGCATGCCAGGACCATGCATCAGTCCTGGACCACCACTTTAGCTACTATACAGGGAATCATTCTGTCAGCACACCAATACTACCATACAGACCTGCAAAATACATTCAAACAACGGGCAAGTTATAATAGGGAACAATGATTTGACTTGATGATCTTGGATCAGATGAGGAAAAAGTATTGATCCAGACTAAAAGGGTAATGAGAGAAATAGTTAAATATCAACAAGTTTTGATGCATAGATTATATGCATGCATATTTTAGCATATCAGATATCGTGAAATTTCGTTGGTAACAACTGGTGTTAAGTCTCAAGATTGAAAATAGTGACACAATGTTGTTACATGGTTGGAGTATGATATATAACTCTTAGATAATGTTAGTTGGAGCATATTGGTTCTTTATGTAAAATGACATAGTGGCTTATGGGGGGTAGGAGGGGAGTGGCGGTGGGGCAGCCATTTTGATGAAATTGTGGCTATCTTGAATTGTGATAACTGCAGTGCTATACATACCCCCATTGATGCCAGTAACAACCAAAATAAAGGCCAAATTTAAATCAACTTTTTTAACGCTAAACATTTATAATAAATATGGAAAATATAGATAAAATTTTTCAGATATTTTAAATTTTGGTGTCTAATAATATTCAGGTTTAAGGTAAAAGACATGAATAATGTTCCTGGATGACAAAAGGTTAAAATTTGATTCTTAGATCTATTAAATCGAACATTTCGAACACATTATGTAACATAGAATATCATTATGTTTGGAGTGTAGCGGCCATTTTGGGAAATGGCGGCCATTTTGAATCTAACAGTTTGGCTAAGTGCCAACATGTTTTTTTCATGTTCTTTAAGGTACAAATAACATTTATGAATAGGTGGCATAAAATCTTCATCAAAATCCCATGGGACTTAAAATCATGATATATGCTCCCATACCAAGATTACCTTTTGGAGTATCAACACTGTCTGTAATACCAACCCTTAATCACGGAGTTCTGAAGTTACCATTTTTTACATGAAAAGCCATTACATACATAGTATCCACTTTTACCAAGATAAAAGCCTATAGCTTAGTTTGAGAACTTTTTACGTGACTCAAGTTCAAGGTCAAAATAACAACACCAAAAAGAAACCTTATAGGTATTTCTGCGTACGTGTTTCATAGAAACCATGGGTTTACAATCTACCATTGCTGAAATGAAAGCCAATATATCACTTTGACATTTCAGTGTCGATGGTGACAAAAATAACACATTCAAAGAAACCGCATAGGTACTTCCTGATGGTGTTTGACAGGAGCCCTGGGCCCAGGATCTACCCATTAGGTGTACATCTCAGCTACCAAGAATATCAGATTCTGTGCTCGCCTTTCTGTATTCCCTGCCATAGGTCCAATATTTTTGGAAGCCGGGAATAGGAGGGGTCACAATTACCAATTATCTGTATATTCAGCTGAAAACACAGTGCAAAACACACAATTTTTCAGGGCTAGAAATGTGTATTCCCATTGGATTGCCTGTTAAATTGACCTCAAATTAAAAGTCTACTTTTAACATGTTTAAAGCTGCAAGAATTAAATTTATGTGAACATTTCAGCTATGTACATAACCTTACCACACAAATTTTGATGTGTCTTCAACGAATGGTTTTAAAGAAGTTCAGCTGTAAATTACGATGAAAAGTAATGGGGATGCACAACTCTAGCCAAGAACGACTGAAGTGCCCTCTGCAGGAGAGCATTAGCAACTTCTGTTCTTGCTCTCCCCTATTAGGTACTATTTATACACTCTCAACCACTTTGTTTGTCACTCTAACTTATGGCTTTAATCATCAAAACGGCTTCCTGTTCCCACTTTCCTTTACTTCCTGGTACCAAATAGACAAACCAGTTCAATTTCTTACACCCAATTGTTATGATCAATGTGTCAAACTGATATATTTTTTTCTTAGAACTTACATGATTAGCATGTCATTTCCATTTAGACCTGAAAAACAAGGAGATGGCCAAACGATTAATCAGTGGCGCTAATCTATTGATCGACGTGGTATCGCGTTGATAACTTAAGGGCAATTAAATTGAGTCGACGGATGTTGTTTGAAGTTTGGGTTTATCTGGGCCTCTTTAACGAGTGGTGTTGCCACGGATTTGATGATGGTCCGATTATTTCAGATGAACATACTTTGCAAGCGGCCGAAAGACGCGAAGCCCCTTTGGGGGGGGGGGGGGGGGCGGCAGCATGTGGTAGAAAAAAACATTGTATGTACTCTATATTCATGAAAATGAATTCGGTGATGAGCATGTTATATACTCTTTATTCATGAAAATGAATGTTCTATTATATACTCTATACTCATGAAAATGAATTCTTCGCTGAGTATGTACCCTATCCATGGAAACAAAAAAGCCAGTCTGTCAGTTTGACCGTTCAAGGTAAAATATTGACAACACCACAAGACACCCCAATTGCATTTTCCTAGTTGTATTCAATAATAAATATGGACCTTGGATCCATCATTAGCAGGGTTAAAGCCAATATGTCCGTTTGACCTTCCAATGTCGCTCAAGGTCAAAATTACTCACACCAAAAAACATATATACTTTAAAGTGTTAATTGGTAATCGTGGGCATAGAATCCATCATTACTGGGACATAGCAAAGCATCCCACATTTGCTACTATTTCCACAGTAACACTGTTATTCATGTACCTTAACGATAATCCGAAACTTTCAAATGCTAACGGTGCCATTAAGTAAAGTAGCTTCGTGCAGACGTTGTCCAGATGCATTCCCAGCAACTTTTAAGAAATAAGAATTGGCGGGTCGGCAGAAAATGTTGAAAATAGTGAAAACCCACAAAAATTCGTCAAAATATAGAAGAAAATTGCAGCGGCAAAAGTTGAACAAATTCAGGTTTATGGGTCTCCAGAACTATTAAGGCAACTGTCAATGCCGCTTTGGAGAAGATCCCTTTTTTTAAATTTTACATAAAACTCATATGATAACCAAAAATCACTGGTGCGTGAACATTTGAAGTGACTCAGATGCGACTCAGTCAAGATACATCTACCACCAAGTTTGAAATGAATCAAGCTGAATCTTTTGGAGGGAACGTCGAAAGTGTGAATTATCATTGCAATCCTCATCACTATACATAGTGTATGTATTTATTAACCGACAGGTACCCGAAGCACCACCACCTTGTAAACAACTTGATTTGACCCTTCGACAAATTCATTGGAGTCTGGTATTGGTCAGACTGTTAATAAAGATATAAATAACATATGACTGACATTACTTTTAACAAATGATATTGGTATCTTAGTGTTTGTAAATCATATCTTGTTTTCTGTTGGCCTGCTACGAAACAGTGATAGTGAATAATGAGGCAACAATTTATCAGACCAGTGTGTACTGATACTTGATGTCATAGAAGGTTATACAAATTTTAACCAGGGTCCTAAACCAACCAAAACTCAAATACTGGATCTCACAGATTTCAGTGACCTTTCAAACTAATGTATCGTCATGGTCTAGTCTTTAATAATATATTTGATTAAAAAAGATATTAAATTACAGTATATATTGTCCATACCTTGCACCTTTCTTAGGCTTAGTCTAAGCGGCATTACAAAAAACAGTTGCTGAGGTTATTTACCGCTGAGGGCCAATAGACGTCATGATATTTGACACCATGTTTGAAATTGAATGTGATATTATGCAGAAAAAAGCTCAGAAGCTTCATGTGTCCATGAGAAAAATTCACATAATACGTGCCACACATCAGCTTACCTGCTGTATTTGTAAAGTAATAACGCATATTTGCAAGAACTCTCTCTCTCTCTCTCTCTCTCTCTCTCTCTCTCTCTCCCTCCCTCTCTTTCTTTGTTCATATGCAATGTAGGCCATCTACTTATACCTGGGAGAATAAACATATAAATTAAAGGTATTACTGCATGGTGTTTGTATTCATTTCTGTCCTCGTTAATTGTCATACTTGCCTGCTCTGCCAAGCCACAGACGATGCAGAAGCAGTCTGCTCTTCACGTAAATTGTCATGCATATTAGATACGTTCTCCTGATAGGAATTTTGGGATTATTATTATCAACCCTACTTCATACTATTCATAAGCAAGTGACTGAGAAAAATGTGCCCACATTTGTTCTGGGTGGACCACTTTCAGCTTTTGATTGAAAGGACTGGATTACAACTTGAATAATGATATAATCTGTATCGCCGACAAACTAAGAGAGAGAGAAGGGGAGAAAGGGCAAATTGGGGAAGTGTGTCACTGACATGGCTCAACGTGTCTCTGTCTTATATTTTAAGATAGTGATATATTTGTTTCTCACTGCCACAGAAAAAAGTGTGGAAATGTATACCTTAAAATGAACTTTACAGTGGGCATACTCCCCGTGATCGAAAAACATGTGTCCAAATCTCTCATTTATACGTATGATTATGAAAGAATAAGACTTGAGTCAAATAGCTTTCTACGGGGAGGGCGGATGGGGGGGGGGACATATGCCAATAACGCGACAAGAAAAACTATTGATCCAGGCGTACCATGAAAGGCATGAAACCAAATTCTAACAACACACTTTGAGTCTCAGCAAAAACAAAATCAACTGTAATAAAGTAATAGATCAAATTTGCAAACTTTGTATTTCACATTAGACTCACGAAGTGCTTACACTAAATTAAGTAACCAGTGTTTGAAGGTCACCTAATGGTTGGCTATATTTAACTTAAAAACTTTGTTAAAATATTTATCTAACAAGTACAGGTACAGGTGGCTTTAAACTTTATTAAAGAAATGTGTATTCACCGATCTAATTATTGATTATGGCTTTTCTGTATTAATTTTCATATCAATAATCAAACGTTTTAATAAGTAGGGAGTCATTTTCTCAGGTCATAGGTCATAAACTTCATTACATCATGACCATGTATGTAGTTGCCCGGTGAATACAAAAATTTGCAATTCGTCTCTCATATTACTAATGTGTGCGGTTAATAGGTTTAACATTGAATGTGATTTACTGCTGATTTTGTTTGTTTACAAAATTATCGACAAGAATAATTGCTTAATACTTGACAGATTGTACTCTTCTCACTGAATAATTTCCAAAAGTATTTGTTCTCTTGCACCTTCAATTCATTTAAATTTTCTTGTTTCCCTTGACAGGTAATTATGAGTTTCATCTGCCGATAAAAGTGCGCAAGCGTGTCTTGGGATGCACCAACAGATAACAATCATTTTGATCAAGATGGAAAAGATCCCAGAACAGATCTTTGGGGTAATGCATTCAATGGAATCATGAAAACAATTTGATAAAACGTCTAAATGGAAAACGATTTAACGCTATATATATATATATATATATATATATATATATATATATATATATATATATATATATATATATATATATATATATATATATATATATATATTAATTGGATCGTATCTACAACACGATTTTATGGTTTGCACTTGTACGTGCGTTAAAATTGGTTCGATCATATAGTAAAATCGATTTAAACATATCAGTTAATAGTTAAGCAACCAGCGAAATTTGATGCTCCATATTATGGGAAGGTTTTAGACAGATGATTAAATAATTGAACATATCATCTTACTACTTCCGGTCCGATTTCATTGTATTATTAATTTTTCAACCATATAATTAAATCGCAATGTAAGTGGTATCATAATACATACAAATACTTTTATCATGCGCCAAATCAATTTCCCTAATGTTGTCGATAAATACAATAAGTGCTAGAACAGAGAATGAAACGTGCTGCAAGCCACAATGACAACTAAAGAGTAAAATGCGCTCACTAAAATAAGTTGAGTCCCATCTGAATGAGAGTAGTGTGGCAACCAGGGTTGGAAAAGATCTTGTTGCACCATTCGTCGCAGGCATCGAGACAAAAATTCAAATTAAACATAATTAAGACTTTGTAAAGCATTGATTGCAATTTCACCACCAGCCCACCCACCCCACCCGCCTTTCCCGGAGGTTGTTGTCTTTCACCAAAATAATACTGAATCGATTTTTTCTGTGTGTGTGTGTGTGTGTGTGTGTGTGTGTGTGTGTGTGTGTGTGTGTGTGTGTGTGTGTTTGTGTTTTAATTGTGAGCAATGTGGTCAACCGGCAACGGGGAAGCTGTTGACCGAGACGTTTAATCATGATAGGTCTGACATACCATTCCCGCAAAATATTTTTATCAACATGGAATTGAAGTAAAAATATGAAAGCAGACGACAATTTGCTTGTGGGCTATTTTGAGCAAATTGAGAGGGAATAGGATGAAATTATAGACACCCCCTATTTGGCTGGAGGCGACGGTGGTCCATTGTTGCACTTCGCTGAAGAACAACCTGATATTTGATCATCATTAAACTTGTATGTAGGTACATAATGTCAAAGGAGCTTGTTAAACACTTGACATGGACATGTTCATCTGTTCCTTTTCTCATCTATGAAACACCAATTTTACAGACGTGATTTATGGCAAAGAAACATAAGCGTCCATATAGAATTACATCTTCCACAGATGTGCATCGGCTCACTGGAGATCATTTACATTTTAATGCCCAAGGTCGTCTGTAAAACAATTGCGGGGGCTCGGAGTTACTTTTTTCCCGACTTAACCTGTAAAATCAGCCCGGACACCACCTGTTTAGTACAGAGCAGTCTCACTGCAGCAAGCTAGTACCTTATTTTACCTCACCCAAACGGGTTGAATTCTGTGCAGTATCACTCAACAGCGTTAATCCAAGTTGCTGGTTCAACCCTGCCGCAAGGTGTCATTTGCAGCGTAAACCTGATGCAGATGCAATGAAGCAGAGCAAGGTGGAACATGCTTATGAATGCATTGTGTGTGAATGGAATATTATAAATCTTTTAAGCAACCGCCTGTTTTAAATCTTTGCATTCAAAATCCTTCTTTACAATGATAAAACTTTAGGCTATATTATTGATACGACTGTAATAACCACGGAATAACCCATACAAACCTCAGAAACACCAAGAAACTGGGTCCGGTTTTTTTTTTCGATTAAATAAGCATATTTACACAGCAAATGTGAAAAATGTTAGACCTTCAAAAGATTTGTCGACTTGTCTTAAATCCGCTTGTACGAAGCATAGATTTTTCCCCTATACGACTTATTCCATGTAACAGGGTTATATAATATAAATGTAAATACATATATATATATAATTATATATATATAAATATATATATATGTCTGTGTCTGTGTGTCTGTGTGTGATGTCTTTATTTTTATTTTTGAAATTACTTAAGTTTTATTTTTCAAGAGTCGCAAAATCTCGGATAGGTCCTCTTATTAATTAGCCTTAGCTGTATGCAGCACTAGTGCTGATGGCTCATTTTCACCTTCCAAGATTTTGTACTCCACGCCTGTGAAAAGCGAGGACTCTCTTAGTGAAAATGAGTTCCATCTGACAGACACGTTCCTGCCATCAGACTTGGTTTTCACACAGACACAGGCCCTGGGTGTGAATGGTGATGGAGCCCAGCAGCGATACGGAAGGTACTAAAACTACCCAATTTAAGCCTTTCGGTGAAGGATCAGGGTGTTGATGTATTCGATGACGAAAAGGGCGCAAAATAAAGAAAACAAGGCAACGTAGGGCCGAAGAAAAAAATTCGCAACTGGGGTGAGAAGGTTATTATACAAAATAAAATGGACGGAAAACCTAAAGGCAAAACGTAAACAGTTGGTCAAAACAAATAACAGGGTTCTGACAAAATTTATGAAAACAAAAAGTACCTTTGGTGTGTTGAAAAGTGTATACACAACAGATAATGCAAAGCCTCTACATGCATGAATGGTACTATGGTACCATCATCAATCCATTGATGAGTCGGAGGAGAGTATAAGGTGTTTTTACAGTAGGGTGATCTGGGTTGGTATAATTTCTTGACACACTTCTTTTTTGTTCCCAAGATGCATGTGTGTGACACCTAGCAACCCATGCCACTTGAGGTCAGGTGGGTCAGCAAAGCCCATTACATTACAGTGAACCTGAAAGTTTTACCTTGCATGTGAAGACGGTTTTTGGTATTATCATCTTCTAATCTACCTCATGTGCATATAATCTTTCAAATACACCCAGGTGTGATAAAATGAAAGTTTATATAATGCTTATTTCGCAACGTATAGAGAGGTTAACTTTATATCTGCTAATTTCCCATGTTAATCTATGGAGAAAAAGTGAGGGTCATGGAAAGTGACCACAAGATGTGGGCGGTAAACCATGAACAGGATGGGCAGCACCACCTTTAGGCGAATTTAGAACCAACCTGGATATAGATTATTGTGACCAATGCTGCACCGTTCCGAAAAGGATCAAAATTCTATTGCGAGAAATGTGCAGTCTAAAAAAATCATGGTTTATTAAAACGGCTAGACTCCTTGCAGACAGACAATGTGCAGTTGGTTAAGCAGATAGCCACAAAAGCAGTTGAGTGCCAAGAGCTCACGGAAAGGATTGTGCTTTACGAAGACTAAAAACGATGCTGTATCACTTCAGATGGGAAAGGGAATTAAACAGTTGTAACATGAGACTCTATCGTACGTTATTGCACAAGGGGTCATGCAAACACTACTGTAAAATCCATAAAAGGCAGTACTGTCAATGATATACACGTCGCTCTCACTAAAGAATCCAAAAAATATGACAATATGATGCTTCACGTTGCATCTCATGACTGCAGGACAAATGAAAAATATGCAGGAGATTGTCAGTGAGTATAAACTACTAATTAAAGGGGTTAAGTATATATCCAGCTCTGTGAGTATCTCCAGTATTTGTCCAAGGACATATAACATCGCGGCCCAAGACCAAGCAGAGACAGTTAGCATTGAGATACAAGCTCTCTGCAGAGAGAGCGACGGTCACTTCATTAGCAACGATGCCAAATTTCGTCGAGGTGACTGAACGATCATCGAAGGTGCGTTTCTGGTCGATGGCCTTCAACTGTCCGAGTATGGAACCAAAAAACTGATTAAAAGTTTAAATGTCCCCCACTTGCTCTATCGACGCAAATGCAGAAGTAATCTGAACCAAAGAGTTAACAGCTACATATAAAACAGATCACAACCGTGATCAAAGACACAATGGATGGTTCCACTACCACTCGGAGCATGTCATTGCCTTTGGGAATGCCCAAGTTGATAATTCTGCAAATGATAAAACATGGTAATCAAACAAAAACAATGGCTCAACTTTCGTGTACTCCAAACTAAAAAACAAGAGAAGCAATTTGTTTTTGTTACCAGTATATGGACACACTAAAGCCACGTGTGGACATGGCGCTAAGGTCGTATGCCGAGGGTGTGGCAGCAAAGTCACAAAATGAAATACTGTAAATCAGAATACGGGGCAACCATGAAATAGCCATTAAAGTCACAGATCAAGCCAAAAAAACATCACCACCACAAGGCTGTCTACTTGCGGCGTGTCAGGAAAAAGGGAACATAAACCCAAAGGGTTTTCAATAGCACATTGCAAGGTGCAAAACTTGGGTACTGCCAAACGAAGTGAAATTAGTAATTTGTTCCTATACGGCCTGATCTGGCGAAGGAAATCAACAAGCCTTCAAACAAATACTTTAAAAGGTTCCTAAAAAACAAATTCTGAACATCATCTAAAATTTGAAGAAACAACCTGTGAAATTGTTGAAAAGATAATGGACCAATTAAAGCCAAGATCCAGTTGTGGTCATGATGGCCTTTCTACCAAACTACTCAAGCAATTTAAAACTGCCTTCATAAACCCATCATATTTTTATCAACCAAAGTGTTAATACTGATATCTTCCTTTATAGCCTTAAAATTGTAAAAGTGATTACACTGTTTAGGAAAGATGATGCAACTCTTTTCACCAACTGTCGACCAATCTCTTCAGTACCTTCAATTTCAAAGGTTTTCGAAAAAGTGATCTATCATCACCTGTATTATTATTATTATTATTATTTCAAAATTTGTTTTCTTCTATGACAGTCAGTATGACTTTACGGGTGGTTATTCTAACGAATTTGAAGCAACAAAATTAATTAGCACTTTAATTGAGGAAATGGATAATGGAAGTTGCTCTTTTTGAATTTTTTAGATTTGTCAAAAGCTTTTGATGCTCTGATTAATGTGATATTAATGGAAAACTTATATACTATGGTGTTAGAAATACCTCCTTTGGCTTGTTAAAAGCTATTCGTCAAACAGAAAACAATATGTCGACCCCAAATGGAACTAAATCTGGACTTTTAGATATTAAAACAGGGTTTCCACAAGGATCTACCCTTTGTACTCTGTTATTGATTATTTCATGAACGATTTTTCAACTGCTTTTCATATTTACAAATTCATTCAATATGCTGATAACAGCACTCTATATACTAATCGTAACATGTTGAATCACAATGCCATTAATGAAAAATCGAAAAAAAAATTACCGGCGGGAAGTAAATGGGTTATCTCTAAATGTTAAGAAGTCTACATTCGTGGTAGTCCACCATGCTGGAAAGAAAATCGTTTTCATAAAGTTTTTTGGAAGTTTTCCTGGATGACATTCGTGTTGAAGCAGTAATTTATATTAATTTGGAGGGTCTAACTTTTGACCATCATGTTAGTTGGAAAGACTACCTAACGGAAATCTCAATTAAAATCTCCCAGGCAGTTGGAATATTAAACAAAATCAAATTATTTTCTGCCCATTTATACAAAGGTCATAATTTATGACCCGCTAATATACCCGGACATTGATTTTGGATTTTTAATTGGAGGCTTAAACTGCGCAGAATATAATAATTGCAAAAGAAAGCTGTACGGTGGATAATATGTAGTCAAAATAATGCAGTCAAAGATCCTCTGTTTAAAGAGCTAAAATTACTGAAAGTAAAGGATATCTGTACACAAGGAAGATAAAATGTTATCATAAATTCACAAAATCAAAATTTTCCAAATAAACTTTCATCACTTCCCCGTAAGTCAAGGCAAGAAAGGCACAGTCATAGTACTAGATTGGTTGTACAGTGAACTCAACTCTAGCAAAACAAAGTTTTAAATATGAAATGCCGTGATTTTAAACAGTACAGCAAAAACTATTTTAGATATATTCCAAACCCACAGCTTAAAGGGCTTTGGTAACTTCATGGAAATGAACTTCTATATAACTACCAGATCGTATGCTCAAAAGAAAATTGTTACGTGTCTCACAGAAACAACAACTAAAATAACAAATAATGGTTCTGAAATCCAATATTTATCATAGCAGGCGCCATAATAGGTTTTAGAGTTAAACGGTCCTATATGAAACCACAAGTTCTCACCGTAATCGAAACAAAGTTTGCTTCTCTTTTTGTTCCGTCTTTTCTAGCTTCTCTTTCATTTCTTCAGATGCTCATCCTGCCAGTTTTATGTACATATATCACAATTTCTTAAACCTATCTTTATATATAATTCTTAACTGTACCTTAAGGTGGTTAATGTGTGAGTGACATAACGTGGGTCTCCCTGACCGCTTACATGTGTATCAATTGTATCCACTTTGCAATTCAACATTGGTTGAATAAAGGCAATCTGAATCTGAATGTGAATCCTCTATTACACGTGGAGGTGCAGTGTGGGTCTGTGGTACGAACGAGTCTCAGGCCTCTCTTGAGTCCGTGTAGTATGCATTGGCGAGAGCCATCTTGCTCACCTGCGATAATTGCTTCTCTTGGAGAAGTGGGATGGTTCATTGGCCTAAAACGGGGCTGTCCGTTAACTCTGCTTTCATTCAATGATTGTATTAATGAATTTAGAATCCTGTCTTCATCATAATGCGTTAAATATTAAAATAAGCGACAAACTATTTTCGTCTACTTTGTTGTTTGCACAGATAGCAGTACAATTAGCCAAAATACTGGAAATAGAGATGACCTGCAGATCATAATTGATCGGTTAAATGAATGATATAGTAAATTCAGAGTCTGAAAATTAAGACAAAGCAAAACGGCTGTAATATTTTTGAACGGTGAAACAAGTACAGATGATAATTTGTTTTGTAGCTTGGCCGAAAAAGGAAAGTATGTGGCCCACATGTTCAATCGGAAGGAAGTACGTGATCGCGATATTTCGCATCTCCCTGAACCCTTGGTGTACGTATTTGACACATATTTTTATGGTGTGACATGTGGTCGACCGCATCTTTTTTTTTTTTTAAATCGCATTACTCTCTCCGGTCCCCATTTTCAGACTGATGATCATTTTGTCCCCGTAAATGACGTTATGATGGATTTCTGCAAATTTATATTTGGTCTCGCCGAAAAACTTCAAACTCTGCAACTTTAGACGAACTTGATATTACCCCTTCCAAAATTGAAATTAAGACACTCATACTAGTAGCCGGTACTAAAGTACTGGTTAGGAGTTCTGACTTTTTTGGGCGACCCCATTCTCCAAAAGTAGAGAAGGGCGGAGGGCACACCAGCTAGACTTATTCTGCAGAATAAGGGTTTCATGGTGTTTGGAATAATTTCAACCAGAATGTCCATACCTCAGTAAGACATGAACTTAGAGCAACCTTTAAAGGACCATTAGCAACAACATTTCTTTGCAAAAGTATTGGACCAGAATGCAAAAAATGGGATAGGTACCAAACCCAAATTTCATCGTTTGAGAGTTCATATTCAGCAAAAGGTTACTTATCAGCCATGACGCAAATGTTTACCAAATTTAGGGCAAGTGATCATATATTGAGAATTGAAACCGGGCGTAATTTTAAATTAAAGGTAAACTAACGATTATGTTTGTTTTGTTCGAGTGACGTTATCGAAGATGAATTCATCTACTCTTCCAATATATAGAATCCGCTCCTCTCTGTTATATCTGTTTTATTCCCAACATTACTCTCGATGCCTTACAGAAAACATACTCAAGACCTTACGTCAACCCAAGATCCAGAGCTGGGGGACATCGTGGCCGGGTTTATAGTAGATTTTTTGGTCCTGCGAGACAGATCTACGTGATCATTCCTCTAGTTATTGTTTGTGGACTTTTCATTTTCTTTCTGCCAAGTCAGCGTAACAAGCCCTCTCTTGAAGCGGCCGGTCCAAAGGGAGATCTCATCGCCTCTGATCGAATCCCCGGTGGGGCCCAGCCTGCCGAGGGAGAACCAGTTCATTACATACGCCGGTATTTTATAGCATGTTGATGCATATATCTTCTCATTCATTTTATACCTATTTAATACAAGGAGAAACTTAACAAACCTAAATCTGTTAGCCCATGTGCCGTTTGAACACTATCAAATCCGATATTTTAAGAGCAAAGTCCTATTCCGTACCATTCACTGAGAAACTACATAGTTTTAAACCGTTATGGCAAATTAATTTTTGAAAGGCACAATTCATATTCATAGAATTTGAACTTTTGAAGAAAGTTTAAGGCTTTACTAACCTTTATAAAATCGGGTCAACAGCGGGGAACCAGCGCAAGACTTGTTTCCCCGGCCAAGTCATTCTGCTAGCTGGCGGCACCATGTTTGCATTTCCAATACAAACATCTCAAGCTTATGTGGAATAAAGCAAATATGATGCTCCTTTGTCAATAGGCCTACTTAAAAATGTTGCCCACATTACATAAATATAATGAAACTATCTAAGTCTACACCTACCATTCATGATTAGGCCTACCGAAATAGACCAGTTTACAGGACTCGGGTTGATTCGGTTCACGTCGGGAAGCGCACCCTGCTTTGTTTACATTTTGTGCTTGACCATGCTGGCCGGATTACACGTGGAAGCATTATAAAGAAAAACACAGGATGTGCTTGGATTTAACGAGAAATCAAACCGTCAGCAAACTATAAATGTACGTTTCACCACTGATGTGACATTTTAGCCAAAAGATTTGCACTGTGCAACACAATCCATGCTTTTATCACAAGCTTTAGCCGTGGCATCCGCTGTAAACATATGTCGGCTTGGGCCCGACTCGGCTACTTGCTGATTTGTCAATCAGGCCAACAATAGAATGCACAATTAATTATGGTCTGGAAAGTTAGGTACAACTCAGTATGAACAGGTCTATTGACATGGGAAACCTTCAAGTGCAATTTCCGTCATTAGACATGTTAACTTACATGTACGTGTCAAATCGTCTGAGATGCATTATGGGTTGGGGTGGGGTGGGGGTTATTGTACCTTTTGGAGCAACTATTCATGTAAATTTTTTTCTTTATTATTTAACTAAAAACCTTACTTATTATATCTGAAATCTTAACAAATGAGTAGCTCTATGTAGATATATAAATAGAAAAAAAACTTTGATTAAAATTGAATTCACATGTCTGATACCATCTGCAGCTGAGACCCATTTCGAGGCATTCTCCCGACCGTATAGATAGTTTCTACTCCACGCAGAGAAAATCAGGCATGCAGTTATTGGACCATAAAATATTTTATGTTTAAAAACTGAATTTATGTTATATACGCCTATGTGGAGAATGAAAAACATATGACAAATATAACTATGTAGTATGTAAGAAACTTTTGACATTTAAATCATTTATGATGTATTGGAGTGCCAGAGTGTACTAAAATTAGAGAAGCCATATTTTAAAACAAATTCTGGATGTCTGCAACAAAAAGCTTTGCAATATATTTTTCAAAAACTTTATTTCATAAGCTTTCGCTATGAGTTTATTGCAAGTAAATTTAACTCTTAATGCAGAATCTATAAATTTATGTGAAATACGACTGAAACGTAATATTTGAGATATAAAAAGTATTATAACCTCAATTTACCGAGATAATTCTTTCTGGAAAAGAATAATTTACAACTTCAAAATTGAAATAATATATTTTGTGATGAATTTTAGTCACAAAACTATTTTCAATTATCTTAATATCTAAATCTAGAAATATACCATGATAAGGACCAACAGCATTGCTCTTTAAAGTAATTTCTTTAGGGTAAATTTTATTTGCAATTTCTAAGAAATTTTGAACGTTTGGGTATGCTATATCATCAATATATCTTGAAAAGTAGGACAATTTTTCTAGCTAAGAAAAAATCTGTTTTCATTAGATTTTGCATAAATTCAAATTCAAGCCATGTTAAATACAGATCAGTAAGTAAAGGAGAGCACTTACTACCCATAGAGATTCCAAATGTTTGTTGAAATATGTGAGATCCAAATGTGACAAATGTATTATCTAAAAGAAAATAAGTTCCATCTATAAGTTGTCCCATGGTGTAAGATTTCCAATAATTTTCTTTCCTCATATTTTGTAACCAAAAATATGTGGGTTTGTTTAAGTATTGATATTTATATATTTTTGAGCCGAATGTTCAAACATTTTGATTATTATTTTTTCCAATATTAATTTAACGTTTTCAAGAGGTATATTGGTATAAAGTGTTGAGAAATCAAAAGCATGTATTTAACATGAGTGGAAAGGCCAGGGTAGGACAGTCCAACATTGGCCAAGCCAAAACAGCTTTTTCTGCATAAATTCAATCTTTTTTTCAACGTGATTACAGGCACTCTGCTCACTGTTATGTGAAAACTGAACACCGAGATCTGAGTTTCAATCTCTTCACAAACCTGTAGTTGGGAAGTACCAAAGAACCAACGATAGCAGCAGGGGTTAAATAAATTTGGTCCCATTACCAAACACTTAGATTTTTCACGTGCCCAAAATACTTTTAAATCTGATACCATTTTGAGAAATCAATATTAAGATAATACTACTTCCAGTAATCTCCTTGATACATTCAATAATTCCTTGTGTGTCCTTCACTTTTGCATCACGCTGAACCTTGAATTCTGACAAGATACAGCACAATTATCAAATTTGCTTCTCGCCTATGTAGTCTTATCCATTTCACTTTTCATGAGAAATATATCCTGTGTAAACTTAATTATCATTAATGTGCTGGACATACCTACTCCATATTGACAACAATAGAGAACTCTAATTTTGAAGGCATGTTAACATGTTGCAAGTTTAAATGAAAGTTAACAAGTGAACGGATGACGTTGTCGTTTCAGATCAACACGCTCAAATCACATGATCACGTGTCTCACATCAAGATATCCTAGTTATTTGACACTTTTTTAATGCTGGTCCACTAGTTCGAAAAAATACTATAATTTACACGTAGATAATCATAAAACTGTGAACTTTTATCCCAAAACAATTCTGGACTTTTGACAGGAGCGATTGAAAAGATGCAAACGTTCGGTTTGTCACGTGTATTCAACGAAAGATTTGGTCATCTCAAACGTTTTTTCTTTAAATACATTCGTAAAAACTGACAAGCTACAGAGTTGAACAATTTAAGTCAATAAGCACATCTTCACACACCGCGCTATGACAATGGTGTTCCCTCATAAAGAAAAAATATTCGGAGTAGTTTACAGCTACAAATTGAACAAATTAAAGTTTTTGAACAACCAGAGGTGTCCTTGAATTAATTTGAAAACTTGGCCCAGACTTTTTGGTTGAAAGGATTTGGCTTGAAAAGAGCAAACAGATCACCAAAAAAATAGCCAAATCAACAGTTTAAACATATTTATTTCAACTGGATCGTCCAAGAGTACATCGAAATGTCAATAATTGGGGGGAGGTCTCCAGAGCTAGGAATGACACACGAAATGTATATTACATAACGCACAGAACAAAAACAAAGTTACCAAAACGCTGTATACATGACTCAGATATGTACTCCTCATACAAAAACCCAAATAGTTAATGTCACCAAAAAATACAAAGAAAAGCAAGATGGTTCACTGGAGGTACATGCACAAATATACGTCCCTGTTCACAATATGCAGCCTAGCGGTAGAATAGTTCACAAAGAACACTTAAGAATAAGTTTATATAAATGACTGACAAATTAATATAACTGGCTGCTTATTCATAACAGAGCTATAATATGGAGCGTCTTGTCTCTACGATGGAAGGCATTACAAATTTGTTAAAGGGAATGGACGTCGCTACCATAGAGAAGAATATCAGCTAGTCTGTTACTCACTATGTGTATAATCAGATTTGGATGGACGCCAGGAGCTATATAGCGATGATGGAGTTGAGAAGTTTAAATCTGTAGGTTGAATACGTAGCACAAAAGAACAGAAAGTTCTGCAGATCTTCAGTGGGGTAGGAACAAGGACATGTAGGTTGCGGGATGATGTTGACTTTAAAGAGATCAAAGTTAAGGCTGGAGAATCCAAGACGCAGCTGGGTATGACAAATGTTGGCAAATCTGTGACCGTGGGTATAGTAAATTGGAGCATTATCTGCTGCTAGTACAGTTGCTTTCAGTTTTTACTTCAATATTTGGCGGGAAATTGAGTCTCTTTTGTCAGATGGAAGACTGTTCCATAGCTTAATAGTGTCAGAACGGAAGGATTTGTTTACGTGATTAGATTTGCAATTAATGGGGTGTATGGTGCTGGTTTGGCGAACGTTTCGAGTATGAAGAGTTGAAGGAATTAGTTGAGGGAGAGAGAAAAGTGTTAAGTTGTAATTCATTTTGTTAAAAAAAAAAAAAAGGAGCTTAAAGTACTTTGTTCTGTTAGCGAGCGTTGACCAACTAAGTTCATGTACGAGATGTGTGCCTTAATGTAGCGGTGCATATTTCGGTAGCTTCAAACTGTATGGATTCATGAAGGTCACAAAGGCCGTGACCACAGTTGCAAAGCGCACACAACCATATTCAAGAATTGGTCTGGTCATTGTTAAATATGGCTTAACCAGGGCTTTGCATGGAAGTTTATATTTGAATCCACATAGAATTCGCTGCTGTTCGCTGGCTAGCTTTGGTGGTAATGCGAGTAGTGTGAGCACGCCAAACCATGGCGTGTTCAACCAACTTGCTAGGGACCCCTTCAAGTCACCTTCGCATACCGATTGGAGAGAACCTGACCAGTCGTATTGGGTGAGAAAATAAGTGAATATGTGCAACTGTGAAAAACAGATGTGTGACAACTGCCTGAAGACAGCAATCCTAAAAGTTCAGCTGCCTGACAAATCAAAGGAACTAAACCCCAAAACGACAGGCTGGCAAGCGAGGGCCACCCGGTAAGCCTAGGTGACAAATAAGTTCACGCAGTTAAAATCCAAGCAATTTAACAAAAGAGCAAAAACACACACACCCCCCAGGAAAAAAAAAGAAAAAATGAAAAAATACCCCCCCCCCACCCCAAAACAAAGAACAGAAGTAAAAAAGCGTTACATATCAGACTGATTTTTGGTGTGTGCTCGCTGGCCTGGAGGTACAATGCACATATTATGATTGTGTTGCGTTACTAATTTCTGGTGATAGCAGATCACCGCTCTAATTGCATTTAGAGCTGTAATAATTGTGGCTACAATTGTGATGTTTTGGCTTGAAATGTAATATTATTACAAAACAAACCCATTATAATGCGCTTCAAGCCATAACAAGAACCTCGTTCCTCTTTGGGCACGTGCATTCTGTTTTCTTTCTGACCCTTTTCGATGTCTATTTTCGAAAGTTTCGAATGTAAAATGTTCCACACACCCCAGTCAAACATAAAAGTCAAATGGCAATGATCAAGACTATCTGATTATGGATATTATAGATTGACCCCTTGTCCACCTATCACGAAAAAGTCTGTTCGTTCAAATTCAAATTCCGAATTTTATATATATATTTATATATATATATATATATATATATATATATATATATATATATATATATATATATATATATATATATACATATATATATATATATATATATATATGTAAAAACTTTTCATGGAGGGCCAGGATACATTGTCTTAACTCTCTCAGTTTCAAGTTTTGGCAGAATCGACAGTTTTCCTCGGTTGGCTTTATCCTCCTCCTCAACCTCTTTCTGCTCCTGTTCCTCCTCCCCATCATCATCATCATCATCATCATCATCATCATCATCATCATCATCATCATCATCATCATCATCATCATCATCCATACATACATAATCTTAACCCTTTCAGCATCAAGGTTTGATAAATCAATAACTTTCTTCGGCGTGATGTATCATCATCATCATCATCATCATCATCATCATCATCATCATCATCATCATCATCATCATCATCATCATCCCCATCATCATTCTTTTTACAATTGACGAAGCGCAACTGTGGCTTTGGTATATTGATGAGTATTGTTTCTATAAATTTCAATAATGTTTCCCTGACTTTTCGTTGTGCCTGACGTCGCGCTTTTCCACATACTGGCCAACATCTTTGACCGTTGAATGCAAAGTGGAGGTGGAGGGTGGGGCGGGGTTTTTTTTTTCTTTTTTTTTTTTTGTTTGTTTGTTTTTTTTTTTTTTTTTTTGTTTTTTGTTTTTTGTTTTTTGTTGCTTTTGTTTTGGTTTTGGTTTTTTTGTGTGTTTTTTCTTTGTTTTTGTTTTTGTTTTTGTTTGTTTGTTTTTTTTTTTTTTTGTTTTTGTTTTTGTTTTTGTTTTTGTTTTATTTTTTGGGGGGTTTTTTGTTTTTGTTTTTTTTTTGGGGGGGGTGTTTTTTTTCTTTTTGTATCCACAGATTAACAACTTTGCGGCCCTCCCCTCTTCAAGACTTAACCCCAATCAACCTTGCAGCATTCCATGTATACATACCGGGGAGGGGTAAAAGGATGAGTCGCATTAAACAGAAACTGTGAATGGTAAATGATGGTTATTTGGATCCAAATTATAGGGTATGGTGACTTTTTTTCTCTTTTCACAAAATCGTCATGTGCTGGACCGACCGAGTTGAGAAATTTAAGACTATGAGCACTGATTAACAATGACTTGTATTTTGAACCCTTGTCATGCGTTACAGCTGGTAAATGTGAGCATAACTGATTTCAGGAAATATTAATGTTCTCTGGTTTAGAACAAGACTAAATCGACACTTTTTTGCATCAAGGAATGCTGTTGACATAGGGCATTATATTGTAATAGGTCTCATCTATAAATGTCATTCTTTTTGTCTTTTTTTGTTTGTTTATTTGTTTGTTTTTTGTTTTTATCAGCGAGAAATTTAAGTTCATTCACTGAGCAGATAACTTACATCCGGGCACTTTGGTGTGATTTGAGCGGGAAAAGATCAACCTTTGACTATATTCTGGAGGCTAAAGGCCATATCTAACACAATGTTCAAGGAAACAAACGTTTAAAAATGTGTCGATGTGCCCTGGCCTCCATATATATTTAAAATAAGGTCAAAATGATGACGTATTTGCATGTTTTTGTTATACCATTTAGCATGGTTTGAAATGCGTATAACAACAAGAAATAAAAAATTAATCGTTCATTCACAGTGTCCCAGTACAATAACAGATGTCGGGGGGGGGGGTAGGTAACTCCCCTATCCCCACCCCCAACTCAGCGCCCTGAATTGCCCGTTGTGTAAGGAGCATGGGCTTGGATGTCATTTGGTACACTTTAAATGAAATACAGCGCATTGATTATCTCCGGACTGCATGACACTCTGTGCACACAATGAGTCGGTATGAAGGCACACTAATAATGCATAGATAAGTCCATACCGTCACCAACTACATCATTTGCCTTATGGCAAGCTGAAGTTGCTCATTACTCTACTGTCTTCAAAGTGTCTTTGTCAGTTTCTTCAATGCATTTCATTCATGTCCAAATTCTGAGACAATGGCGCGCACAGCCCTTGAGACTGGCCCATACTCGGGCAGCCGTGCTGATCATAGCATTGAGGAATAACTACGCCCACAGACTATTCACTTTTTGAGAATGGGGATGTGGCCAAGTGGATATGCGCTTGTCTCCATGCTCACCCAGCAGCTTGGCGCCAAAAGTTGCTGGTTCAAAACTCAGCCGTTCAGGGATAAAACCCGGAATGCCATTTTTACAGCAATTGCAAGAATTTTGTCAGGAATTTTGCTTCTAATTACAATAATATCTTATAATGTTAATGATGATAATAATCATTATAATGACAATAATTATAATAATAATTGTAAGGATAATAATTATAATAATAATCACTATACATTATTCGAAAATCTACTCTTTACAATGCTGCCCATTTTGGTCGGGATTAGTGTTCATGGAGCGCCAGGGATGTTCACGATAACATTGACCTGTATAATGTAGGGAAAAAATGTCCGTGTGGTTGATAGTGATCCGGAAGAAAAAAGGAGTGTATGATATTGATATGATTTTCTACAACTTTGTTCGATTTTTTTTCTTTCTTTTTCGGAGACACGCTGTGGCGCATACCTCAAAGACCTGAGTCCGTTGTCTCTGAACTGAAAATTATGGACTCGGAAAGTGAAGGGCAAATCGGGGACAATTTCAGTCCGGCATCTTTAATTCCATACTTACAAAATGCAGGTGCAATGCAGGGCATTTTACTTTCGGAAACTAGAGACCACGCATACGTATTATGATGTTCCAGTGGGCTGTTGGCTCCAGGCACCGAGGTATTACTGAAGACAGGTCGTTTAACTTTATGGGGTAGAAGGTCAAATGGAATCATTGCAAAATCCTACAATTTGAGAGAAAAAAACAACAAGGAACGGTTAGGACATTTTTTGCGAAGATACACAACGTGTCATAAGATGATTTACACGATAGAAGCTTTGAGCCTTACTGTCGAGCCTCCCAACCTCTTAAGTTAAATTGTTAATG